>CM046960.1:55878262-56320989 GCA_025698475.1 Gossypium anomalum | reverse complement strand
GTTATTATGTTCCTTATCCAATGGTAAGACAACCAATTGGATCTTCTCCATCTTATGCACCAAAAATGGCAAGTTAGCACCACCAAGAAGAATAAGCCAAACAAGCCAATTCCCTTGGTCTCAGGATCCAAACTCGACTTTCCAAGCTAGTTATTCGAAGTTATAAAAGGAGCGAGAAGATTTGTTGAAACAACAACAACTTTTTCCACAAGTAAAAGATTTTTATAATCCAAAGTTTACCAACAGATTTATATAACTTTATTAATGAAATATGGAAAACCCATATTATGGATCAAAGAGCAAATTTCGTAAGAGCTCTTACAAAACTTTCCCAATTTTTAGTTGAAAAAACAACTAAAGAAAATGAAGCTCATGATTTATTATTAAAATCCATTTTATATAGAGATTGGGAAGAATTGAAATAGAATTCAAAAATATCAATGAGATAAATAATCTTATTGATATATTTCAATATTTTATTCATAAAGGAACAAATAGTCCCATTATGAATAAAATGTTTAGAATATGCTTATATAATAAAGCTAGAAATATATTACCATTTGAAGTTTTTGAAAAAATTAATAGAGTCATTTGCAACCAAACAAGCTCAAATTAAAAAAAGTTTTTCGAATACTTTTACAATCTTTTATTTATATAAATGAAATAGGAGAAGAATTTCCTTCTATAAAATTTAGACTGGACCATGAACCATTTGATATAAGCGATATTGAATGGGGTTTTGTTAGAGAAATAGTAGTACAAAATTTTTCTTTTCATCATCTAAAAGATTTTCCTGCTATTATAAAAGCTATATTATCACTATTAGTATATAGAGACGATTTTTCTACTATTTTTATATCCAAATAAGTAGCCTAATTGGTATTCTTTGAAAAGAACGTTTTTATCACCTTATCAAATATGGATTATTCAAAAAATGATTGATAGTCCTTATTTATCAGCAGACTAAAGAAAACAAAGAACACTTGACAAAACCATTGACAAGTGTTATAATAATCAAAATATCTTCAAATCCAAGCAGGAATTGATTTAATGTCAATGAAATTTCGACACGTACTTCAAGATCGGACATATACACTACATGCGATGGAAGAAGAATAGTAGGCGACAAAAATAGTCTAATGCAAAAATCGAGAGATGAAGAATCCTTACAAGCTTGCTAAAGAAAATAGCAGATATGGAACTCGATGATTTTCCTTACGACATAATGAAGAAATCAAAGACACGTGGAAGGCTTGGAACTCACGAGCCATCACCGAGTCTTTACATCCGGATGAAATCGAGACATTAAATCTTGACAACATCCAAGAAGGGTAAAAGACAAAACAAAAACCACGTGGAAAGTCAACAAGATTTTCAAAGAAGATTTTCAAGATTGGCAGTAAATAAACATTCAAGGCATCCAAGTATGGACAAAGAGATGAAGTGACATCTGACAACATACGTGGAAGCAACAATAAATTCATCCTTATCAGAAACACTGTTCGGGATTGAAGAAGAAATTAAATAGAATTTGTAAATTCTACTATAAAGAAGAATGTAAAGAGCCTAGGAAAGGCATCGAAAAAGAATTAGAAATCTTTTCTCTTTACTTTAGTTTCTCATTGTAAAAGATCGAAAAATAGTTTAGATATCTTTTCTTTTTCTCTTTTGTAAACAATCTTCTCCTGTAAAAATCTTTCCTTTACTTTTAATAAAATAACGATCTTCCGCACCCGTAACATCCTCGGAGAATGGACTACGGTTCATAAAAAACCCAACAAAGGGAAGCAAACAAATCCTAATCAAGGATTTACTCCGATATTAACATCATATTATGCCAATCAAGGTTATTATGTTCCTTATCCAATGGTAAGACAACCAATTGGATCTTCTCCATCTTATGCACCAAAAATGGCAAGCCAGTACCCACCAAGAAGAATAAGCCAAACAAGCCAATTCCCTTGGTCTCAGGATCCAAACTCAGCTTTCCAAGCTAGTTATTCTGAAGTTATAAAAGGAGCAGAAGATTTGTTGAAACAACAACAACTTTTTCCTGAAGTAAAAGATTTTTATAATCCAAAGTTTACCAATGATTTATATAACTTTATTAATGAAATATGGAAAACCCATATTACAGATCAAAGAGCAAATTTCAGAAGAGCTCTTACAAAACTTTCCCAATTTTTAGTTGAAAAAACAACTAAAGAAAATGAAGCTCATGATTTATTATTAAAATCCATTTTATATAGAGATTGGGAAGAATTCGAAATAGAATTCAAAAATATCAATGAGATAAATAATCTTATTGATATATTTCAATATTTTATTCATAAAGGAACAAATAGTCCCATTATGAATAAAATGTTTAGAATATGCTTATATAATAAAGCTAGAAATATATTACCATTTGAAGTTTTTGAAAAAATTAATAGAGTCATTTGCAACCAAGCAAGCTCAATTTAAAAAAGTTTTTTTAGAATACTTTTACAATCTTTTATTTATATAAATGAAATAGGAGAAGAATTTCCTTCTATAAAATTTAGATTTGGACCATGAACCATTTGATATAAGCAGTATTGAATGGGGTTTTGTTAGAGAAATAGTAGTACAAAATTTTTTCTTTTCATCATCTAAAAGATTTTTCTGCTATTATAAAAGCTATATTATCACTATTAGTATATATAGAGACGATTTTTCTACTATTTTTATATCCAAATAAGTAGCCTAATTGGTATTCTTTGAAAAAGAACGTTTTTATCACCTTATCAAATATGGATTATTCAAAAAATGATTGATAGTCCTTATTTATCAGCAGCTAAAGAAAACAAAGAACACTTGACAAAACCATTGACAAGTGTTATAATAATCAAAATATCTTCAAATCCAAGCAGAATTGATTTAATGTCAATGACTCGACACGTACTTCAAGATCAGACATATACACTACATACTGATGGAAGAAGAATAGTAGCTGACAAAAATAGTCTAATGCAAAAATCGAGAGATGAAGAATCCTTACAACTGCTAAAGAAAATAGCAGATATGGAACTCGATGATTTTCCTTCTGACATAACAGAAGAAATCAAAGACACGTGGAAGGCTTGGAACTCACCAGAGCCATCACCAGAGTCTTTACATCTGGATGAAATCGAGACATTAAATCTTGACAACATCCAAGAAGGGTAAAAGACAAAACAAAAACCACGTGGAAAGTCAACAAGATTTTCAAAGAAGATTTTCAAGATTGGCAGTAAATAAACATTCAAGGCATCCAAGTATGGACAAAGAGATGAAGTGCATCTGACAACATACGTGGAAGCAACAATAAATTCATCCTTATCAGAAACACTGTTCGGGATTGAAGAAGAAATTAAATAGAATTTGTAAATTCTACTATAAAGAAGAATGTAAAGAGCCTAGGAAAGGCATCGAAAAAGAATTAGAAATCTTTTCTCTTTACTTTAGTTTCTCATTGTAAAAGATCGAAAAATAGTTTAGATATCTTTTCTTTTTCTCTTTTGTAAACAATCTTCTCCTGTAAAAATCTTTCCTTTACTTTTAATAAAATAACGATCTTCCGCACCCGTAACATCCTCCCCCCGTAACTGGTATCAGAGGCCCCCGGAGTAACGATTCTTGGAGAATCTATATCAAATATCCACTGTAAGTTCTTATCTTTAATCTACAATTTTGTTAATTCTCTGGTTATTTATCTTAAAACCCATACATCTGTTATTTTGTCTTAACTTTGCTGTTTAAGTCTAGGAGAGAGACGTTAGGCCACAGTGTTTAAGACAAGATAATAATGAAGGTTTTAGGTACCAGAAGATGAATAACATGGAAAAAGCAGATTGTTTATATAAAGATAAAACATGCGATCATATTATGCATATAGATTCTAAACAAAAAAATAATATTTTGCCCTTAGTAAAGGATTTAATAGTTTAATAGATATAACCTCTATATATTTTAATAAAATATATAATAAGGTCAATAATATAGAAGAAAAGGTAAATAATCTAGGAAATATTAAGGAATTAGATTTGAACAACAAATCTAAAGAAATATTATCGTAAGTTAATAATAAATTAGAACAAGTTATAAATAATAACATAGAGTGGACATAGATCTAGGTCCTTTATATTATGGTAATAGTAATATAATTTTAACTTTATCGGATGAAGAGGAAGAAACCTCTGCAGAAGAATCATCTTCTACTAGTAAAGGTAAAAAACACAAAAAAGAAAATCTTTAACTCAACAAAATATGATTTCCAATCCTATAAAGAACTTATAGAACATTGGAAAAGAAGATTTACAAACTTGAGAAAGATAAAAATGAAAGAGTAGAATATTTAAAATTAATAGAAGAAATTTATGAAAAACAAAAAGACCTATTTGCTAAGTTTAATTATCATTATATGTTAAATTATGACACTCTGAAAGTAGTAGTTCAAGTAATTACGATAATCAAGAAGATTTAAAAGTTACTAGTTATAAATCGATGAAGAAGACACTTCAACAGATGAGGAAGAAAAACCAGAACCTATGGATATTGAAACTACAGATCCATATGGTAAAAGAAAAATAGATTCGGATATTCAAAAGATGATTATCTCGAGAAGCGCTAAACAAAGAGTTTGAAACAATAGATAATACAATTAGGATTTTGGTAATCAAACCAGAAGATATAGCTACCAATGAAATTAAAACCGAATATATGGGAGAATCTTCTAATCAACAACCTAGTCAAACTATACCTATACCACATAGGATAGATGACTTAAACAAAAGAAATGTGGCCCAAGGAGGAATATATTTAGATTTGACTAATATTCAAATAGTGACTATGAAAAAACCATAGATGATTGGGCACGATCAATGACAATTGTTGTAAACAACAACAGTTCATGGTCAAAGAAAAATTTTTAAACTATTTTGTTGGAACATTTCAGGAGATGTTTTACAATTTTTAAGAAGATGGGAAGAATCGATGTAGGAAAATTCCAAAAAGGACAACTAATTAATCAGATAGGTACCCTAAAGACCTTTTAAAAGGATTAACAAATATTCTAAAAGCAGAATTTTGTGGCTATTTTGATAAAAAGATCAAGATAGTATAGCTAGTTATGTTTTGTCAAAAATAAAATTATGTGATATAAGATATTTAGAAGAATTTTCTAAAAATTTCTTCATGAATATCAAAGTTAAAAACGAAAATATAGAATTTTGGAAAAACCAATATTTTCATAAATTACCTCCACCTCGGGATGAGATATGTATAAAGAAATATGTATCTTATTTAGATAAACATAGTAAAGAAGCAGGCATAGCAAAAGAAAATATAGATTCTATAGGTAATAGGATAAATTTTGCAAAAGAAAGAATAACTTTGCATTGCCTACAAACTAAAGTTTGCTAAACAAGTAAAAATAAATTAAGTTATAGTCATTGTACAAAAATTCTAGAAAACGAATGGGAATTTGGATGTAAAACAATACGTCCTAGTACTTATAAAAACATAGAAAGAAAAATAGGAAATATAAATTTGTTAAATGGAAGCCAGGAAATAAAAGATATACTGGTAATAATAATAAGAAAAAGAAAAATTTATTAGAAGAAAAACTTCTAAAAATCTAAAAACAAATATGTAAATGTTTTATATGTGATGAAGAAGGTCACATAGCAACAAATTGTCCTAATAAAGGCAAAAGTGCTAAAAAAGGTAATTAAAAGTCTTGAAGAACAAGACTTAGAAATATGTTTTGAAGAGGAAATAAATCAAGAAGAAATATTATATGAGCTAATATCAAAGCAGATTCGATTCGGATGATGAAGAAGAATATATATTTATGTTTAATGTAGGAAGTAGTTCTAAAAACCAATTAGAAGAAATTCCTCAAAAGAAAACGACAAGATATTAAATTAGGAAATTTAATTGGAGAAGAAAAGACTTTTACGATGAAATGATAGAAAAATTAATAAAAATCATATTTCTAAAGAAGAAATATATAAAATATCTAAGTTTAAAATTTGGAGTCAAAGGCATATAGAAAAATTAGTGGCAATACGATCGCTAAAGATACTAGAGGAGGATTAATGAAATCCCATTATTTACTAAAGAAAAATCGTGAGGATTAAAAGAAATACCCTCGGGTTAGATATATACATTTAGGAATAATTATGATAACAATTAGAGCTTTATTTAGAAAAGGTCATGATATACCTATAATAGCAGTGTTATTAGATAAAAGATTTGAAAATCCAATAAAAGCACTTATTGGAGGTATTGATCTAATTTACATAATGGAGTAATAGGATTTAAAGTAAAACCAAATTATTTTATATCCATTACAGATCCTCTAATAGAAGAATGTTTATGTTTAAGAATTCTGGACAAAAAATTTCAAATTAAGGATTTAGTGAGAAGATCTAGCAATAAGTTGGACTTCTATTAATGAATACACCAACACACAGAAGTAGAAATTAAAGAAATTAATAATAAAATAATAGAGCTATTTGAGCCTAATAAATTTACTACAGTAAATCCAGCCTAAATTATTACATTTAAAAGATCTATCAATACCAAGAGATTGGATAATAGATAGAATAAGTGGAGCCGATGCTTCAAAACCAGTGTAAGTACAATAGAATATGTGTCATCAGGAGATAGACTATATTTTAAAAATAATGCTATAACAAATACGAATGACAATTTAGTTTTACCTCTAATTCTCAAACAGAAGAAGATGAGGATAATATAAGTACAAATTCAACACCAATAGGTATGAAAAGCAGTTCAAATACCTATTTTCCCCACAGAACCTAGTAGAAATTCTAGAAACACTAGAATGGAAGAAATACAATCTGCCACCATTATTCAACAAATGAAAATGGGAAAAAATGATATTATTACATTTTCAAACTTTCAACCTAGAAAGTATTATACATATATAGAAATTACATTTCAATTTAGAGAATATAAAACATATTCTTTACATGCTTTGTTAGATACTGAGCTACCACCAGTAGTTTGAGAGAAAATGCAATACACTGTAGAAAAATGAGAATTAATGAAAAACCCAATTAGAGCTATAGGAATAGATGGTAAAGAAACCATAATTCAATTTAAAGCTAGAAATATACCAATCTACATAAATAATGTTAGATTTGTAATTCCTAAAATATTATGTTTCCCCAGAATGCATGGAGATATATTATTAGGAAATAATTTTATATATCATCATTTACCATTTTCTATAGATAGAAATTTAGTTATATTATCAATGAAAAAACTTCAGTAGAAATACCTTTAATAGAAAATCATAAATTTATATGTGATAAAGGTTTTAGACCAACAAGAAAAGAACAAATTAAACAACTAGAAACAAATCATTGGTTGTTTAAAATCTTAGAAAATAATTTTAGTGAAGAACCACTAAAACTATGGGAAAACAGATCCAAGATATTGTGAGATAAAATTAAAAATCCTAATAAAATTATTAGAATCAAACCCATGATCTATACTAAACAAGATATAGATGAATTTGATATACAAATTAAGGAATTATTAGAAAAGGATTAATAGAAAAACTAATAGTCCACACTCAAGTCCGGCCTTTATGGTAAGAAACCATGCAGAAATAAAAAGAGGAAAAGCTAGAATGGTAATTAATTATAAAAGACTAAACCAAAATACTATTTTTGATGGATACTTTATACCAAGAAAAGATGTTTTGATAAATCAAGCTAAACAAGCAAAATATTTTAGTAAATTCGATTTGTAAATCGAGATTTTGGCAAATAATGCTAATCGATGAATCTAAACCATTAACGGCTTTTAGTGCACCTAATGGTCATTATCAATGGAGAGTAATGCCATTTGGGTTATGTAATGCACCTCAAATCTTCCAAAGATGGATGGATTCTATATTTAATAAATATAAAAATTACATGTAGTTTATATAGATGATATTTTAATATTTTGAAACTCTTTGGAAAAACATAGAAAACATTTAAATATTATCTCTCAAGAATTCATAAAACATGGAATTATTTTGAGTCCTAAGAAAATAGAATTAGAAAAAGCAGAAATAGAATTTTTAGGTTTAAATTTATCGGTAGATGGTCTTAAACTACAAGATCATATTATAGTAAAAATAAAAGAATTTCTGAAGAAATTAAAGATAAAAACAACTTCAACAATTTCTAGGAATAGTTAATTATGGAAGAAACTTCTTTCCTAATTTGTCCCAAAAAATAGGTGACTTATATGAAAAAATTAAAAAGGAAAAACTTTTAATTTGGTCTAAAGAAGACTGAAATTATTAAAAATATAAAAAGCAGAAATAAATTATACTCCAAAAGTTTATTTACCTAAACAAGGTGATAAATTAATTTTAGAAACTGATGCATCACAAAATTATTGGGGATGTATTTTAAAAGCTAAACAAACAAAAAATAAAGAAGAACTAATATGCGGATATAGTTCGGAAAATTTAAACCAAGCGAAATCAATTATGCTATATATGAAAAGGAATTATTAGCCATCAAAAAAGCAATAAAAACCTTTTTATATATCTAGCATCTGAAAACTTTATTATCAAAAGCGACAACGAGCGGTTAAACAATTTCTTACTAATAATAGTTTAGAAAATGTACCTAGAAGAATTAGATGGTACAATGAATTATGTAGTTTTAATTTTGAAGTTTTATATGTTAAAGGCGCTGATAATGTTATTGCTGATTATCTTAGCAGGCCTTATGGATAGAGGTAAAAAACCTCTAGAACAAGTCGGAGAATGGACTACGGTTCATAAAAAACCCAACAAAGGGAAGCAAACAAATCCTAATCAAGGATTTACTCCGATATTAACATCATATTATGCCAATCAAGGTTATTATGTTCCTTATCCAATGGTAAGACAACCAATTGGATCTTCTCCATCTTATGCACCAAAAATGGCAAGCCAGTACCCACCAAGAAGAATAAGCCAAACAAGCCAATTCCCTTGGTCTCAGGATCCAAACTCAGCTTTCCAAGCTAGTTATTACGAAGTTATAAAAGGAGCAGAAGATTTGTTGAAACAACAACAACTTTTTCTCAAGTAAAAGATTTTTATAATCCAAGGTTTACCAAAATGATTTATATAACTTTATTAATGAAATATGGAAAACCCATATTACTGATCAAAGAGCAAATTTCGAAGAGCTCTTACAAAACTTTCCCAATTTTTAGTTGAAAAAAACTAAAGAAAATGAAGCTCATGATTTATTATTAAAATCCATTTTATATAGAGATTGGGAAGAATTCGAAATAGAATTCAAAAATATCAATGAGATAAATAATCTTATTGATATATTTCAATATTTTATTCATAAAGGAACAAATAGTCCCATTATGAATAAAATGTTTAGAATATGCTTATATAATAAAGCTAGAAATATATTACCATTTGAAGTTTTTGAAAAAATTAATAGAGTCATTTGCAACCAGCAAGCTCAATTTAAAAAGTTTTTTGAATACTTTTACAATCTTTTATTTATATAAATGAAATAGGAGAAGAATTTCCTTCTATAAAATTTAGATTTGGACCATGAACCATTTGATATAAGCAGTATTGAATGGGGTTTTGTTAGAGAAATAGTAGTACAAAATTTTTCTTTTCATCATCTAAAAGATTTTCCTGCTATTATAAAAGCTATATTATCACTATTAGTATATAGAGACGATTTTTTCTACTATTTTTATATCCAAATAAGTAGCCTAATTGGTATTCTTTGAAAAGAACGTTTTTATCGACCTTATCAAATATGGATTATTCAAAAAATGATTGATAGTCCTTATTTATCAGCAACTAAAGAAAACAAAGAACACTTGACAAAAACCATTGACAAGTGTTATAATAATCAAAATATCTTCAAATCAAGCGAGAATTGATTTAATGTCAATGATTTCGACACGTACTTCAAGATCGGACATATACACTACATGCGATGGAAGAAGAATAGTAGTCGACAAAAATAGTCTAATGCAAAAATCGAGAGATGAAGAATCCTTACAATCGCTAAAGAAAATAGCGGATATGGAACTCGATGATTTTCCTTCGACATAATGAGAAGAAATCAAAGACACGTGGAAGGCTTGGAACTCACGAGCCATCACGAGTCTTTACATCTCGGATGAAATCGAGACATTAAATCTTGACAACATCAAGAAGGGTAAAGACAAAACAAAAACCACGTGGAAAGTCAACAAGATTTTCAAAGAAGATTTTCAAGATTGGCGATAAATAAACATTCAAGGCATCAAGTATGGACAAAGAGATGAAGTGACATCGACAACATACGTGGAAGCAACAATAAATTCATCCTTATCAGAAACAACTGTTGGGATTGAAGAAGAAATTAAATAGAATTTGTAAATTCTACTATAAAGAAGAATGTAAAGAGCCTAGGAAAGGCATCGAAAAAGAATTAGAAATCTTTTCTCTTTACTTTAGTTTCTCATTGTAAAAGATCGAAAAATAGTTTAGATATCTTTTCTTTTTCTCTTTTGTAAACAATCTTCTCTCTGTAAAAATCTTTCCTTTACTTTTAATAATTTTTACAGGAAAAGATTGTTTACAAAAGAGAAAAAGAAAAGATATCTAAACTATTTTTCGATCTTTTACAATGAGAAACTAAAGTAAAGAGAAAAGATTTCTAATTCTTTTCGATGCCTTTCTAGGCTCTTTACATTCTTCTTTATAGTAGAATTTACAAATTCTATTTAATTTCTTCTTCAATCCGGCAATGTGTTTCGATAAGGATGAATTTATTGTTGCTTCCACGTATGTTGTCGATGTCACTTCATCTCTTTGTCCATACTTGGATGCCTTGAATGTTTATTTATTGCCAATCTTGAAAATCTTCTTTGAAAATCTTGTTGACTTTCCACGTGGTTTTTGTTTTGTCTTTTACCCTCTTGGATGTTGTCAAGATTTAATGTCTCGATTTCATCCGATGTGAAGACTCGTGATGGCTCGTGAGTTCCAAGCCTTCCACGTGTCTTTGATTTCTTCGTTATGTCGAAGGAAAATCATCGAGTTCCATATCTGCTATTTTCTTTAGCGATTGTAAGGATTCTTCATCTCTCATTTTTGCATTAGACTATTTTTGTCGACTACTATTCTTCTTCCATCGCATGTAGTGTATATGTCCGATCTTGAAGTACGTGTCGAGTTATTGACATTAAATCAATTCTCGCTTGATTTGAAGATATTTTGGATTATTATAACACTTGTCAATGGTTTTGATAATTAAACATAAGTATTGTAATTACTTGAACTACTACTTTCTGTAGTGTCATAATTTAACATATAATGATAATTAAACTTAGCAAATAGGTCTTTTGTTTTTCATAAATTTCTTCTATTAATTTTAAATATTCTACTCTTTCATTTTTATCTTTATTTGTTTGTAAATCTTCTTTTCCAATGTTCTATAAGTTCTTTATAGGATTGGAAATCATATTTTTGTTGAGTTAAAGATTTTCTTTTTCAGTTTTTACCTTTACTAGTAGAAGATGATTCTTCTGCAGAGGTTTCTTCCTCTTCATCCGATAATTAGAGGTAAAACTAAATTGTCATTCGTATTTGTTATAGCATTATTTTTAAAATATAGTCTATCTCACGATGACACATATTCTATTGTACTTACTTGGTTTTGAAGTCACTGGCTCCACTTATTCTATCTATTATCCAATCTCTTGGTATTGATAGATCTTTTAAATGTAATAATTAAATTTGGATTTTGTAGTAAATTTATTAGGCTCAAATAGCTCTATTATTTTATTATTAATTTCTTTAATTTCTACTTACGTGTGTTGGTGTATTCATTAATAGAAGTCCAACTTATTGCTAGATCTTCTGCTAAATCCTTAATTTCAGAATTTTTTGTCTGAATTCTTAAACATAAACATTCTTCTATTAGAGGATCTGTAATGGATATAAAATAATTTGGTTTTACTTTAAATCCTATTACTCCATTATGTAAATTAGATGAATACCTCCAATAAGTGCTTTTATTGGATTTTCAAATCTTTTATCTAATAACACCGCTATTATAGGTATATCATGACCTTTTCTAAATAAAGCTCTAATTGTTATCATAATTATTCCTAAATGTATATATCTAACCTGAGGGTATTTCTTTTTAATCCTCACGATTTTTTCTTTAGTAAATAATGGGATTTCTGTTAATCCTCCTCTAGTATCTTTAGTAATTGTATTGCCACTAATTTTTCTATATGCCTTTGACTCCAAATTTTAAACTTAGATATTTTATATATTTCTTCTTTAGAAATATGATTTTTATTAATTTTTCTATCATTTCATCAGAAAAGTCTTTTCTTCTCCAATTAAATTTCCTAATTTAATATCTTCTTTGTTCTTTTGAGGAATTTCTTCTAATTGGTTTTTAGAACTACTTCCTACATTAAACATAAATATATATTCTTCTTCATCCGAATCTAATCATTTCGATATTAGCTCATATAATATTTCTTCTTGGATTTATTTCCTCTTCAAAACATATTTCTAAGTCTTGTTCTTCAAGACTTTTAATTACCTTTTAGCACTTTTGCCTTTATTAGGACAATTTGTTGCTATGTGACCTTCTTCATCACATATAAAACATTTACATATTTGTTTTTAGATTTTTAGAAGTTTTTCTTCTAATAAATTTTTTTCTTTTTCTTATTATTATTACCAAGATATCTTTTATTTCGGCTTCCATTTAACAAATTTATATTTCCTATTTTTCTTTCTATGTTTTTTATAAGTACTAGGACGTATTGTTTTACATCCAAATTCCCATTCGTTTTCTAGAATTTTTGTACAATGACTATAACTTAATTTATTTTTACTTGTTTAGCAGCTTTAGTTTGTAGGCAATGCAAAGTTATTCTTTCTTTTGCAAAATTTATCCTATTACCTTATGGATAGAGGTAAAAAACCTCTAGAACAAGTCGGAGAATGGACTACGGTTCATAAAAAACCCAACAAAGGGAAGCAAACAAATCCTAATCAAGGATTTACTCCGATATTAACATCATATTATGCCAATCAAGGTTATTATGTTCCTTATCCAATGGTAAGACAACCAATTGGATCTTCTCCATCTTATGCACCAAAAATGGCAAGCCAAGTACCCACCAAGAAGAATAAGCCAAACAAGCCAATTCCCTTGGTCTCGGGATCCAAACTCGACTTTCCAAGCTAGTTATTACGAAGTTATAAAAGGAGCAGAAGATTTGTTGAAACAACAACAACTTTTTCCTGAAGTAAAAGATTTTTATAATCCAAAGTTTACCAATGATTTATATAACTTTATTAATGAAATATGGAAAACCCATATATTGAGATCAAAGAGCAAATTTTCGGAAGAGCTCTTACAAAACTTTCCCAATTTTTAGTTGAAAAACAACTAAAGAAAATGAAGCTCATGATTTATTATTAAAATCCATTTTATATAGAGATTGGGAAGAATTGAAATAGAATTCAAAAATATCAATGAGATAAATAATCTTATTGATATATTTCAATATTTTATTCATAAAGGAACAAATAGTCCCATTATGAATAAAATGTTTAGAATATGCTTATATAATAAAGCTAGAAATATATTACCATTTGAAGTTTTTGAAAAAATTAATAGAGTCATTTGCAACCAGCAAGCTCAATTTAAAAAAGTTTTTTCTGAATACTTTTTACAATCTTTTATTTATATAAATGAAATAGGAGAAGAATTTCCTGCAGAAGATCTAGCAATAAGTTGGACTTCTATTAATGAATACACCAACACGGCAGAAGTAGAAATTAAAGAAATTAATAATAAAATAATAGAGCTATTTGAGCCTAATAAATTTACTACAGTAAATCCAAATTTTAAATTATTACATTTAAAAGATCTATCAATACCAAGAGATTGGATAATAGATAGAATAAGTGGAGCCAGTACTTCAAAACCAGTAAGTACAATAGAATATGTGTCATCAGGAGATAGACTATATTTTAAAAATAATGCTATAACAAATACGAATGACAATTTAGTTTTACCTCTAATTCTCAAATGAAGAAGATGAGGATAATATAAGTACAAATTCAACACCAATAGGTATGAAAGCAGTTCAAATACCTATTTTCCCCACAGAACCTAGTAGAAATTCTAGAAACACTAGAATGGAAGAAATACAATCTGCCACCATTATTCAACAAATGAAAATGGGAAAAAATGATATTATTACATTTAGGAATAATTATGATAACAATTAGAGCTTTATTTAGAAAAGGTCATGATATACCTATAATAGCAAAGTGTTATTAGATAAAAGATTTGAAAATCCAATAAAAGCACTTATTGGAGGTATTCATCTAATTTACATAATGGAGTAATAGGATTTAAAGTAAAACCAAATTATTTTATATCCATTATGAGATCCTCTAATAGAAGAATGTTTATGTTTAAGAATTGGACAAAAATTCGAAATTAAGGATTTAGCGAGAAGATCTAGCAATAAGTTGGACTTCTATTAATGAATACACCAACACGTGTAAGTAGAAATTAAAGAAATTAATAATAAAATAATAGAGCTATTTGAGCCTAATAAATTTACTACAGAAATCCAGCCTAAATTATTACATTTAAAAGATCTATCAATACCAAGAGATTGGATAATAGATAGAATAAGTGGAGCCAGTACTTCAAAACCAGTAAGTACAATAGAATATGTGTCATCTACTGGTGTTAATGTAATAAAATCTTTCCTTCACCATCAATTCACTAAATTCCACAGTTTCTTTTCCTGTTTTCGTAGAATGTTTTGAATTGGGCATCTCGAGCGTATTGTATAATTTCTGATAATTACTCATTTGGTTTTCTCGTAGGCGAGTATATCGCAAGTAGTGGACCTCAACTCGACAATTCAAGTGACCGTTGTTGACCTTCCGGTACATTTGATTTCGTTAGAAGGTTTCGTGTCGAAACCTTCGACATAAAGTATTCTGCGTATAAGTGTGCATTATTGTCGATAAAGCTGGTTGACTGAGTTATTGGATGGTCATTTTAGGCTTCGGAGATCCTTTACATTGTTATTTCTTTGAAATCTCTTCAGGTGCGTACCAAAAACCTCAAATTTTGTGAATTTCGGATACCGGGAAACATGGCTGTCGACGCCACACGACCGTGTGGTAGGCCGTGTAACACACTGCCTACCAAATTTGAGCCACGCGGGTAGGGGACACGGGAGTGTACCCCCGTCATTTGTGGGCATACTAATGTAGGGTTCACATGGGCCAAGGACAAGGGTGTGTGTGCAGGTCGTGTATCTCACTAAGTACAAGATAAGGACCACCCGGACCAAAGACACGGGCGTGTGTTAGGCCGTGTGAGACACATAGCTGATCACACGGGCGTGTGGGTCAGTTTTGAAAGTCATCTCTGAGGTCGTAAGCGTTGTTAACACAAATGTAGGCTATCTGTAATGTATATGTATCATCTGAATTTGATCGTATGATTGCTATCTAATAATTTGAGATTGAGATTCTAATTATACAAATGTTTACTGAATCTAAACGACTGTGTGTACATTTTGACATCTGTAATCTGTAACTGCTTTGGGTGAGAAATTATGTAAAGAAGGAAGTGACATGTTCTAATTCGGTGGCTAGACCACTACTCATATGTGAGTTTGGCGTTACTCGCCTATTGATCTGGTAGCTAGGCTGCAAACATTCTGAAAAAGTGTCGTATCGACACTAAGCGGTGTGTAGGGCTGGATGAGTATTCTATACCTTAAATGGTGTGTTGAGATGGACGGAGATGGTGTGTAGAGGATTGGGGTAGGAATAACTGCATTTGTTTCTGATATGTTCTGTATCTGAACTAGAACTATTCTATTATAAAATTGATATAATAAATTCGTACTGAATGTCTTCTAATTATCCAATAACTACTTTTATCATTGTGCTTTAGTTAAATCCATTATTGTTATGCGTTGGGTTTACAACTCATTTTGTGTTGACTGAATTTCAGGTGGGTCGTAAACTTGATCGGGTCGGCGTAGTGGAAGCTTAGTCAATCACTTTATCACCCTTTAATTATACTATTAGTAAATTTCAATATTCTCTAGTATTACGATATTTGATAACGGTTGAATGTTGGTTGATTCTATGATTGCTATAACATGTTGAATGATTTTCTTTTTATCTGCGAGCATAAATGTGGAGTTCTAATATCGTCAACGTAACTCTTCAAACTTAGTCTTGACGTCTAGGCATGGTTTGAGGTATTACAAATATTGAGTTGTAAAATTAAAGCGCATAAGAGTTTAATGACAGATTTACTCATATTTTCAAAATATAGTGACAAATATCAAAGAAAACAAAATATAATGGAAATTTTCAATATTTACCTATAGTGTGATGGCAAATTTGCACTTTAACCTAATATAAAGTTATAATATGAAATGATACACTTAAACAACATCAACATAAGTAGGAGTGAGTATTCGGTCGAGTCGAATCGAGTCAAAAATTTTCAAGTTAGTCGAGTTGACAAATCCTATTTTAGCAACCAAACTCAATTTGAATTTTTTTTTAATCGAATCAAATCGAGTAAAAAATTTCGAGTCAAATCGAGTCGAGTTAACAAATCCTATTATTTATACTTAATGTTGCGTTTAGATGGACCAATTATTTAACTAGTAGACGAAGTACAAAATTATTTAACTACATGAACAATATAATGATTTTGCCTTTTAACTTAATAGGTAAACATTTATCAAAATGACGTAGTTTTACCTTTTAACTTAATTATTTTGAATTTTAACTTTTAAAAAAGTAAACATTTATCAAAATGACATAGTTTTGTCTTTTCTTATTCGGATTTTCGGATAACTTGAATTGTATAATTCATATTCGAGTTAAACCGGAAAACTTAATTTTTTATTCAAGTTGATCTGAATAACTTGATTAACTTAAATAATTCGAATTATTTAATTCAAAATTTGAATTTTTTTATTAAAATTTTCAAATCGATTTTGATTTTGCTCACCCCTAAACACAAGTGTTTAATACATGTGTAAAATATTCAATACATTAAATAAAATTTATTGTATTTATATCTTAATGGTTGATAAATGTTATATTTGATCATTTATCTTGTTTTCTCGTTGAAAGAACATAACTTAAACAAAAAGAACTTTAAAGATGAATGATAGTCTAATAAACATGTTAAGTTGATAAATTTTGATGGAAATTATTAATAATATTAATGATTTGATTGGAATTTTTAAATAAAAAAAATTAGGAGGATTTAATTTTCAATTTTTTTTTTTGGATAAGTAAATTATATTATCCAAGAAGCAGAAAAAAGAAACCTGTTACATCTAGCAATCCACAACAATCAAAAGAACCTATACAAAACCAAGAAACACAATGGATTACAACAGTCAAAACCAGAAGCCTATTCTATACATTCCTGAAACTCCATTGCAAACATAATTGGTTATTGACAGGGTATTACTCAGTGGGACATCTACCACTAAGACGAAAACGTATAATATCTTTAATTTTCTTCAACAGAAATAGAAGAATTCCCAAATAGCCTACTATTCTTTTCACACCAAATAAAATACACAATTGCATTCAATGACAAGGAACGACTCACCTTTTAAACAAGAAGTTTCCCAGTTAAATTCTTAAAGCTACGTATCAACAGACTTCCTGATACCACACAAACCTCTCTAGATTACTTGCACTAAAAAAAAACATGGTTTCGAGACTCAAAAACATCATAATACAAAAGACAACATCGATCATTTAATATTCTTGGAAGGCCCTAACTCCTTTAAATTTATATCCGAAAATTTGACAGTAAAAATGAGAAACATAAGTAATTAAATAAAAAGAAAAAGAAAAAGAGGGAGCAATAGGAATGAGTTATACAATACAACTTCCTAATCAGTTAAAAAGTAAATACACAGAAGCCTGTTTTTATTCCAGGATTACAACATTTCTACCATGAATCTCATCTACCCTTTTATATAAAGGAGACAAAACACTATACAGCAGAGCTATGCGTATGGTAGAACATTGGATAGCTGATCATTCACCCAACTCCCGAGTTGGCTGCAGATCGAGTTAGATTGGTGGACAATATATGGGGATGATAACATGCCATGTTACCGTCCAATCCGGCCACTAGACTGAGAGTTCTGCAAGTACTAGGTCCCTGCCTTTGGCGTGTATTCGTTTTACCTGTAAATCATATTGTGGAAGTAGTCATGGTTACACAGGTATTGGATTGATTATTGATCGGTTTGATATGGATTCGATATGGAACGATGATTCAGAGGAATTTACCCTGTTTGAGATAATCGCCTCCAATTTATGATTTGGTGGGACTGTGGATGCCCTTGAAGAAAAGATGAGCTTGCACCGATACCACTTTCCTCACTTATAAATTGCTCGGGGTAACTCGAAGATGGCGGGGACCAAACTGGAACAACTCCGCCATCCCTTTCTCTCCTACTACTACTAGATGATTCTGCTGTGGAATCCTCAGCATTTCTCAACCCGATCGGGAAGTTAAGTTGCAGGTTGCGTGCTGTTTCTGGAATCGCTTGGTTTAATGTGTCTCTCCGTTGTTCTCGATTTATATTTACAGTTCCTGGAACTTCTGCTCTGCTATCTTCTGCTGAAGTTCTAAGATACAAAGAAGACTCTTCATGTTCACCTCTCAACAACGAAGAAGTGATGCTAGGAACCATCTGATCCTCATATCTCCGTGTTGTAGCTGGGGCATTGTTCCTAGCTGGTTCAATGTTTTCCTCCATTTGTATGTCTTGCGGAAATGCAAATGGCACTGACTCGGAAGAGTCTCCAAGGCCTTCCTCAGTTCCATTCTCGATTGCAGCTCTTGAAGCTGCTGCTAGTTGCCACATCTCTGAAAGTGCTTCTTGCAACCTGGATTTTGCAGCATCTATTCCTACAATAGGCAGAGGGTAATTTGACCCGAGCTCGATGCCAGCAGCTTGGAGTACAGATTCAGGAGCATTCCATGGATGGTGAATCCAATCAGTTGGTAGTCTTGCAAGTTCTGGAAGCCACCGACGGACATATTCTCCATTCGGATCGAATTTGTAACCTTCAAACTGTAAAAAACTTTTAACTAGATGAGAATGCATACACTAGATATCAAACACTTGATGAAAGCGAGCTAAAAACAACTGCAGCCAAACCTGCGGATTATCGATGCGGTCGAACTCACGGCCATCCGGGAGAGTACCGGATATATACTGCCAACCAAGAGCATCGCTTTCTAAATCTGCATCCAAGAGGGTATCCCAGAAATACTTCATACCCCATCTCCATGGGAGCTGCAAAACTTTGACGAAAAAACTCGATACAACAACTCGAATACGATCATGTAGCCAACCAGTGGCCCATAACTCTCTCATGCCAGCATCGACCAATGGATAACCTGTTCTTCCTTGTCTCCATGCCTTGAAATAACCCTCATTGACAACCCAAGGGAAAAACTTAAGATGTCCGAGAAGAGGCCTTTCATGGCTGTAAGGATGGTTAAAACTCAAGTATCTTGAGTATTCCCTCAAGCCGATCGACTTCAGAAACAAGTTTACACTCTCTTCACCGGCTTTGTTCCCTTCATTAGCCCATAAAACCTGCTTCATTCGAACGAGATGAAAGACTTTTCGGACACTAACCTCCCCAAAATGCAAATGGGGGGAAAGAAATGAAGTTGTTGCACTATCAGCTTTTCTTCTGTTCTTCGAGTACTCAATTAAAGGTCCATTAATGAACGTTGTCAAAGCTTTATCCGCATTGCTCCACCCTGGTGACCATGCTCGAGCTAAAAGCGCATTGCTTCCCTTCTCCAATTCATCTTCGAACACCAACACATCCGTAGTGCAAGTTAACACATCACCTATACACAGATTGAACAATAAAAATGTACAGTTTTAAGGTGAGCCTCAGTTGCAATACAAGTATAAATCAATTATATTAGACCACTGTAATGCATTAACAATATGGAAAAGCTATATTAATCAACACGGTTTATTTGTAAGGTCTTTGAGGGATCATTATCCCGTACCCATAACCGGATATGCATGACGAAAGGAAGGGGCATTCAAAGGAGAATAACCTGAAATTATTCTTTTAGGTGGAAGAAGAGGAGCCTCAGGATCAAACGGCATGTTAAGGCATTTTTCCCAGAAAGCAGTAAAAGTAGTGAAAGGGCGGCCATTATCATCATTTACATCCCAAGGTTCATAAAGCAAATCTGCATTGAACGATCGAACTGCTACACCATGGGCCGTCAATACTTCCTTTGCTCGATGATCCCTAACCAGAGATATAGGATCTGAACCCCAAAGAAAAAGGCAGTAAGTTTCCACTTATGTTAAACATAGACTTTCATTTTCCATTGCTTACTAAAATGGAACATAATCAGAAACCAAAGATTGCAGAAAGCCAAGGCATATTTAAACCACAAATTATAAGAATCTATTTCTCCATTGATGCAAACCTCATAACACTCAATTACTATATCTATATATTAGATATTGATATAATCACCTTTTTGTATCGAAACTAACAAATAAAGAAAGTGGAAACCATCAATGAAAACTACTGGGAACATATGATGCCAAAATGGGAACATACTGAGAAACACAAAATTAATGAACAATCACAATTATAAGAATCTATCTCTGGATTGATGCAAGCCTCAATTGTTATATATAATCATAGTTTTGTTCAGTTTTACAAGAAAAATGGTGGGGAAACTAACCATACAAGTGATTGAAGAAGAGCTGAGTGGCACCAGTGGATTTAACAATCTGGAGAAGAGATGAAACACTATCAGTTGATCTCTTTGTTATGAGACAAGTTCCCAGGCTCCTCAAAGAAGAATCAAGAAGAGCCAAACTATGTTTAAGCCACCATCTTGAAACCCTTCCAGGTTGATAATGGCCTTCTTCTTCAGGTGCCCATATGAAAACTGCAAAAACAGGGCCTGCCCTAACTCCAGCTAAGAGTGCTGGATTATCTTCAACTCTAAGATCCCTTCTAAACCAAACTATGCTAGACATAACTCCCAAAACAAAAACCCAGATTTTATCTTTGCTTAACTATATACCATAAGGCTCGGAATTCTTGGTTTCTAAGTAAAAAGTTTTATCTTTCTGGCTATTTTGTCAACCAAAAGAGGTTTTAAGCATTATTAACGGAGGATAATAGTGCAAATGACTAATTATTTTGTAAAGATTATTCCCTCTGTTTTTTTTTTTATTATTGAATATCTTCTACATATGAAGCCTGAGTGAAGAGGATTGGTTAATGGAAATGGGGGGATACACAGGAAAATTGATAGGCAATTTGCAGCCACAACTTTTTTTTTTTTTTTTATTCAAGATTTTCAATTTCCTGTTTATCCTTTGCAACAAAAACAAAAACCCACCCACCACTCTAATTACTTCCTTCGCTTTATTTCTGTATATATATTTTGTAATTTCAAGATATTCAAAACCCATTTTCACCATTCTTAATTTGAATCAGTTTTTATTATTCTCAAATTTAAATGATTGATTTTGAGAATAAATTTTATTTGGATTGTAAATGGGTTCGGGTTGGAATAAGATAAGACCTGCAAAAATGAATTTCTTTTATCAAATTTTCAATTTATTTATGTAAATAAAAAATAATACAAATTTCAATTTTTATATGTAATTTGAGTGACTCAAATTCATTCTTTTTATTTCATCTAAATAGCTCTCAGTTGGTACAACGGTAATAGTAATATTATCAATAAAAAGCTTGAAACTTTAAGCATGGTTT
Source organism: Gossypium anomalum (assembly GCA_025698475.1). Taxonomy (NCBI): domain Eukaryota; kingdom Viridiplantae; phylum Streptophyta; class Magnoliopsida; order Malvales; family Malvaceae; genus Gossypium; species Gossypium anomalum. Next base: position 56,299,088 of record CM046960.1, on the reverse strand, counting down.
TTATTTAATTCTAATATATACACACTTTTTTCTATCCATACGATAGAGATAATAGATCAGTTAAAAATTTTAAATGTATGACAAGTGTTAGAATTATGTAATTTAAATTCTTGTTAAAAAAATGATAAGATAAGGAGATCTGTGAGGGCGGAAGCCTGTACGGTATGGTATAAACTGCACAAGTGAAATCTATATAGAAGTACACTTCTTCTATTTGATATTGATTTAAATAAGATATTTCAACTTTATTGCATTGTTTCTATTAGATTTTGATTAGAATAAGGTTTTTAAACCTATAAATAGACGTTGTCCATGATTTTTTTTTCTCGGAAGGGTTTCCACATAATAAAATTTGTGTATTCTATTTTTCTCTATTTCTTTACGATTCATTGTCATTATTAACGTTAGATTTTCATATTTCTTTCTTTTATAATTAACCAAGTAAAACAATCACAAATATTAACATTTTGAAATGATTCATTTTAAACTATTAGCATTTTAAAACTTTTAAAATTTAAAAAACTTCCATGCAAATCACTCAAACATTATGTTTGATAAATAATTATAAAGGTAAAAGAAAATTTATTTATTATTTGAATAATTAAAATTACTAAAAGAAATTAAAGTAGATGAGGTACCTCAAGCTTTCTTTTGCTTTTTCTTTTGGTAACTTATGAAAAGACAAAAAGAAATGATTTATTATAACAATATTTTCCATTTATATAAATTTTATAAAATAAGTGAGATATCTCAACCTGATGTTTGGGTTGAAGCAGGAGAAAGGAACATCATTTCTTTCTTTATTTATTTTCTTTCACATTATCTACTTAAATAAAAATGGTTAAATTTGTTTTACTTTTTTCTAAGCTATTTGCTTCTTCTTTTTTGTTTTGCTCAGTGACGATGCTAGTATCTATATTGACTACCATCTACCTTTTTCTCCTCCTACACCAATCCCTCTTTCTTTTTTTCTTTTTTTCTTATTCACTCTATGTGCCTTTTATTTTTTTAGTTTGTAAATCTATTTTGTAAGCTTTTTGTTTACTCTATATGCCTTCATTTTGTTTTTCAGCTTATAGATCTATTTTGTGAGTATATTTATTGTCTTCCTAAGCTGTGATGGACAAATGATAGTGTTGTCCTTGAACCTTCACTATCGACCAGTAGTTTTTCTTGGAAAGTGTGTTGGCCGTAGATACTTGAATTATAGTTCTTTATCGGCTTCTTAATCTGCTTCTATTTTAAAATAATAAATAATTTCACGAGTTAATTTGGACCTGTGTTGTTTTAAGTTTTACATTTTTTTTTGTTTGTTTTCCATTGTTAAATAAGTTTTCACTTTTGAAAGTTTTTATTTACGTAACTTTAGCAGATTTCCTCGTCGTCCTCCCTAGTTTGGTGGATGTTCGGTTCTTTTACCGATTTTCTCCGTTGCTTTTAACCATTCGAGATTAATTTCCTTATCATGATAGTTGTTTGAATCACTTAAAATATGTTGTGTTTGATTGTGACAAAGCCTATTGTAAACATGCCATAATATTCAATTGATGCTGAGACAGAAGCGTTCATCGTGTTGATGGAGCTTATCCTTCACTACTAACATTCAAATTTAATGTGATTAACACAACAAGGTACAAAAATGAAACCGGATATTATATTGATTTCATGATAAAAATGAGATATGGGAAGAGAATGAATTATAAAATGATTGCATCTGATTCTATAAAAGAGAACTAGATGAATGATATTATCATATATCTCAACTTGAGGGATTGCATTGGAAGCTTTAGATATTGAAAGGGGACGGCCATCCACCCCATACCTTTCCTTTCTTCTTCATAAAAAAAGCTCAGATTCCATTTTTGTGTTAATGTTAAAAGTCATCTATGATGCTTCTCCTTTTTTTTATCCCATTTCTCCATCCATCCATCCATCCATCCATCCATCACATTTCAATTTCAATTTCTCATCTTAGATTGTGATTGTGTGCTTTTATTCTATTTAATCTAAATATTCCCAATTTCCTTTTTTATTTAATATTAGAAAATAAAAAAATTATTTATATAATTTTTGTAAAGCTTAATATATTATTTGATATCCGAATTTCTTAAAATGGTTTTTAATGTCTATATTATTTTTTAGTTCGGTATCTAAAAAAAAATTATATATTTTGGTAGTCAAAGGTATGCTGTTAACTTTTTAATATTTACTTCAAATTTTAAGATTGATTAAAGTATAGATAATTGCTAATATTATTAACTAATTACTAATTTGGTACCATAATGTATGATTTTTATTAAATATACATATCACATTGGACCAAAAAACAACTCAGGTACCACGTTAAAAACAAATGTGTTAAAGTCAAGTACTAAATATGTATTAAGCCTTTGTATGTTTATATTTCGAATATTAATTAAAGTGCCTATATGTGCAATAAGACCATGGATTTAAGAAACAGAAGATGGTAATGGGAGTGAAGTTTTAGTTGCCAATTCCAAAAGAGGATGGTGGGGTTGCCATGTGACAGTGGTCCGTCTCTTCTGTTTGTATCTTAGTTGCCATTTTCATTTTCGATCCCCGTTGATTGTCGATTAGTGGTCCCCCTTCCTCAGTCTTACCCCCTCCTCCTCAATTATTTTCAGATTTGAGTCACCTGCCGAGACTACTTGCATTTCGAAAGATTTGTATAAAGCCCAAACCCATCAAACAGGATGAGTTGGAATTTTTAAAAGCCAAACTTAATCGAATTCGACACCATTTTTTAAGTACAACGTAAATTGCTTGTAGTGGTGGAGTCAGAATATTTTTGGCCAAAATTAAATTATATATTTTGACATTAATAAAAATATGAATTTATTATTTTAATTATTTATATCTTTATAATTTTTAAAAGATTAAATTAAATTATTATTCTTTTAAAAAAGTCAAAGCGTAATTTTACAATTATTAATTTAGTATTTTATAAATTATAAAAGATCTAAGCGAAAATATTCATTTTACCGCGCCACCCTGCTCCGCCACTGACTGCTTGTACCTTGACTCTACTATATATAGTACACACTTATATTTGTAAACCTTCATTCAGGTTCAAGATTCTAAGCTGACGGAGAATAGGGGAGAGATTAGGTCTATGTTAGAGTTAAGCAATCCAATATGTTTTTGGGGGGCAAATTACCAATAAAAGCCCCTTTTTTTAAATTTACCGAAATGGGTCAGATCATAAATTATTTACCGGTATGGGCCAGTTTTTACAAAACGCGTCCACGTCAGCGCGTTGTTAGGGGAAAAAGCAGGAAAACGCTTCCTTGAGGAAGCGTTTTGCCTACGTGGACGTAAAAACGCTTGGAGGGCGCGCTCGTCCACGTAAGGCGTAAAAATGCTTCCTTGAGGAAGCGTTTTCCCCGTGTTTGAACAGTAGCAACGGCTACTTTTTTGACCGTTGGTAACCCCCCCAACGGTCTAAAAAAACCTATAAAAACCCCCTACCCCTTTTATTTTTTTCACACTTACTTTCAATCTTCAATCTTTCAATATTCTCTCAAATTTCTCTCAAATCTCTCAAATTTCTCTTAAATTGCTCTCAAAACTCTCGTTAATTTTTTCAAAAAAGCTCTAATTTTTATTTTTTCTAAATTTATTTTTTAAAATAAAAAAATTTGATAAATGTTAATGGTAGGAGAATTAATTTGCTTCGATGATAAACACATATCCGTCGAACAAATGCAAATGGTAAGTGTTAAATTTAATATTTAAATATTATTTAAGATTTCTGTCATTTATGCAAATTTAAATAATTTTTATTTTATTATTTCTTATAAAAGTCTGTAGATCGGATATTGCAATACTATATCCGTAACATGACTGGTCCTCCATTACCGTTGATAGAGGATTACCTACGGGAAGCGGGTTTTTGGCATGTGGCGATGATAGGCCGGGGGTGCAAGTTGGACCCGAAACTTATTAGTGCGTTGATAGAAAGGTGGAGACCCGAGACGCACACATTTCATCTTCCATGTGGGGAGTGCACTATCACTTTGGAAAACATGCATTTGCAATTATGATTGCCGGTGGACGGGGACGCAGTCACTAGGTCCATTCATTCTGCTGATTGGGGAGCGGTATGCTACGAGCTTTTGGGTGCTATTCCGGATAATATTAACGGAGGTCGGATCGAGATGAGCTGGTTACGAGACACATTTTCGTAGCCGAATGATGATTCTACTGAACTAGAAAAAATTCGATATGCTCGAGCATACATTCTTCAGATAATTGGAGGTTATCTGATGCTGGACTTGTCACGAAACCTTGTACAGAGATGGCTGCTGAAACTCGTTGATTTTAGAGCAGCTGGTGAATTTAGTTGGGGGTCTGTCGTGTTGGCAACACTGTACCGGGAGATGTGCGGGGCTACGAGACCGAATAAAGCGAAAATCGGAGGTTGCCTATCACTACTGCAATCATGGGCACGGTTTCGCTTTCCATTTTTACGTCCTCGAGTGGACCACCCATATACATTCCCACTCATAACGAGGTAAATTTTATATTAGATTTTACAATTATTACGTAGATTTAAAATATAATCGTATGCTAAAAATTTATTTAATTAGGTGGAACCATTCAGCAAGTTATGCTCGATTACCTACCTGTCTTGAAGATATACGGCTTCTATTAGAGCAACGGTCGAAAGCACAAGTAAGTATTAAAAATATATATACATACATAATAAAATAGTGGATTCGTATTTAGTCTTTAGTATTTAGTATTTTTTATTTAACTAATATTTCCAACATTTTTATATAGTTTCAATGGACACCATACGATGATCCAGCAATTCAGACAGTAATTCCGGATGAATACTTGCAAAATCCGAACACTTGGCATGTAAAGGTCCCATTGGTCAACTTTGCTACTATGGAGATGCACTAATCAGACAGAGTATTACGGCAATTTGGATTCCGACAACCGATTCTTGTGGCACCTGAGGTGTTGGATGATCATCACAAAATCGACTTACGGCAATTGCATACGGATTGGCCGAGATTCTGGTCACACTATATCCAAATATGGGAAGATCGGTATGATTATATATCTACTCGGGAACCGATCATCGTTCCAGAGTTGGCGTGCGTGCCGGAATACATGCCATGGTTTAGGATCCATGCAAAGCCATATTTACTGTCAGAAGAGGAGAGGCAGCGGCAATTGCATGCCCAAAGGGAACGACGTGGCCCTTTAAATCCTAGAAGAAGAGACGACGACGCAGGCTCATCAACAGCGCCCACACAATCACCCGGCCCAGGAACAAGACCTATACAGTCACCGGGCCCAACAGTTCAACCGTCGACACCCACAACACAGCCTCTTCAGATGATGCTAGGTACGTATCCTAGCCCTTTTATGTATCCTAGCCCTTATATGTTTCCTTTTTCTAGTCTTATGGCAGGTTGGAATGCATGACCCGGTTTATCTCTATTTTCGATTACTCCGAATGGACCGCCGATCTATAGGCAGCCGTCGCACGAGGGATCGCAGGAGGGGCCATCGAGGAGCTCTTCTTTTTACCAATCCCCATCACCTTATGGGTTTCAAACACCTCCGCCATTAATGATGCAAACACCTCCACAGTCACTTTCTATCAAGGCGGGTCATCCTCCCAACACCCACAACTAGAATCCTCGCCGGAGCAAGCAGAACCCCCGCCGGAAGCTGGACAAAGGAGGAATCCAACGCGTAACCGTCGACGACCTCCATCCATGCTTTGAATCCAATCCACCGTACGGACATTGATTTTTATTTTAATATATTTGTACAAACATTTTGAATCTTTTTATATTATTTCATGTAATTAGATAAAAGGTTGTTTTAAATAAAGTAATTGTAATTTACTTTTATATTTTTAATAAAATGGAAATTATTTTAAATAATGCAACATTTTGAATAATTTTTATATTATTTCATGTGATAATATAAAATGTTGTTTTAAGTAAAGTAATTTTAATTTACTTTTATATTTTTAAGGAAATGGAAATTATTTTAAATAGGGCAATATTTTGAATATTTTTATATTATTTCATGTGATAATATAAAATGTTGTTTTAAGTAAAGTAATTATAATTTACTTTTATATTTTTAATAAAATGAAAATTATTTTAAATAAAGCAATATTTTGAATATTTTTATATTTTTTCATGTAATAAAATATAAATAATACAACATATTGACAATTACAACAACTATCAACTATTGCGATTTGGACATGATCTACTTGTATGGCCTGGGCTACTACACCATCTACATAACTTCTGTTGATTGGTTGTTTCTCGGATATCCATATTGTTGCGTATTCTAGTCGAGCAAGGTCGACTCTTTGGTTTACGCCGCAACTCTCTATTCGGTAATAGCTTAAACAGAGCAAGCGATACAGAGGGCCACTTACGCTCATCTAGGACCGGTGGGAATATGTGTCTCCACACGTTGTACATGTATTCCAATTTGTACACGTCATCGACATAGCTCATGGGATCCAGACGAAGATTTTGACAAGCTGCAATTACATGAACGCATGGATAACGAAGTACGTCAAACCTCCCACAATCGCAAGTCCTATTTCTTAAGTGTACACAATATTGCCCGTCAGTAATACCTTGGTGCGGTTTGTCAAACTCTGTCACACGAAACCATAAGTTCTCTTGATCATGACACACTGTATGCATAGTATTCGCCCGTGCCTTCACCTTGTTAATTTCTTGCAATACCTTTGCGCACCATACATGGCCTCCCTGCATTTGGCCTGCATAACTCGCTGCTCATTTCGAAAATAGTGCCGCTAAATGAAAATATGTCTCTTACACAACTGATGTTATCAGTAAATGACGTGTTCCTTTCAAAACAAAATTTATTCATTCGGCCAGGTTTGAGATCATTTGACCATATCGTAAGCTGTCGTCGTATGCTTGTGTCCACTGTTCGAAAGGTATATTACATAGGTAGTCATGACCCTCTTTGTTAACTGAATGAAAAACTGCCAACATCTCATGAAAACGGTCCTTACTTATCTCATACCCTGCCAATATAAGTTGATAGCGAAAATTACATACCACTTTTCCATTTAAAATATATTCAATATTCCAAACAAAATTATATTAATAGAGATAAAGTTAAATACCCATGTTGGTCACTTGCCGTCGTTCACCTTTAGATGGATATTACCTGTAGTTGTTAGAAGCAATGTGCCTTAGGCAATACCGATGGTATGTGCGATGCCATAGGCTTCCCTGTCGCTCAATTGCAGCTAGTATCCCGGTGCCTCGATCTGATATAATACATATATCAGGTTGGGGGCAAACATGCATCCTTAACCTAGAAAGAAAGAAATCTCAGTCATCAGCTGACTCCCCCGGTGTTATTGCAAACGCAATTGGAAGGATTCTTCCACTACCATCCTGTGCGATTGCTAGCAATAGCCGATGGGTATATCTACCGTACATAAAGGTACCGTCAATTTGTACCAATAGCTTACAATATGCAAATGCGTCTCGACATTGCTTAAAGCTCCAGAAGAGACGCTTAAATACTTGGCATCCACGGAACAATCGGTCGTTGTAGTATGCAGGTTCTGTTTGAAGGTCTGTTATGCAACCTGGGACGTATCTCTCTAGCACTTGACACCACAGCCATATTTCATTATATGAAGTGTCCCACCCACTATGCATCTTCTCCAAAGACTTCTGCTTAGCTATTCAAGCCTTGCGGTAAGAGGGCGTGTACCCCATTTAGTTACGAATATTGGCAATTAAGACTGGCACTGAAGTCCTAGGATCTGCCTTCACCGTTGGTAGTATTAAGCTAGCTAACATAGCTGAATCCATCTTATCTTATGAAATACCTGGAAACGAAAGTATTATTCAAAAACCTTAAATACTGTACCTGCAGCATATGTATGTGGACCTTTATACTTTTTTATCTCCCACAACCCTGTCCTTTTCCTTAACGATGCGTAGATTTTCCATGAACAACTTCCGTCTTGCACTGTACACCTCGCCTCAAACTTATCGGATTTAGATTTAACCACGTGGTAGTTAACACCGTCATTAATGCTATGTTGTTTCAATGCACCAAGAAAACTATCCTTATTGGAAAACTCCTTACCAACTTCAAATTCACTCGAATCCAATAACGAACTTGTATGATCACGCGTTCTGTATGGTAGATCTAGAAACTCCAATGCATCATCTGTAGATAGATCAACATTATGCATGTGGGCTGGAGGCGAGTATGCCCTGAATCGTGGATCTTCTTCTTCATCTGAACCCCCTTCAACATCTTCAGGTTCAGTTAGAATAGGCTCCGGTTCAGAAAATAATCCAACTTATGTACCATCGCGGCCAGGCTCTCGAGGTGGATCCACATCGGACTCATCATCTAACCCACCATCATCTACGACGTATGAGGTCCCCTCACCGGTGGACGTCATGGGGAGTAAATCATCCGTTCTTCTGGGCGTTTCATAACGTCCCCAATTAGATGTAGATTGCCAAGCACTATAAGTTGATGTCGTTCCTCAGTACGTATTTCCAGCATCAAACATCGACCCACCTAGGTGCATGTCCCATCCACTAACAGAGTGTCGTGTAAGGGTTGTGTATTCTATACCGCTACCAAAAACTGACGATTTCGTTTTCTGTAACCCACTAATGGAGTGTCGGGCAGGGATCGTGTATTCCTCTCGAACAACAGCGCAAATGTATCATTTGGCGATGCAAATTGTACATATAACTCAATATATGGTGCTCCACTAGCAAGATAAGTCTGCACCATTGCCTCCAAGCTACGAGCACCTTTGATGTCGAACGAGTCATATGTTACTAGATCAATAGAAGCACAAAATCGATACCTAATAGACAACACTTTCATTGGCGTCGTTCCGAATATTTTACGCCTAATCCTTTTACGAAGTTCTGTTAAATCTATGTTCTGGTTAAAAACCAGTCGTATTGTATTCTCCGAAAAAAATAACACCGTTCTCGGTGTGACGAACCTCACCATCATAGTAAATAACAGCACTAATGCATTCACTCATCTTTAATTTTTATCCTTCTTAGCCTCTCTATTTTTTTTTTTTGTTGTAAGTTATGCAACCTGAGAACAAAATTTGGCTCATTTATAGCCCACTGTAGCAAAAGAGCGTCCACGTGGGAGCTTCTTTCAGTACTTTTGCTGAAAATGCATCCTGCTTGAAGCGTTTTTGACACTATTTATGCAGACACGTCTTCACAAAATTATTTTTTCAGAGACCACTGTAGCAAAAGAGCATCCACGTGGGAGCTTCTTCCAGTAATTTTGCTGAAAATGTATCCTGCTTGAAGTGTTTTTACCACTATTTGTGCAGACACGTCTTCTCAAAATTATTTTTTCAGAGACTACTGTAGCAAAAGAGCGTCCACGTGGAAGCTTATTTCAGAACTTTTGCTGACAATGCATCCTGCTTGAAGCGTTTTTTACACTATTTGCACAGACACGTCTTCTCAAAATTATTTTTTTAGATACCACTGTAGCAAAAGAATGTCCACGTGGGAGCTTCTTTCAGTACTTTTGCTGACAATGCATCCTGCTTGAAGCGTTTTTGACACTATTTGTGCAGACACGTCTTCTCAAATTTATTTTTCAGATACTACTGTAGCAAAAGAGCGTCCACGTAGAAGCTTTTTTAGATTAACAAATAATTTAATTAAGTTACCCTGAACCCCAAATCCTAATTTATTTGATTTTTTTTTAAATACCCTAAATTCTTAAACCCTAAAACCCTAATCTAATTTTTTAAAATTTATAATTAATTTACTCAAGTAACCCTAAACCCTAATTTATTTGATCTTTTTCCTTAAAAATCATAAACACTAAATCATAATCTAATTTTTTAAAATTAGTAACTAATTTAATTAACAAACAATAAACCCTAATTTATTTAATTTTTTCCTTAAAACCCTAAAATTTAAAAACTCAAAATTTTAAAAACCCTAACCCTAATTGCAGAAAACCCTAATAAAAACACGGGGAAAACGCTTCCTTGAGGAAGCATTTTTACCGCCCACGTGGACGTAAAGCGCACCTCTCAGGAAGCGTTTTTTCCCACGAGGCAAAGCGCTTCCTTGAGGAAGCGTTTTCTCGCTTTTTCCGACAACGCTATTGACGTGGACGCATTTTGTAAAAACCGCCCATACTGGTAAATAATTTCTGACCTGGCCCATTTCGGTAAATTTAAAAAAAAAAGGGGCTTTTATTGGTAATTTGCCCGTTTTTGGGTGATTGTGTTTTTTTTTTTTGTTTTCTATAAGTAGACTGATATATTTGTGTTTTATATAATATTATTTAGAAAACATAATAATTAAAAAAATCAACTTTTCATAAAATAATAATAATTGATATTAAAATGAATATAATATTATTTAGAAATTATATATTAATTTAAATCAATTTTATAGTACTTGCAAAATAAATAGTTTTATATTTTTAAGCAATAAAAATTTTAAAGTTTGAACAATATTAGAAAGTAAAAAAAATTAATCTAAAAAAACTTTTTAACATTGTTTTTTTCTTATATATTTTTAAAGAATATTTTTAATGTTGTGAAATATTTGTTTTTAGAAAACTTTAATAACATCGATCTTTAAACTTTTTATATATTTTTTTAAAATTTTATTAGTTTTAACTAAATAATTAACTTTTGAAATATTCATTAAATCATAATTTATAATTATTTATAAAAAATAGTTTATAATTAAAATATGTTTCTGATTATTGGAATATTTTATTAAAGTATAAATGTAGAAATCTTAAATATAAGCTTTTCTCTAAATCTACTATCATCATTCACTTAATATGTTATTCTTACAGTATAAATACAAATATTATGGCTATCATATGTATTGAGGGTGAGTATTTATTTTGGAGTGTCTTACTCCCTAAATACAAGGTATTGTTTTTATAGGAGTTTTTGTTTTTCATACTTTGAGGAGAACTCGAAAGGGTTTATTAATTTTAAGAAATATCTTGATTGGTGAAGATACGACATGTAAATTCATAGGAAAAAAATGTTAATATTATGCAAAAACATTATTATACATATTACACCTGTGGAGGTTTGAGCCACTAACCAATGTTGTAAGATCTCCAAGTTTCAAGTCCTCTCTATTACTTTCCCTCTCCAATTTGTAAAAATTGTAGTAGTTTAACGCATACAATTAAGGGGCGAGCATTCAATTGAATTGAGTGAAAAAATTCGAGTTGATGAGTCCTATTTTATCATCTAACTCAATTTGATTTTTTTTCGAATCGAGTTGAGTCGGATCGAGTGAAATTATTCGAGGTAAATTAAAAAATTAAATATTTCAAATTAAAATCTTGCTACAGTATAACTAATTCCATGTTATACCACATAAATTTGAAACAATATATATTTGAAAACTTTTTCAAAGCAAAATAATAACAAATACTTTAGTATGATAAACTTGAATCATTAATTAACTTATTTAGATCTCAAAATTATTACTCTATAAATTTTTTTAATTTTTTAAACTTTTTTATGTATTTGTTAGAATTTTTTTTGAAATTGTTATAATTTTTTTAAATTATAAAATTTTAAATTATAAAAATTATTTTGAATTTTTTTTTGTAATTTTTGTTGAGAGAGACCAATTTGTTCATTTTCAAACTTGACAGGGACCAAAAGAGTATTTATACTAATCTGTTATTCGAATTATTCGAGTTTTTTGAATTGTAAAATTTAATTCAATTATAACTCAAAACTCAAACTACTTATTTAAGTTAACTTTAATAATTTAATTCATTTAACTCAAATCGAATTTTACTCAGGCCTATAAATATTGTATGAACGAAAGAAATATTACTTGCGTGATTTGCCAGGAAAATATGAACCAAATTATTCTCAATAGTGAACAAGCTAAAATTGGTGAACTGATAAATTCTTGATGTCAATTATAACCTTACATGTCAATGGCTATCTTTGACTTTCAGTATTTGCCCCAGTATAGACAAACATGAATTGATTACCAAAATTAATTGATTTTCTAACTGTTAGAATTAAGTGACCCTAATTCTTATTTAAATAAAATATGATGGAAAATAAAATAAAAGTAAAATCCATATAGAACTAGACTTCTTTTATTTTATTTTAGAATAAGGTTTTTTAAACCTTATTAAACTCCATCTATTTTATATTTACTAGGATAAGGTGTTTCAATCCTACTAGAATATGGCTTTACAAGCCTATAAATAGACATAGTCTATTCCTTTTGTATTGATTCAAATTTTCGACATAGTGAATTTTCTTCTCTCTCGCCCGTGGTTTTTTCCGAAAGGGTTTCCACGTAAAATTTTGTGTTCTTTATTTTTTTATTTTATTTTATTTTTTCACAATTGGTATCGAGCTTAGGGTTGTTCATCTCGATCACGGTAATGGCGTCTTTGAAATATGAAATTCGTTGTTGGATCGCAACACCGATTTGCGTTGTGGCGATTAAGATGCAAGCGGTTCTTGCGCAGATGGATCTCGGAGGATGCCCTGCTAGGGATAGATAAGATGCCTTCGACATTAACGGATGAAGAGAAGAAGCGTAAGGATCGAAAGGCATTAACACAATTGCATCCGCATTTGTCCAATGAAATTTTGCGAGGATGTGATGAAAGAGAAGATCGCCATTGCATTATGGAAGAGGCTAGAACAAATATGTATGTCGAAAACTCTAACAAGCAAGTTGCATATGAAGCGGCGTCTTTATGCTCATCGTTTGGAGGAAGGTGCGTCAGTACACGAACACTTAATGGTGTTTAAAGAAATTCTCTCAAACTTGAAGGCCATGGAGGTTCAAGTATGATAAGGAAGATCTAGGTTGATTCTACTTTGTTCGTTGCCTCTGTCTTATTCAACCTTTAGAGACACGATTTTATATAGCCGCGAGTCTCTCACAGTTGATGAGGTTTATGATTCTTTAACCTCGTATGATAAGATGAAACATCTTGTGGTTAAAACGACTCTCGGGGAGAGGGTCTCATTGTTCGTGGGAGACAAGATCGAATCATCGATGATGATCGTGGTAGGACACAGGAAAGAAATCATCGTGGTAAATCTAAAGGTAGATCGAAGTCTTCAAATAGAGGTAAAACTTGTAACTCTCGTAAGAAGAAAGGGCACATTAAATCTGAGTGCTATAAGCTACAAAATAAGATTAAAAGGAGGTGCGAATCAAAGGGAAACAAACCGAGAAAAATTCTGGTGAAGGCGATGTTGTAGAAGACTACGGCGATGGTGAACTTCTAGTCGCTTCACAATGATTCTAAAGTAAGTGAGGAGTGGATACTTGATTCAGTTTGCACCTTCCATATGAGTCCCAATCGGGATTGGTTTACAACTTACGAAACAATTATCCGAAGGTGTTGTTTTGATGGGAAATAATGCTTCGTGTAAGATCGCAGTGTTGGAACAATTAAAGTTAAGATGTTTGATGGAGTTGTCGAACACTTAGTGACGTGCGGTATGTTCCGAATTGAAAAGAAATTTAATTTCGTTGAGTACTCTTGATTCAAAAGGTGCAGATACACAATTTGAAAGTGGGGTTTTAAAGATTTCCAAAGGGTCCCTTGTTGTGATGAAAGGGCAAAGAAAAACTTCCAAGTTATATGTTTCAGTGGTTCTCATCATTCATGGTGATGCAAATTGCCGCTTCCTCTTCCTTGTCGGATGATGATATTACTAAACTTTGGCATATGCGCCTAGGGCATATATGAGTGAGAATGGCATGGTAGAATTGAGCAAAAGAGGACTTCTTGATGGGCAAGGAATTTGCAAACCGAATTTCTGTGAGCATTTGTATTTTTGGGAAGCAAAAGAGAGTTCGATTCACTAGAGGAATCCATAACACGAAGGAAACGTTGGAGTATATTCATTCGATCTATGGGGACCATCCAGAGTGCCTTCGAGAGGTGGAGCTAATTATATGCTAACCTTTATTGATGATTTTTCCGAGTAAAAGTTTGGGCGTTCTTCCGAAAGCGAGAAAAAGCGATATGTTTTCCGCATTTAAGTCTTGAAAAATTATGATTGAAAAGCAGACGGAAAAGCAGATAAAATACCTCCGCACAGACAATGGCTTAGAGTTACATTACGATGAGTTTAATAGATTGTGCAAGTCGAAGGATCGTGAGACACTTGACGATTCGTCATACTCCACGCAAAAAGCGGCGTTGCGAGCGAATGAACGAACGATCATGGAGAAGGTTCGATGTATGTTGTCAAATGCCAACTTACGAAGTCGTTTTGGGCGTATGCGACCTCATTGCATGTTTTTGATCAACCGATCTCCATCCGTTGCCATTGAGAAAAAGACTCCACAAGAGGTATGATCCGGTAATCCCGCTAATTATTACGATTTAAAGATCTTTGGGTGTCTGCGTATGCTCATGTTAATAATGGAAAATTGGAACCGAGATTCATTAAATGTGTTTTTCTTGGTTATAAAAGTGGTGTAAAAGGGTATAAGTTATGGTGTCCCGAAAATAGGAAAGTTGTGATTAGCAGAGATGTTGTTTTGATGAAACCGCTATGCTTCCTAACTTATCTCTTAAAGACTCTTCCAATAAAGAAAATCAAAAGCGGTGGAGCATCAGTTAATACAGAGTCGACTCCTCAAGTCAGTACAAAAATTGAGAATAGAGTTGCTTCTTCGCCTCAATACTCTATCGCCAAAAAGCAGAACTAAAAGAGAAATTAAACCTCCAAAGAAGTATGTTTGAGGTGATCTAGTTGCTTATGCTTTAAATGTGGTGAAGATATAGATGCGAATCAAGAGCCATCAAATTATTCTGAGGCGATTAATTGTGAAGACTCGAGAAAAATGGATGTTTGCTATGCAAGAGGAGATGGAATCACTCCACAAAAACAAAACATGGGATCTTGTGAAACTTCCTAAAGGTAAGAAGACATTTCGTTGTAAATGGGTGTTTAAAAAGAAAGAAGGGACTCAGAGGAGTTGAAGAACCTAAATATAAAGCAAGGCTTGTTGCAAAGGGTTACTGATCAAGTTCCAGGAGTGGACTTCACGAGATGTGTTCTCCTCGGTTGTGAAGCATAGTTCGATTCGAGCTTTGCTTGGTATTGTGGCCATGCATGATTTAGAGCTTGAGCGATTAGATGTAAAAGCGCATTTTTGCATGGAGAACTTGAGGAAGATATTTACATGCAACAACGAGAGGTTTTACTGATTTGAGAAAAAGAGGATTATGTTTGCTTCTTTGAAAAAGTCCCTTTACGGTTTGAAAGCGATCACCAAAAGCGATGGTACAAGAGGTTTGATTCCTTTATGACTTCTCACGATTTCAAAAGAAGTAGTTTTGATAGTTGTGTTTACTTTAAGAAAAATAATGATGGTTCTTTTGTGTATCTACTTCTTTACGTTGATGACATGTTGATAGCAAAGAAAAGACAAAGGAGAGATAAGAAAGGTCAAAGCCCAACTAAGTGAAGAATTTGAGATGAAAGATTTGGGACCAGCAAAGAAGATACTTGGTATGGAGATTCTTAGAGATAGAAAAACAAGTAAATTGTACCTAAGTCGGAAGGGTACATTGAGAAACTTCTTTGCAGAGTTCAATATGGAGTGCTAAGCTCTGTTAGTACTCCTTTAGCAACCATTTTAGACTTTCATCGGCTTTGTCTCCACAATCGGATGATGAGATTGAGTACATGTCACATGTTCCATACTCTAGTGCGAGTGGGATCTCTCATGTATGCTATGGTTTGTTCACGTCAGATTTATCATATGCATCGATGCAGGATTAGCGTGATATATGGCGAATCCCGGTAAAGAACACTGGAAAGCGATTCGGTGGATTTTAAGATACTTACGAGGTACTATCGATGTTTGCTTACGTTTGGAAGAATGAAGATGGAGTTATTGGGTATGTTGATGCTGATTTTCTTTGGAGACATTGATAGAAGAAGATCTCTCACAGTTACGTCTTTACAATCGGAGGTTGTGCAATAAGTTGGAAAGCCACTTTGCAAACTACGATCGCTTTGTCTACCACCTGAAGGCGTGAGTACATGGCGATTATCGAGGCTTGTAAAGAAGCTATTTGGTTGAAGGGACTCTTTAGTGAACTAAATGAAGACCTTCAAATCAGCCTGATATTTTGTGATGATCAGAGTGCCATCTTTCTTACAAAAGATCAAATGTTTCATGAGAGAACAAAACACATTGATGTTCGGTATCATTTTGTTCGTGATATTATTGCTCGTGGTGATATTGTTGTGAGCAAAATTAGTACTCATGAAAATCCTGCGAGATATGATGACCAAGTCACTTCCTATAACCAAGTTTGAGCATTGCTTAGACTTGGTTGGTGTTCATTGTTGAAGTTAAACCCTTAAGGGGTTTTATGGAAGAGGTGGAGAACTTGTTCGCGATTAAGAACTTGTTCATTGAGAATTTGTGTCAAGGTGGAGATTGTTAGAATTAAGTGACCCTAATTCTTATTTAAATAAAATATGATGGAAAATAAAATAAAAGTAAAATCATATAGAACTAGACTTCTTTTATTTTATTTTAGAATAAGGTTTTTTAAACCTTATTAAACTCCATCTATTTTATATTTACTAGGATAAGGTGTTTCAATCCTACTAGAATATGGCTTTACAAGCCTATAAATAGACATAGTCTATTCCTTTTGTATTGATTCAAATTTTCGACATAGTGAATTTTCTTCTCCTCTGCCCGTGGTTTTTTCCCGAAAGGGTTTCCACGTAAAATTTTGTATTCTTTATTTTTTATTTTATTTTATTTTTTTCACACTAACTTTACTGAAAATTATTTATGGACTTTTTCATTTGGTTCCTTTTCAATTATTTAACACATTTCAGTAAATTTTTTTATGTCATCATTAATATATAAATATGAACTCTGAATCTCGAACCTCAAATTTTAAATCTTTAATATTGAACTCTAAATTCAAACCTCAAATCACTGATGTCGTAGCATAACTATGGTCTTTTCACTAAAATGTCATAACTCAGCTATGGTCTTACATCTTGAACACATATCACACAGATGCCATATCACAGATATGGTCTTACACGGAAATCGCTTGTCATTTGTAGCCGAAGCTACCACTATTCACTGATCAGGTAGCCGAAGCTACCATTTCTCACTGATCAAGTAACTGGAGCTACCACTTCTCACTGATCAGATTATTTATTATCAAATTAGGAAACGTTTTACGAAATTAAGTACGTCGTTACTCAGTGCCACGATTCACGACTCAGTATGGTTTTCCTTATTGAGATACCATACCTACATTTCTTAACTCAGTATGGATAATACCATACCTACGTTTCACAACTCGGTATGGGAAATGCCATACCTACGTTTCTTAACTCAATATGGATAATACCATACCTACGTTTCACGACTCAGTATAGTTAATACCATACCTACGTTTCACAACTCAGTATGGTTAATACCATACCTACGTTTCACACTTTACCATGGACCAACCATTGTCTTTTCTGCCAATTCATCTTGTCACTGAACTGAAGTGCTTAATTTGATCATTTATTCAATTTTCATGCTTTTACATTATTCACGATTTTATCATCAAGACATATGAAATAACATATCATGAAATTCATAAAATTAACAAATGGTTACTAAAATTTAGTTATACAAACTCACAAGTTCGATTTTTGTATTATAACGATAATCATAATTTCATAATAAATATTTCAAATAAAACATTATATCATTTCTAATTCAACATTTATTGATTATAATCGGACATGTGATCAATTTATACACAAGTCATTCATATATATGTTTATTTTTCCTCCTCCTCCTCTCCATCCACATCCTTAGTATAAATAACACATTTGTAAGTAACATTATCCATAATTTTCGCTAATTACTTATGTGAATATTCAGGCTATCCACCCATGTCATAGTCATTAAATTATTTATATCTTGAGCTACAGAACTCCAAATTAAGATCCGCTAATTTTTCCTGAAACTAGACTCACATATCTTCTTACTATAAAATTTTTAGAATTTTTGTTTTAACCAATAAGTACAGTTTATTCTTTAAAATCACCCCTCTTCTGCTGTCTGATAGTTCTGACCCTTCTTCACTAAAAATTAATTATCTCCTCATAGAGAATTTGAATGATATTCCCGTTTGTTTCTATTGAAAATAGACTCATTCAAGATTCTAAACATATAAATTTAAGCCTATAATTATTTTTTTCCAATTTTTATGATTTTCTAAAGTCAGAATAGGGGAACCCGAAATCATTCTAACATTGTCTCACAAAACTTATTATATCTCATGATTTATAATTCCATTGCTTACATAGTTTCTTCTATAGGAAACTAGACTCAATAAGCTTTAATTTCATATTTTATTCATCCTCTAATTCGATTTATACAATTTTTGGTGATTTTCCAAAGTTAGACTATTGTTGCTGTCCAAAACTGTTTTAGTGTAAAATGTTGATTTTCATTTTGCCCCAAATTTCACAGTTCATACAATTCAGTCCTTGCTCAATTAACCCCTCAATCAAGATAATTTTCTCAATTAATAATTTTCCTAGACATTATAAGTTATTTCATAACTATTGAAATTCATAATTTCCACATAAAACTCTAACTTCAAACTCTTTTACAATTAGGTCTCAAACATTCACTTTCTATTCAATTCTTTCAATAAAATCAGCATATAAACAAATGCCAAATCATCATATACTTCCAGCACATATTCATAGCAACTTTCAATTTCTTTCATAGAATCAAAAACTAATGAATTCAACAAGTGGACCTAGTTGTAAAAGTCA
Organism: Gossypium anomalum; assembly: GCA_025698475.1. Lineage (NCBI taxonomy): Eukaryota > Viridiplantae > Streptophyta > Magnoliopsida > Malvales > Malvaceae > Gossypium > Gossypium anomalum. The sequence goes on along the minus strand of CM046960.1, from coordinate 56,280,193 downwards.
CAAAAATACAAAAATTTCAAGAAATAATCAAGAATTGAACTTACTTGCAGTAAAAATATGAAAAACCAGCTTAAGGAAACTCTTCTATGGCGTTTTTGCTGATGAGAATGCAGAAAAAGAAAGAGAAATCTAGATAATTCTACTTTAGTCCTAACTTTATTAGTTAAATTTTATAATTTTCCAATTTTGCCCTTAATTCTTCTTATTTTCTCGCTGATTTCATGCCCTTGCCGTCCAGCCCAAATTTCTTGACGAAACTTTAATACTAACTTATTAACACTCCATAAATATTTATAAAAATATTTATGGCTCGATTTAAAATTCTCGAGGTCTCGATACCTCATTTTATATTCTAATTATTTAATATTTATTTTTAGTACACTATTCACTATTTCAAAATTTTTCCTAACTTCACATTTAACTTATACTCATTAAATTAATAATATTTCCTACTCATTTGTCGAATTTAGTGATCTCGAATCACTGTTCCGACACCACTGAAAATTAGACTGTTATAGAATTGTAAAATTTTATTTCAACTAAAAAAACAAACTCCTAGTCTAACTAGGAATATAGGGGGCACAACCCTAGTTAATAATACTAAGATTTGTCATCACACCCTTTTACATAAGAGGCTTTTGGGTCTCTTCCATATCAGATCTAATTACAAGTACTTCTTAAATTTTTAACTCAATACTTTATAATTCGATTCAACCCGATATTTATTTTTCTATATCCCAAAATAAACTTTAATATATTTCTAATTAAATATTTTTCTCAACTCAATTCTAATTCTGTTAAAATCATTACAACTTTGCCTGTAAAAGAATCTATTAGAAAATATATTTAGTATTTCTTCATTCAACGATTCACTATGACCAAATGATTTATCTCTATTTTCGAATTTCATTTAATTCGAAAAACATAAATTCATTTTCATTTTTATTTCGAAAAAAACTACATTCATGTCCAAACAATTTTTAATGAGCTAAAAAAATATTTATTTATTTATTTTATATTTTCTTACATGGCCAACGTATCCTTACTTTTATATATGAAATGTATCACAAATAAAATAAAATGAATATCATAAAAACGATCGAGTATATGAAATTTATCATTAATTTTTATGAAATATATATATATATATATATATACATATGTTTGTATGTATGTATGCATGTATAAAGTGATAAAGATTTTCCCGAGGAATATTCACTTTCAAATTATCGTAAATATAAATTTCATAAAAATTAAATGATAAAAAAATTATTTTTATTTTCTTAAATATAATATTAAAATTAAATTAGCTATATATATTATATGATAAAAAGTAAAATCAATATCATAAAAAATTTAAATTATTAATTTGGGTTTTTAATATTAGTGGGTATTGAGTTTAATGGGTTTGAACTTTAAGAGTTTTAAGGTTTAATAGGTGTTTGGGTTTAAGATTTAAATTTGGGCTTGGGTATGTACATGGGTTATGTGCTTATGGCCTTGATCGGTTTATTCAATTTAAAATGTCAAAACCGAAAATCGTTACCAAGTTTTTCGGTTTAGTATTTTTTTGCACACCCCTAGCAATTTACATACATGTTACTAGGTTGGGAAGGGTCGGCTGCTAACGATAGAGTTTTTCGAGATGCTTTGAGTAGGAGGAATGGTTTAAAAAGGCCTACCGATATGTGTTTCTTAGGGTATGATGATAATGAGGCTTCATATAAGTCAGATCAACTTTAAGCAAAATTTTTTATTTAAAATGTAACTTTTAGACATTTTGTTTTATAAATCCTTTTAGGTTGTTATTACCTTGTTGATGCAAGTTACACACTCTCAAAAGGGTTTTTAGCCCCCTATAGAGGGTGTAATGGGCCAAATTTGCCCGGCCCATCATAAACCAAAGACCAATAGATAATAACCAAAATAAAATATATAATTAAGGTCCAATAGTTCAATTACAAAATCCAATGGGCCTAAACCAAACTCTAGCCCACAACTTTAACATTTTTAGAAAAAAAGAGAAGCTAGAACCCTAACCTCTTCGCGCCGCAGCCTCCTTACGTCGCAGGCATACCGTATGCCATTGCCATTGTCACCTGCAGAGAAAAGCAACACGCAGGATAGTACAAATAGCAATAGGCAAACAGTGGAAAAACATAAAAATATTGTAATGAAAAGGCTATAAAAGCCATGAACAAATCTTGTGATCGGGGGATTTTTCAATAGAAAAAAACAATAGATTCGAAAATAAAAAGATACAAAAGTTTGAAGGTTATTTTCTATATACTCTTCTTCTTAAAATCCTTCCCTTTTTACATACGAAATAAAAAGAAAATTAAAAAAAGAGTTTCGGGGTTCACCTGGGTCGTCCGTCGTCGAACACCGAAAAATCCTTCCCCATTTCAGCATTTTTAGGCCATTTTCTGGGAAAACTAACCCTAGATCCGAAATCTAGGGCTCAAGAGGGAAAAAGGGGGAAATTTTGGGCTCTCCGGCCACCGTGGACGGTGACATCGAGGCTTGTGTACTAATATTGTATTCATCTTTGTAAGTATATCATTGTTATTGTAATATTTTATCGTAATATTGTTCATCATTACAAATGTCATTCATTTTCACCCAAATTTGTAAAAAAGAAATTTTGAAAATAAATGCAATGTTTTGTACTTAGAAATTCGAGAAAGTCGTACCCTAACTTACGGGGTTTCGATTTTTCTCGTTGAACCAAAATGGCAGAATATCCTTTTAAAATTAAATATATGAGGGTGCTAATCCTTCCTCGCACGTAACTAACTCCCGAACCCGTTTTCTGAATTTCGTAGACCAAAATCACAGTTTTAGTAAATCAAACCGTTTATTAAAACAATTAAATTACGAGGTGATCCGATCACACCTCATATAAAAAAAGACCGGTGGCGACTCCCATTTTCGTTTTCAAATAAAAAGTCGACACTTTTTCAAAAAAATGGTTTCGACAGAGGGCAACAGTATTACCTAAATAAATGGAGGCGTGGTTATCAACCTACCACTCCTGAGGAGTTGTTTAATATGAAGCATGCTTCCGCAACGAAATGTAATTGAAAGGTGCTTTGGTCTTCTAAAGATGATATGGAGTATACTTAGGAGCCCCTTCTTTATATCCCATTAGGACACATAATCGAATTACCCTTGCATGTTACTTGTTGTGCACTTATATTCAGAAGGAAATGTTATACGACTTTTTAGAATGTGATGATGAAGCTTCAAGTAGTAAGGAAGTTACGGATGATGCTAATGAAGCATTAGTTTCTGTAATTGAGCCTACAAATGAGTGGAGCATGTGGAGAAAACAACTTGCTATGGAGATGTTTAATGAGTGAAGGGCTACTCTATTAAGGAGGTGAAGTAATAGAAAATTAAGTTGAATTTAATGTTAGAAATGTTCAACAAATATAGAACTAAGTGTTTTTTATACATGAACTAAGTTTAGTTGTCTATGCACAAACTATATTTTTATAAATATTTTATTTATACTTTCATGTAATTTGTGCATTTATTTTTATGAGATATCTTTATGTTTCTATATTTTTCATTTTTAGCCACACTTGATTTGATAGCAATTATAATATATTATGGTAATCCAATTTGAAATATATATATAAATATATAGAGAGAGAAAGAGAGATAATGGCAAGTCCAGATGTGATTCAAATGTGAGAATTCAAGTAGCAAGTCTATTTAGAGACACTAGACAGATAAATAGGATAGAATTTTGGTACAATGTCTTGTTGAATTGTACCATATAGGCAGCCACAATGTTGTTTGTGTCTTTGGACAAGGGTATTTACCTATATTTGAGAATGTTACTGTAACACCCCTTAACCCTAAACCGTCATCGGAACAGGGTCACGGGGCATTACCTGACCTTTCAAATAATTTATGAACAATATACAAATAAATATCTAACATACTATAAAACATTCATAATTTCCTTTTATGGATCTTCGAGGCCCAAAATACGTATTAGAAGTGAATTGGGACCAATTTGGGTTCTTGGAAAATTTTTCATGAAATTCTAAAATTTTTCCTAAGTACAGGGCCCACACGGTAGCACCCCTTACCAGTATTCAACGCCAGAATAGGGTATGAGGCATTATCGAACTTATTCACGAGTAAACATTTAAATCGAGACAATAATTTCCACTCAAATTTTAAACTTTTCATAAACATACATATTGCCCCTATTACAAGCCTTAGAGGCTCGAAACATGCATTGGAAATGGTTCGAGACTAAACCAAGAACTTTGAAAGCTTTTTAGAAAACTTATAAAATTTTCATGTAAAACGGGTCACACGCCCGTGTGGCATGGTCGTGTAGCCCACATGGCCGTGTCTTTGGGGCGTGTAGCTCTCTGACTTGCATTCATGAAGAAACTTGAATCACACGGCCTGAGCACACGCCCGTGTTGTTAGGCCATGAAGTAATTAAAAATTCACATTTTAGGTGCAGACTTCATACGGCCGTATCACACGGCCATGTTGGAGCCCGTGTGTGTCACACGACCAAGCCACACGTCTGTGTGCTAGGCCGTGTGTCTAAACCTGGACATTCTATTTCTTAATTTTAAGTTGCAGGGGACACACGACCCTAACACATGGCAAGCCGTGTGTCACACACGGCATAGACACACCCCCGTGTATATACTAAGTAAGTCCAAAAACACATTTATATACTAAGTAAGTCCAACCAATCAACCATTTCGAGCCAAAACATGTATATTTCATTATCTAACACAACCATCACATTCAATTTACTTTACATACTTAATCTTTTATACTATTACATTATCATTTCAACCCCTATACATGTCATATAAATCAAAAAGTTGTTTAACAAAATCTACCGGAGTAAATCTAGATAGTGTGATCCTCGATGTAGATCCGATCCTCCGAATGTATATACGTTAATATACAAGATCAATAAACATACACAAGTAAGCTTATAGAAGCTTAGTAAGCTCATAGGAATAGAAAATAAATCTTACCAAACATTTAATAACAATAATATATTATACAATTTCACTAATTCCTCCTGTCAATCACAAAATCAATGATAAGTTCGCTTAATTGGATTCAATGTCACATAATAACAAATTCTTATTCTTTTGGGCCCATTTATCACTTACCTTTCTTATCCAATTTAGGGAACAATTACGGAATTAAGTACTTCGTTATCACAATGCCATAGTAAAACTATGGTCTTACACATAGTCACATATCACACACTGAAGCCATAACCTAGCCATGGTCTTACACAGATCACATATCATACTGATGCCATATCCCAGATATGGTCTTACACAGAAGCACATATAACATCACACCAATGCCATAGTCTAGCTATGGTCTTATCCAGAAGCACATGTCACATGTTTTCATGGTCTAACCATGGTCTTTTCCGTCAATTCATCTTGATCACAGAACGAAAGTACCCAATTCCATCGTTCCACTTGATTTGCACTTTTACTCAAATATTATTTCACAATTATCACAGTTTAATGACATTCATATACCATAATATACTATGACGTGTATGAAATTTACCTACCAAAATATTGAATTTAGCCATATAAACTTACCTGGGCTAATTTGCAAAAAGTAGTAGAAATTTATGGACTATTCGTGCAATTTCTCCTTTCCACGATTCACTTCAATTTCTTGATCTATAATTATAAAATCATTCCCTCATTAGCATCTATTTCAATTCTATTCTACTTCACAAGTTATGCCCTTTAATTTTTGAAATTATACTTTTACCCTAAACTTTTTAGTTGTTTACAATTTAGTCCCTGCTCAATTTATTCATCAATTAAACTAATTCATCTCAAATAAAACTTTATCTAGACATGATAAACTACTTCACAGCCTTTGACATTCAATATTTCAACACAGAACCCTAATTACAACAACTTTCATAATTAGGTCCTAAAAATCAATTCCTATTAAAATCTCTCCATAAAATCATCATATAATAAAATTAAAACCTCAATTCCATGCTAAATAAATCATTCGTAAAAGAAAAAACTAATTAATTAGATAATAGGACTTAGTTGTAAAAGTCTCAAAATCATAAAAATTACAAAAAAAATAGTCAAGATTTGAACTTACATGCTGTAAAATACAAAAACCAGCTTCTTTAAGGTTCTCTAATAGTGTTTTTAGCTGATGAAGATGAAGAAAAATGATGAATTCTCTAGATTTTCCAATGACATCATATTTTACAATTAAATTTTACCTTATTTCCAATTTTGCCCTTTGATCACACTTGTTTTTTATGTTTTCCTGCACACTCATGCCGTCCAACCCACCTAATTTGGGTCTATTTACCTATTAGCTCCTTCCTTAATAATCACTTAAGCTATTTAATCACATTTTATAGTTTTGTACTTTATTCAATTTAGTTCTTTTTAATTAATTAACTATCAAAACGTTAATATTTCCTAACAAAACTTTAATACTAACTTATTAACACTCCATAAATATTTATGACTCGATTTATAATTTTGAGGTCTTAATACTTCGTTTTTATCTCAATTTACCCAATAATTTCCTCTAATTCACAAAATTCACTAATTCAAAATATTTCTAAAACCACACCTAACTTTTACTTATTAATTTCTAAACTCACATGTCGGATTTAGTGATCTCAAATCACTATTTCGACACCACTGAAATTTGGGCTATTGCACACACGCCTGTGTGCTAGGCCGTGTAGACTCAATATAACCCCTTTACAATAACCTAACCAACCCTGTAAATTTTAAATCGCAACCAATTCAAACCAATATCACAACTAATTCAATTTTAATGTATAAATACATTTAAAACATATCAAGACATCAAAAATGATAATCTATTCACTAAACATTCACAAGCAACATTAAAATTAGTTTAGAAATTTCATTCTATTCCATTTCAAAGTTTAGTATCATATGTGCCATTTTGTCTTCTTATCCTTTCATATGACCATTCAAAACAACATATGTCATCTTGTACAACCAAATCCACCATAGCAAAAATACATAACCTAGGTACATGCCACATTTACCAAAAAGAAATATACATCACCAAGTTTCTGAGGTCGGGATCGGTTCTGGATGCTGGACCGGAACGTTTGACTTCTACTAACCTGCGCACGGAAACAACCGTACGCTGAATATGGTTATACTCAGTGGTATTACTATATTCAAATTATTAAAGTAAAGTAACAAATAAACATATCAAATTATATAACAATTAATTCATAAATAAACTATTTCATATTTAACTTTCGCTTTTTAACAATAGCAACTCAATTTGGCTATTCATCAATTTGATATCATATAACATCTCATTTGAATATCAATCACTTCATGAACCTTTGATTCACATTTCATTTTATAAACAAAATCATTCATTTTCATTCAATTTTGCTATTTCATTTTTTTACTCCTATTAACAAGACTCAGACTTTGACGGATACACGGATCCAACCAAACACTCCAATATGGCACCCAGTGCCTCATCGGATAGTTCGAAGCAAATAATTGACACCCAGTGTCTCATCGGCCAAGTCGAAGTAAGTTGGTACCCAATACCTCATCGAATCTATCTGAAGTAATATAATGCCACCCATTGTCTCATCGACTCAAGGTCGAAGTATCCCTGAACACTTCCAATCCTATGGTATGCCAACTATATCCGACTTAGCCCGACTAGTTAATAGGGTTTCCAATTCACTTTTCAATTGCAAATTCACTTTAAATTCAATCACAATTCAATTCAAATTCACTTTTCCACTTTCTAGTCAATATTCGATTCAATGCCAATACATATTTATCATTCAATTCAATTTCCATTCGATTCAATAATAACACTTACCTCATAATTCACTTACCATACACATAATTTAAATTTAACATTTGATAATAAATAGCTTGAATTATAGTAATACAAATCGGATATTTTCTCGATTCAATCCTTGTCCACTTTTTCCTTCTCTTTCTTCTAAATGCCTCTAGTGTAACGTTGGCTACGAAAAATTAAATCAATTTAAAATTATTAATATAACACTATTTCACATCAAATACTTAAATTTCCTATTCAACTTTTACCTTAATTCCAATTTAGTTCTAACTATATTCATCCATTTTTCTATTTCAATTCATACTATATTTTTACTCAAATTTCAATTGAACTTAAACTTAACTATCTAATTTTCATCATAAAACCAAAATTTCTAATTTGTTGCAATTTAGTCCCTAATACTCAAAACTTATAATCTATTTCACAATTTAATCCTTTATCCAATTCCAACTAAAAATTCTATCAACTAACTCCTAATTCATCAATTTGTTCAACATGAACTATGTCTAAAAATCTAATATCTTTCAAAATTTTAACATAAATCCAATAATACTTTGTTCTAGGACTCCAAAAACATCAAAATTATAAGAAAATGAACTAAATTGACTTACCAAATAAAGCTTGAAGCTTTAGAACCCTAATTCCTTTTTTTTTTTCTCTTAGATTTTCTTTGTTTCTATTTCGTTTCTATTTTGTTCTTTCCTTCCTTTTTGTTTCACTTACTTTATTTTATTTCTTGTATGTTTTATTATTTAATTAACATAATATTATAATAATATAATATAATATATCTTTTTACTTAAATTATAAGTAAGTACATATTTATAATACAAGTGTACATATATATTATTATCATTACACATGTATAATTTTATCACCATACATTTGTTATTATTTTAATTATTTGTAATATAATAATGTTATAATATAATTTTTTTATAAATTAATATAATATACTTTATAACTAAATAATATATTTATATAGTTTTAAACATAATCAAATCTTAGATTTTGGTATAATTGCATTAGGCATTAGGCATTAGGCATAATTGCCTATTTAGTCCATTTTATTTTCTTTTGATCTTTAATTAAACTTTCACACCTATTTCAATTTAGTCTTCTTTTTCCTAATTATTCTTAATTTTAGCTAATTCACCTAACTAAAACCTAATTAAACACACAACTAGCTTCGTAAATATTTTTAATAAATATTTATGAACCCATTTCACTAAAATGAAGGCCCGATAATGTACTTTTCTGATGCCGTGAATTTTGGGTCATTACAGTTACAATCAAAATTCCCACATTTTGGTGTCAAGGCTAAGCTTCATATTGGTAACAGGCTAAAAACATTTAGGAATGAGTGGTCAATTGTACATGACGTGATATATAGCAAGCACACCAATGGCTTTGGATGGGATAGAACAAGGAAAGTGGTGACAACAGAGCAAACGGTCTGGGATGAATTCCTTAAGTTGAATTTATAAATTATGATTATATATGAAATTTGTGTTTATATTTGAACTCATTTAATAATTTTTATATGAATATGTATGCAGAGTCATAAGAATGCAGCTCCATTCAAGAATAGGACATTGCCATATTTTGAAAATTTTAGTGTGATATATGGTAAAGACCATGCCATTGGAAATGATGCCCAAACAACAAATGACATAATTGAAGAGCTAGAAGAAAATTTGATGATAATGGTGGAACAAAGAACAATGCAAATGATTGGTATAGGAGAAGCTGACATGATTGGAACTAAAAATGTTGAGTATGAAATGATTTTGAAGACAATGGCCAGTCAAGGTCCCCAGAGGCCAAATTAGAAGGGTTGAAAAAGCTAGAAATAGTAAGATAGGCTTGAATTCTAATGATGGAGTTGATTTTTTAGGAATTGCTAAAGTGTTGGAAAGCAAAATGGTTGAAGCTACAAAGGAATTGACAAAGAGAATAGGGACAAAATACTTAATTGCTTAGAAGTCTATGTAGTTGTGGGATAAGTTGATGAAAATAACAGGATTATCCAAAGCTAAAAAACTTACTACTTCAAGGAAGATTCCTAGCAATCCAATCAATATGGTTATTTCCTTCACTATCCCAACTGAATAGAAGGAGATATGATAACAAGATTGCTAGCAGAAGGAAATTAGTGATATGATATTTCAAATATATTCACGTAACTTTTTGTTGTATTTTGGCTTTAGTCTATTGATGATAGATAATGTGTAATGACATTTTAAAAGATGAATATGCTATAGAATGATGGAAGTAATAATAGACATGTGAATATGCTATGAACTAAGTATCCCATAATTTATGTAAAATGCACTAACTTTTTAAATTGTGTATGAGACTAATATTATCTTATTAATTAGTTGCATTGTTTTTGAGTTAATTGAATGCGTTTTTGTTTTTATTTTTATTTTTTATGGTTGTAATATATTAGTCATATGTTATCATTTTGACTCTTTTCTCTTCCATATTTTTTGTTTATATTTATATATATATTTATTTAATTGTGATTAACGTGGTAGTTGCTTTAATATTATAATTGTGGGTTCATGAAATTTGTACCAAGGTTTGATGGAAAAATTGATAAATTTATTAAAATAAATCAATATAATATAATTTCAATGGTTTAATAAAGAAAATATTTATAAGTAAACAACTTGGTCATATCACACATTATAATATATTATTTTAATAAAAATTAAAAAATATAAAATATTATTAAAAATTATGAAATACATAAAAAGGTAAGATTGTAGATTCATAAATAATACTGATGTTTTACGGCAAACATAATATAACAATAGCAATAAATATCATAATTTTGATATTATAATATCTATATTTCATTTATCTTTTTGAAACTTGTGTGCTATCTTTTGGGGGGAAATGAAAGAGCATTAAACAGAAGATTGAAACAGTTAATAATCAGCGATGCCAAGTCGCAAAATGCTGTGAGCTCCCTCCACTGGTTCAGGAAATAGCTGCAAATTCATGTCAGTCGATGATGCGGCCTTGGCTAGATAGTCTGTTATACGGTTATTGTCTCTGAAATGTACACTTCTCTTTTACATTAATCATGCTAAACTGGATATACATCAGATATACAAAATTTTTTATTTATATTAGACTTGAAATTTGATAATTTTTTTCAATTTGATTCTTAAACTTAGATTCCATTAAAATATGATAATATGTTGCTTTGAGATAGTGCTACTTCATCATCTAAATTGTTTTAAAAAATTATATAAAACCTAAAAAAATTTGGATATTATTAAAAATATTATTAAAATTTTTTAAAATAGTTTCAAGGACCACATCGAAAAAGCTATCAAGTTTTGAGACTAATATGAAAAAAAATTAAGGAACTAAGGTAAAAAAAAAGCAGCCAAATTCAAAAACTAAAAGTAACTTTATCCCTATTTTAAAATAAATTTTCAAGATATTTAAGAGGCGGAAGGAAATGAAGATTCTTATAAGTTTGATTGGTTGTACTTTATTCATGTTTTTAATACTTTTAAATATTTTTGGGTTATAATTTATATTAATTTTTTAGGTTAAAATATGCTCCAAATTTATATACTATTTGTACATTTGAAATTTATATCCTCTATTTTTAGATTTTAAAATTTAGGTCTAAGTTTTATAACAACATTAAAATCTTCTAAGTCACTTTATTAGCGTGATATTTTGAAGTAAAAAAAATATTCACTTAATAACCATATAATAAAAAAAATTGAAATGAACTTAAATTTATTAAAAGAATTTCAATCATGTCGATAATTACACCTACAATTAAAAAAAATCAAAGGACTAAATTTTAAATTTGTAAAAGAATAGCATATTTTAAACATTACACATTTTCTTTAAATTAGGTTTTGATTGTAATTAGAGTAGTTAGAGAAACTTGATTTCTTTTCTCTCAAGGGATTGACTATGTAAGTCTCACTTTCAAATTAACCAATCCAATACATAATTAACAAAGTCATCGTAATAATTAAATTAAGAGGTAAAATAAATATTAAAAAGAAAAAAGAAAAAAAACACACGTCAACTCTTGCACTCCTACTTGATGCTCATTTTATGATTACTAAATGGAAGTAGCAGGTGTGGACTGAAGGGAAGGCTCCGTAAACTATAATTATATAATATTAAATTCAAGCCTAATATGATTCCACGTCATTTTTTTTTTTTTTGGAGTTATAGTTTCATATAACTTTTTTCCACTGCTTATATTATTATTTACATAGTATTAAAAATATTATTTTAATATTTATATTTATATTTTTATACTAATTTTAAACTAATTATAATTATAATAATAAATTTAATGATTGAATTATACATATGGAAGCCTGAAATGCAATATATAGTTATCTACAGTAACAAAAAGAAATATTCAAAACCCAAGACACTCAAAGACTTAAATTTAAAAAGAAAAAAGAAAAAACATCTATGAGATAATGTCCTGCATGAGAGAGTCGTCGAAATAGAGATCAGACCAGTAGGGAGAGGCGGCGCCACCGTTGTAGCTCGAAGCACTGCTTGCATCTCCCGGAACATTGCTAACCGATGCATCGGCGGCGCCCGCCGTTGCCGGAGGGGACGTCGTGGAACTTTGAAGAGGACATGATGCTGCTACTGAGTGATCGATTAGGTTATCTCCTTGGCTGACGATAAAGTTGGAGCAATGGCCCATCTCATCACTGTTGGATGAGGTTTTCTTCTCATTATTCAACGATGTTTGGAGACCGAAAGGGACTTGTTGTTGTGGTGGATAGTGGAGCAGTTGAGAGGTTTCGTTGTTTCCAACTGAAAACTGGGTTGAATTTAATAAGTTGAAACCTTCCATGTCTTCTGCTCCAATGGTGGTGGCGCCACAATAGTTGTCGTTGGACGCCATTGAAGCCCCCGAAGATTGGAGAAGAAATTGCAGGTGTTGAAGCTTAGCCAACTGAGCAGCCTCAGCCTGCAATGGGTTCTCCAAAAGGTCTCTAAGGCTAGCCAGGACCATCAAGTGAGGCAAGCTCGAAAAGATATCAGTTCTTGGTTGATGGGTCATTGGATCAATCCCCATTTGAATCAGCTTTTTCTTCAAATGAGTGTTCCAAAAGTTCTTGATTTCATTATCTGTGCGCCCTGGCAGATGTGTAGCAATGGCTGACCACCTTTCACCATTAAAAACCAAAATAAGAACTCAAGCAAATTACAGAGAAAATCAAAGCTAATATATAACCCTAAACCATATATATATATATATATGCAGTTTTAAAATTACTTGTTCCCAAGAATGGAATGCAAATGCAGGATGGTTTGTTCTTCATCTTGAGAAAACTTGCCCCTCTTGATATCAGGCCTTAAGTAATTTGTCCACCTTAACCTACAACTCTTCCCACATCGGTTGAGACCTGCAATGGCGCATTTTAACAACTCTATTATATATCTATTCAAAGAAAGGAAACCGTGAATGGTTACCATTAGGGTTAACTTAAAATTATAAATTATTACCTGCAAGCTTAGGCAAAGCTCTCCAGCTGCCATGGCCGTGGTTCTTTATGTACTGAACCAGCTTTTGATCTTCTTCGGGAGTCCATGGACCTTTCTTCAGACCATCTTCATCACAACAAGGAGATCTTCCCATGAATTTTTTTTTTTATCCTTTATGTCTTCTTTATTTGGTGCCAAATTGCTTGATTACTTGCTTTGCCTCTTTTACCACCATAACTCCTGAGGTATGCTATTTATACAGATTCTTTTACTTCTCAATTTCATCTTTAATTCGTATTAAAAAAAGCTATATTACAATAAGTTATGTAATGCATCATGTTAATAATTTATATGTGTTTTTAACAGTTTTTAATGAAAGATTTTTAGATTTATTTAACAAATACAATTTTTTTTTCACGATTTTGGTTTACCCCCGAGATTTCAATCATTTGGATTTTTTTATTAACATTTTTCCATTTAATTATGGGAAAATTTTTATATATTGCAACTCAATTTTTTAAATTCCACAAGGTTTATAAATATTTTATAGAAATATGGTAAAATATTATAAAAATAAATATATTAAAAAATAGACACTTGATGATTTTTTAAAAGTTAATTGCGGAATAAAAAAACACACGATTAATGTATTAAAGACTAACCCTTTAATTATATGTAAATTATATTATTATATAAATTTTATATGGGTAAGTTAGAAGAAAAGGCTGTTTTTATTAATTAAAAAGATGGTTTAGAAATGTGAAATTAATATATTTATTAATTAAAATCTTAAAAAAAATTAAAACAACATGAAATAAAAAAATATAAACGTGAGTAGGAGGAGAATCAAACAAAAGACTTAAGGACAAAATCACTAACATTTAACCATTTGACCAAAAAAGCTAGTTTATTAAAAAAAAACGTTTTGTGGAAAATGTTTTTCCACATGTTAGCTGAAAACGCTTCATGTTTTTTATTTCTCTCTCCAAAATTGACTTATTTCTCTAAATATGGGAAAAACAATCTAAATCCATAAATATTTTTTTTAAAATCTACATTTTCTTCTAATTTATCCAATTTTTAATGCCTTTCGACAATAATTTTTTTTTAAAGTGAAACTAAAGGTATCCTTCCACCATAATTTGATATGATGATCAGAGGCGGATTTAGAGGCGGCTAGCAGGGGCCGACCCCCTTAAAATGTAATTTTTTTTATTTAGGCCCTTAATTTTTTTAAAAAAATTTAAATTAGTAAAGGTAAAATTACACTTTGCCCCCTCTAAAATTATAAAAATTCAATTTAATCCTTTAAAAATTACAAAGATATAGACTATAAAAAATTAAATTTTCATTCATCCCCCTAAAAATTTGTTTTGGCTTGGCTCCCAATAATGATTTAGATGACCAAAAGGAAAATTCTTAGACAAGCAAAATAAAGTTTTTTTGGAAAATTTTTAATATAGAAGCATCTAATATAAACATTATGTAAAATAAAAATGGTCATAAGTTTATAATCAAACTGATTTTTTTTAATATAATCAAATTGAATATAAAAATCGTATTTTATTAATTAAAAAAATTACAGGTTAACCGAATTAAAAGTGAATTGATAAATAATTTATATTTAAGTCTTCAATTTCAATTTCTTCACAACCTTTTATCACTTATTTTTGATTAATTTTGCAAGAATAAAAATTATTTTTGAAAAATGTATAATTTTTCAATATATATATATATATATATATTAAATGACCCGGTTAAAATTTTAAAAAATTATAAAAGATAAAATAATTGGTCGTTTTTCACAAAGAAAATTAAATACGATTTCGTGAAAACGTGGACGTGGGAAATTGGTCAAAGAGGAAAGCATTCCATGCACGCAAAGGGAAGGAAGAAGAATATTGTTTCGTCATACATTTTTGTTGTGTGTTGCAACTTTTGCATGGCTTCAAAATTCTATAACGTCGGAGTATTATTTATTTTAGATTTCATGATGAAGAACTAAAAGTAATTAACAAATGTACCTACCAGATTCAACATATATATATGATTAATTTACATAAGAAATAGTCAATTAAATCATAACTTGATTGATATAAATATTGTTGTCAATGCAGGAGGACATGAGTTCGAGTGCGTTAAAACGCATTATCCTCTTATTTATTGGTTGAAGAAAATGGACTATAGATAGTTATAAATATTATGTTAAAAAGAGTAAATATGATCGAAACTTATAATTCTCAATTAGAATAGCTGCCGAAGAGATGCAATGTAACAAATCATTATTAATAAAATTATCCAAAAAAAAAAAGTAAAAGAAAAAAAAGTGAAAATTAAAATAATTATTCATCAAGATAGCTATCTAATTTTCTTATAGAGAAAAGACAATTGAGGATATTTTCACCCGAGGACTACACATAGTTAGAGGAGAAGTTGGTGCAGCAAACTTCCCAAATCAACACCAGTTTTTTTTTTTTTTTTTGCCCTTTCTGTAAATATAAGTAAACGATGGTATTACTTGGATTTTTTTTTTATTATTTAACTATTTGTGTTCCATATTTACATCCGAAAATGAATATGTAAATATAAATCTTAATTATTTTCTGAAAGAATTTTTACAAGAAAAATTAAACAGATCAGATTATATTTAAAATATTTTATCGTGATTTAATCCGACCCAATTTATAAACACTTGATATTCATACTCTAAACAAGTCCATCACTTTGTTGAAGAAAGAAAAGCTAACAACCAGAATTGTATTTTTGCTCTTGTAATCATTCAATCAATGGTGCGGATTTTTTTATATGAACATTGCAGAAGTCCACTAAAACCTCTAAAAGTATTGAGGCTGAGATGTGAACTCAATCTACCCACTACTAAGTTCTTTTCATTTCTTATAATATCTATACTTAGACATTCGTACCCACAAAAATATTAATCTTACAAATATTTAATTTTTTTATAAATATATTCGTATCCGAATTTTATATTCAAATTCAAATAATATAACTTACACAAGCAATGAATTAAAATTCTGGAGAGCAAATTACCCAAAGAAATTAAGAAATGGGGAACAAGAAGTGGTATTAGTTATTGATGAATTAATTTCTTACTTGTGCAAGATTGGGAACTTACCTTGTATCATAAGCTATATTAGCTCTTTCAAACCTAAACTCTCCTTTCATTTGTCAATGTAGTTAGTGTCAATGTCAATTGCCAACAGCTCCCACACTGAGACAGACCTCTTTCTTAATTTTCTTGCCATAAAAATTTCCCTTTCTTCCTTAACAATCTCTAATCAATTTTATTATTTTTCTAAGGATTCATATAAATTGAAATCAAATATTATAATTACCCTATCCAATAGGTTCAAAATTGTTAGACATTATTTTGTAAATAACATATCTGAATATATTTTATCCGTAAAATAAATATTAGTAACAACCTATTAACCTAATGATCGATAAAAATATTATGTTGTAAACATAAGAACTTGGGTTCGATTCTACTTAACACATTCCCTACCCTCGATTATAAAAAATTTTACTCAAAATTAAATAACAATACTTTGCTTATCATAATTAATTATATAGTAACACCATTTAGATTTGGTACTTCAACCCAGGTTCCTTTGTCGGGTGGACCAGAGACTGTGATTTGAATAAATAAAGCAGTGATGTCATATGACAAAAACCTTTTAAATTTTTTTTTTCAGTTTTAAAACTTTCAATTGTCAGTTAAACAAACTGATTTGCTTCTTTCATCAGGTTTCCAACCAATGCATCTAAATATCCTCATTGACCGACACATCATTACAACTGTTTACGAGCCCGGCCGACGGCCTGATTTTCGAGTCTGAGTTTTGTTTATTTTAACTCAGCTCGATAGCTTATTTTACATGTTAATAAATTATTAAAAAATTTTAATTAAATTTATATTTTTTTATTATTTTTTTTCGTTTTAAGTAAAAACTTTTCAAGAACTCCACCATTCTTTCTTAAAAAATATTTAAAAATTTGTAGAATTTTTTTTTATATAATTAAGGCAACATAAAACGCAACACTGAATAGATTTACAAGATGACTCTATAGAAAAACAAAAATAAATCAAAAAGACCCGAAACAAAACAAGGGAGCTCCCAAGCACTCTCTTCAATTGCAAATCAATGCTCAAAACAATAGGCAACATCAATTCAAGATGGTCTCACCAAGCACACCACCATTAGCCAACTTATCCGTAAATTCATTGGCTTCCCTATTGTTGCGAGCAATATCCCACATATAATCAGGATTTCTAAAGATAAGAATGAAGTCCATAACACCTTTCAGAATTCAGATGACAAGATGTTAAAACAGATAAATTATATTAAATATTGATGCTATTAATTCAATTAATTAGACCAAGGAAATTAAAATTTTTAATGATGATTTGCAACATACTAATACTATCTATACCAAATAAACTTTCAATTTCCGATTTAAGCTACTAATCATTTTTTTTTTTTTTTTTTTACAAATTTTTTTAATTTTCCTTTGTTTTATGTTACAAATATTTAAATCCCACAATAGCAATTAGCCTCTCTGTAATCCACTTTCGTAAGGTTCACAACAAAGCGTGACGAAGATGGCTTGTGGACTAAGCTTTGTGGGGATGGGATGGGAACAGTTGGAAACCCATTTCATAAAGCTCGTGTTTAAGTCCCTAATGGATCACCTAATGTAGACGATTTCAATTTTTTGAAGATATAACAAGAAATCTTGCCTCACTTTTAAGTTAAAGCCTATGAGAAATACCCAGATTCCATAAATTTAATATTAGATTTTTAAATCTCTGTTTTAAGCACACTTTTTATAAGATAATATTCCATAAATTTAATATTGACAATCTTGCTAATTCATTCTAAAATGGAAACAATATTATTATATAATCCAAACTATGAGGGAAGGCAGGAATTTGGTGATATAATTTCCAACATTTTCTCTGGAGATTACATACTCAAGCAGATGAGACAAGCCAACTACTGCCAATTTTGGCTCAACTAGTGCACGATAAATTATAAGGATTTTAAATATGTTGTGAAAAATATCAAGGAAATTTGTATATCATGTGAAGCAATGAGTTGGTTTGGTTTATGCTTAACTAGGACTAAAATATGCAGGCCAGTAGTTTGGAGTTTCCATATGCTTTATTTGGATTTAGATGTGAATATCAAATATATATATATTGATACAAATATGTTTAATTTTATGTATTTAAAAGATCTTTGAAGAAATATTTATACCATGTGGATGACAGAGGAAAATAGAGGGAGGAAGAAGATGATGATGTGGATAATTCTCAAAAAATTTATTGTGTAGCCGCTGAGTTAGAAACAGGTGGCATTGGAAGACAATATTAGTAATGATATTAATGACAGAGGAAGTTCTTTAAAAGGTTGGGTCGGGGATAATTTATGGGCTCAAGGAGGGTAGCGGTAAGAGCAGGTGAAGAATTGGAAAATGTTGCGAGATTAGGCGTTGAATTCCCGACAGATACTGGAGTTAACCATAGTTTGGAGGAAGTGGTAAAACCAACGTTGGTCTTATTGAAGTTGATGATTTTAATTTTATGGGTTGTGTGGGTGATGCGAGAATGAAATGTTTGGTTTTAAACGACGCACCTGGGCTTGATATTATTGAAGGTCATAAGCCCGGCAGGAAGTGGAATGAGCCGAGACTGTGGTCAAAATATTGATGTTTAGGGTTTTTTTGGGGGTTAAGGTTCTCTCGGTTCATTGAAGTTTTGACTCTGGCTGTAGTCAAGGTTTTGTTTGACTTGGTTGATAATGTTGGAAGAGGTTGGGCGTATACAATCGAGAAAAGAAGACGTTTCAGTCTTGATTGATTGGGGAACAGATATCTAAATCTGTTTTCCTGCCATATCTGGTTTTTTGTTTATCTCCAACCAATTCTTTGTGGTAATTTTGGTTTTGGACTCGCACACCAACTGTTCGAGGTTTTATCTCAGAAAAAGGAACGTCTTTTATTTTATTACTTGATAATGAAGAGAGGATCCATAATAACGTTATCATCTTCAGCAATCCGATGTCAAAAATCAAACTTCATGTTTGTTTCAGTAAGGCAAATATCAAATGGAGGAAAGAGATCAAAGAAGAAAATATACCACAGAGACTATCAACTTGACAAAGTAATGGATTTGCAGAAGAAACCATCTTTAATTCTTCAGCTAAAGTCCATTATCCAATCTCAAAATCATCAACGTCTTCTTCTTCGTGACCTCGAAAAGGAAGTTGGGTTTGTGGCAAAATGGAATTTCATGTCCATCATTGAGAAGTACCCTTCAATATTCCGTGTTGGTGGTGGCTGTGGAAAAGAATTCCCTTTTGTTACACTAACTGGAAAAGCCGAAAAGGTTGCAAGAGGAGAGGGTGAAGCAAGGAATTTAATGGAACCCATTTTGGTTAAGAACCTCAGGAAGTTGTTAATGTTGTCTATTGATTGCAGGGTGCCATTGGAGAAGGTTGAATTCATTGGAAATGAACTTGGCTTGCCTCATGACTTCAAAAAGTCATTGATTTTCAAATATCCTGAATACTTTTCCATCAAAGTTATCAATGGTAGAGCTTATCTTAACTTGGAGAACTGGGATTCTTCACTGGCAGTGACTGCTCGTGAGGAGAGATTCGCACGTGAAAGGATGTTGCAATCAGCTGGTGGTCAAAATAAGGTTCGGATCATGAAAGATGGTAACTATCTTGGTCCATTCGCATTTAAAATGTGTTATGCTGCTGGTTTCAGACCGAATAAGAGTTATCTTGAGGAGCTTGAGAAGTGGCAGAAAATGGAATTCCCTTCTCCATACTTGAATGCGAGGAGATTTGAAGTTGCGGATCCAAAAACCCGAAAAAGAGTGGTGGCTGTGCTTCATGAACTCCTCAGTTTGACCATGGAGAAGAGGATGATATCTGCCAAACTGGACGCATTTCATTCAGAGTACCGATTACCGTCCAAGTTAGTGCTATGTTTGATAAAGCACCATGGTATATTTTACATTACAAATAAAGGTGCAAGGAGCACTGTATTTCTTAAAGAAGCATATGATGGTACAAATTTGGTAGATAAATGTCCTATCCTGATGTTTAATGATAAGTTTGTTGCACTTAGTGGTAGACATGTAACGTTATGAATTATAATTAGGTTGTTACTTAACAGATGTGGGACAATACCACTTTGCAACCATGTTAATTTATGATGTCAATGCAGTTGACATAGGAGCTGATAATTGTAAAGTGTTTGATGTGGATAGTGAAAACCAGGTAAGGTGGAATTTTTTCTTAATCTTTCCTCATCGAGAATGGACTATGGATGGCACCATTTTCTGCTATGAGTTACTAGTTTTGCTTATTTGATAAAAACTGAAATCACTTAAAAACGAAAGTAGAGGCAGAAACAGAGACAGCTTTCTGCACTCCATTGTTAAAAGCACTTCAGAATCGTAAACTTTTTAGTTCCAAATCCGACATTCACAGGGTAACATAGCTTCAGCGGATTTTATAAGAGAATTCAGCAAGGCACTAGAATGAGAAAATGAATTATGGGGTTTTGGGTTGTTTAGGTATGCTGGGTCATGAGCTTGACTTGATCATTTGGTGGGATTAGTTTTGGGTTGGTCTGGGCTAAACTTTGGCTAAAATCATTTAGCAAATAGATCTTATTTTTTGTCGAAGCTTATTTTTCGAACATATATTGTTATTCAAACTCTTTCATTTTTCGAGCGTATCTTCGGACTGAACATGTGATCTGGTCTAAGTATGATTCATCAGACAGGTCACTCTCAGGCAGAGGGTGGTAAGGGAGCACACGTGGCACTTTACAGATGATGAAAAATTGAGAATACTACATCTCAGACAATGGCCGGCGTAACTACGCAGTTAATGCTTTTAAATAAAGTGATGAAACCGTTGAGGCGATGGGGCATTAAATCCGCTGCTATTTTTTTTCCTATTGGATACTTTCATGAATTTCAATCTTCAACCAAATTAGAACACCACTATTTCTCCATCCTTCCTCATTTTTCAGTGCCGCTATCTTCTTCGAATAATCAAATGGCGAACGATGGTGCCTTAAGGTCGGCTATAGTATGGCTATCGGTGATCATGGTTTTAGTTGGGTTATTCACGTTTTCTTTGAAGAAAATTATGGTAACTTACGCGTTTGGGATGCTCGGAATTAGTGGGATACTGTTGCCCGACTGGGATTTCTTCGATCGTGATTTTTCTCGCTGGCCTTATCCGGTTACTGCCGACGAAAGAGCTGCTCTTCAAGCTCGAAGATCTGGATTCAAAAGGTTATTCAATTTTTCATTTCTTTTTCTCATCTTCCACTTCATTTCATATACAATATTGGAAGTGGAACTAGGCCTTTCCAAGGCTTTAAATTCACTTCATATATGTGAATACTCTACCCGCCATTAACGATCACTTCAAGGATCTGCGCCGGTTCGACCGGATACGCGGTAAATAAATATGTATGATCTGTATTCGAAGCACGTGCCAAGGTTTTGCATGGGGTGTTCGAATATCTGCTTGAAGTGAGTGGGTGAAGAAATTATAACTTTATAGAAAAAAAAAATTGATTCAACTATACAATATTGTCACTCAATTATAAAAAAATATATATTATTTTAAGCCCTTAAAATAAAGAAATTTATAATTTAAGCATTCACATTATATAATTTAATCATTTTAATTATTTCTATAAAAATCACAAACAGTTAACTGACATGGCAGTCAAAAAGATTGATATAATAATAAATATAGACTCAACTTTTATATATCATATCAATTTAATCATACTTTTAAAAAATTAGCCCTCAAATTTAAAAAAAAAAATTTCTCAATTTAATCTTAATTTTAAAAAATTCAAAAAAAATATATAAAAATACATAAATACTTTTAAAAATATATAATAATAAATTTAAATTTTATATTAATATATATTAATAAATTTAAATTTCATTTATTAAAATTTTGACAGCATTTGTAAATCTTTTAGGGTTAATTTTTTAAAATTATGACTAAATCAATATAATATATAAAATTCGATGGCTAAATTTGTTATTATACCGATTTTTTTAACTATCATGTCGGCTTACCGTTAACGGGAATGACCAAGCTATGTAAAGTAGGTGCTTAAATTGTAATTTTTTTAGTTTTAATGCTTAAAATAAATTTTTTTTATAGTTAAGTGACTATCTATGTAGTTTACCCAAAAATATTTATATACTTTTATAGAAAATAATGGAACTTCAACTCAGGGTCTATCTCTTTTCTTTGACGAAAATTAATTTTCGAAAAATAAATCAACTCTTTAGTAAATTTGATTTTTTTTATCAATACGTATATATAGAGAGAGAATTAAATAAGTAAAAAGTGAATTGCTCCATTTTTATTTTTACGTAATGATGTGATAGATGAGTTAGTAGGTAGCACGAAATATAGTATGTCACGTGTATTTTATGTTGACGTGACACTTATTTAAATACATATTAAACGTGATTTTTAAAAATTTGATGTATCATTATCAATGAAAGTAACTTTAATTTATTTTTAGAAATTTTTATATGTAATAATCTAACTTACCAAAAAATGTATAAAATTATTCACCCTTAACATATCAAATATAAATTATTATTATTATTATTATTATTACTCGAAATTGACAATATTAACTATAAGGTGTGGTATGAATGCTACTCACATCATTCTTTAATCATGTGGTCGGTGGATTTGATCTGCACTCATGAATACGGATCACATTTCATGGTCAACCGTTTATTTTTTCGATGAGCACCCACAGCAAGAAAATTAGTTATTGTTGCCGACAATGAATGCCTTGATAGAAAAGAAGTTGACAATGTTATTTCAGGAACAATTTGTTGGACCGTATGCGTATTATATTTATTATTTTATAATTATATAAAAATTTGATATATTAATATTTTTGAAACATTAATATAATTATGTATTTTTCGTATTCGTTTCACGTTTTACATGATATTTTAATTATTTTTTTCATGTCCTCTAAATGTCTGTTTATGTGCAGGTACAGGATTTACCCAATGAGACTAATTATTTACACCACAATTTATAGCATTGGCCTTTACAAGTGGTGGATTTTCGTATCAAGTTAAATCAAGGAACTCTACAAATACTTATTTTTAGTATTATTATTATTATTTTAGGTCATCATCATCATCATTATTTATTCAACAGAGTTTTTGGAGGAGTTAATTTCTCAGTTCATATTGTGTACAATTGTGACGATTGAGGACATAGCAAATAAGTTGTGCAGGTGTATTGTTGTATGGATACCTTGGGTCTAGCTGCTGGACATGCAGGGACTATCATGTTTTTTGTGCCATTTATAGTCAAATTATTTTTTAAACTTCTATTAAATGTTATCTATTATTTTAAAGATTTAGAGTTGTTTGTTATGATAAGTAATGGACAAATCATTTAAAATTCAATATATTTGAAAAATAATTTTTAATTACTTATATATTTGACCAACAAAAACTTGTTTTTATACACTAGCAGCAATAAACTTATTTTAACTCGGTGTTGGGAATCATTATTCGGAATGAGCTAGAGGTAAATAAAATCTACAGTGAAATTAGACTCATTCAAGACTGGTATTTTAAAGATTAGGAAGTGAAGTTTCAACAAATAATGAGAGAGTAATAGGGTGGCAGATCGTATCGCGAAAGAAGCCCGAAGTAAAATGAAGCACTTAATTATTCACGAAAAACTACCTGTGAGGGATTTATTAAATTATGACAGCCATTGTTCTACATTCCCATTGTCTGATAACGACTAGTCCTGCTGTAATCTTAGCTTAAAACTTTATTATTAAAAAAGTTCATAAATTGCCCATATGTCACTTTTAATTGATTAATTAATTACTATATATGAGAGTATGTATCACCTGTTAATGTAGTAGCTGCAGCATTATTTCTAATATTAATTGTGGTATTTAATAATGCCTTAAAAAATCAAAGCCTAATGACCTAAGGTCTAAAGTGGGCTAGAAATAATTCAGCCCAAACCTAGATTGGGCTTAAGAACTAGGGCTTAATTTCAACAACACCGAACATGTTAAATTACTATAACACCCTCTACATACAAGGACATATATTGGTCTTTCCACAGGAGAAAACCCAGGACTTTAGAAGGCTCTAATCTACCCAAGAATTCGAAAACAAAGCGAAAAGACTGAAGAAAAGGAAAAAGGGATGAGATTGTTAACTCACAACATGTTGTCATCGAACATCAAAGGGGTAACCAACGGTTTCCCTCTGAAGATCCAAGTGGAGAAAGTGGTGGAGAAGCAAGTCGAGATCAATCACGATTTCCTTAGGAACATATTTCCGAAGATCGACTGGAAAGCCTTCTCCGATGCTTCCAGAATCATGGGCTATGACGAGATGCCGGAGGAGCCGCCGGAGCCGTCGGTGTTGGAGTCGAACGTCGAGTTTTTGGGGAAGTTTCATCATGCCCTCTTGGAACTTCATCTCGAGGAAGGTGCGCTCCTTTGCCCCGAGACTGGCCGGAAGTTTCCTGTTAATAAGGGGATTCCGAATATGCTTTTACTTGAGGATGAGGTTTGAGGATATGGTTGATGGTCGATACGGCTACGTTTTGGGCATTGGGGGTTTTTAATTAGGGTTTTATCACACTAGATTTTTATTTTTAGCCTTTGTATGGAGACGAATTGTGTATTCTAGTCTTTTGTATGGAATCAAATTGAAAATTGGTGAGATTACGTAGTAAAATTGAATCTGTGATTGATGATTCACTCAATATCAGTGAAGTTTTGCGATTTTGAAAGGGGAAAAAATTATACATAGACGCGAATCGGAAGAATTTTGAAATACATCTATGCTTAAAATGAAAATTTTCGAACAAGTGGAAACCTACGTAAATTCGTTTGGCAAATTGATGATCTGGAAACAAACAACCGAATTTTTTTTTCAAAAATCAAATGGATGCTTTTCGCAACTTCTGTATGTCAAAATGACTGAAAATTTTTTGAACTTATAAAGCAGAAGCTAGTTTGTTCAGTAATTAACAAAAGGAAGATACACACCATCAGTAGTGAAAGTTATCAAACGCTTGCTTTGTAAAGAAACAGGAAATCAAAATACCGAAGACCACTTGAAGAATCAGCTCCGTCAGTCCACACAGTTTGATTTTGTTGATCTTCAGTCGTTCCTTCACAAAAGCCACCCTCAGATTTTCGATTTCTCTTATTATCTTCTCCTTCTCCTACTTCGATTCATGAAATCAGAATTAACTTCGGATATCAGTTTTGAACCGTGTTAAACACAAATTCGAGCAAAAATTTTTTTTGGGGGGGGGGGGGGGGGATGGGATTTGTGAATTACCTCAGGTTCATCGTTGACGCGATTGACGGATGATTCGAGAGAAGAAAGTAGAAATGCAGCTTTGGCACATCGAATGGCGATCTGTAATTTTCGAGCTCCGTCTTGAAATTCCCCTTCGGTTCCCTCCATTCTCTATATCTCTTTAAAATCTAAATGAAACGCTGGTTTTAGAATTTAAACGAATTTTTTACCGGTGCGGAGCAAGGGAGCGAAGACCTGGTGTTTTAAACTTTATTTTCGGGTAAACTACAAGTTAACAACTTACATTTCGGTCACTGAAATTTCAAAAAGCACTGTATCATCACCATCGATTTATTACGTTAAGCATGACTTGTATTTCATCAAATTTAGTTTGAGCTGATTTAAGTTTCACTCTCAAAGATCTAATTATTCAGTTACACTCATTCAATTATCATGTTGAACTTGCTTATTTGTGCTCGTGCTCAAGCTTTAAATAAAAATTTTAAAAATTAGTTAAAAATAAGGGTAAATTACCAAAATAATCAATTTTATTTATCTCAAACTACATTTTAGTCAATTATGTTTAAACTATTACGTTTTAATCATTTAAATTATCGTGTTATAATATTTTAATCACTAAATTCTAAGCCGTTAAAGTTGTTAACGGTATAACAATAAGCTAACCTCACACATTAAATTATCATTTCAAACAAAAATTTTAAGTTAATTTATACAATCAATCCCTATATATTTTTTTAAGCCATTTAATTTTTTTTCTTTATATTCTTTTTAACTTTCCTTTTTTTTTTTATTCTATTCTACCTCTTCCTCTATTTTCCTTTCTCCCTCTATTTTCCTCCTTTTTACATTTCTTTTAATATAATTTTTCTATGTTTTCATTTGAAATGATAATTTAACGTTCCACATCAATAACTAAAATATTACAACACAATAACATATATCTTAAACATAAGTGACTAAAATATAACCTAAACCAAATAAAAATAGATATTTTGATATTTTACCCTAAAAATAAATGCAACTAAAATTAAAAGCTCTATTAAACATACGTGTTACTCAAGTACTAAAAAACTCAATTAAACAACAACCAACTAAATTCAAAATGTCAAAAAAAAAAAAAAAACACTAATTTCAAGCATTTTTAAGCCGTACCCACACAGTTGCAAGCACAAGCGTAAAGTCTCTATTACGACTTTTGTCCTAATTGTATTTAAAGCTTAGCGCTGTCAATTACTCACACCAACAATATAATGATAATCAATGTACCAAAAAGAGCATCTGCAACAGCCCAAGACCTTTACTAAATCGGGACTGAAAAACACAAAGACTATAGACAAACAATGCAATTAGCAACGGTCCATAGCTCAATTTGACATGTTATAACCTAAAACATAATTACCAAAACCCATTGAAAAAAAAGGTCAAATAATATAATCACACCCCCATTGAAGAGATAACTGAAAAACACCCGGAAACAACAGCAAACTGACAGGGTTAGACCTAAGTTAAACCAAAGCAATGCTGCTTTCACCACCTGGGGGCTTGCGAACACCACCAAAGTAGTCTCGAGACTCAACCTTTCCATCAGCAAAGATGTTGCTGCCGCTTATCTCCCGCATTTTCGCCATACTAAGTGGCTTCTCGGCAGAACCTGGTGGAACGTCACCCTTAAATATGTCATTACCCGAAAGCTCAGCCAATTTCTGATTAGGAATTTTCTTTGCTGTCTTAACCCTGGCCTCATCGCTCGACTAGAAAATGACATCCAAGTTCATAAATCAGTTAGACTTTTCCAAGTCCAAGTTCATAAATCAGTTAGACTTTTCCGAGTTTATTGATGCAAATCGAACTAAATGGCAAAACTTAAGTACTTAACGATTGCAAAAGGCAAAGCAGTCCCCGTATAAGCAAAAATTGAATGACAGAAATGTAATTCGCCTATTAATTAAACTTTCTGCTATATGATCCATAACTAGCTTAGGTGCAATCAGTTGCATTAAGTACAATTCGCTCTAGCATTGTCAAAACTCAGTAAGGACTAAGGAGTTTTAAGATGTACTTACATTATGTATATGAGATTCTCCCAAGTCGAAACTGTCTTTCAATGCCAATGCACGTATGGTTGTTGGCCTCGGCAAAATTTCAGGTGGGGGTGCAAAGATGTCGTGTCCGCTAAGCTCCTTGCACTTTGCATCTGAGAGCTGCTTCTTCAAATTTGAATCTTCGCTTTCTAGCGTTCCACTTAACTCACGCTGCTTTGCCACCTCAGGAAGAGTAGTTGGCTTCTTAGGAGAAATAGTCTCTTCCTCAGCAAAAGAAACGTGACTAATTCCAGCTAGTGCTTGCTGACAGTGCCGAACATCAAAACATTTAACTAAAATGTTAGTTGACACGAATATAGCATGTTCTAATAGATTACAGTATATCCTCATAATAGAATTAGAAAACGAAAGAATTGAATGGATACCTGGTACATTCGTAATCCCGTCTTGTTGTTTGAAGCAGGATTGGCACTGCCTGGTTCGGACTCATCATTTTCTACATTGGCTGCAAAAATACCACTACCAGTCATCTCCTTCATTTTATATCCAGAAGGAGGTTTCCTGGAAACATCACCACATTTTGCAGAGATAATTAGATGAGCAGAACGAAGAAGATACAAAATTCATCAAGCCATATATTCATTTTCTCATTCTAGTGCCTTCCTGAATTCTCTTATAAAATCCGCTGAAGCTATGTTACCCTGTGAATGTCGGATTTGGAGGTCCTTTGGTCATATCTCATATAACAATTGAGACAGATGAAGAACGAAAGAATCAAAACTCGAATTTGAACAGAGTTCTACTTGGAATTTCAACAAACAAACGAATCTTAAATCACGGATCCTCGCAAAGCATTATGCAATTACGAGCAGTAAGAAATTTTATCCAATCCCGGAAGACATGATCGATTCAATACGATAGAAATAGTTACAGTTGGAACAGTTAGATCTTCAACGGTTGATACGGTTAGATCAGAACGGAGATCCGATGGATCACGAATTAATGGTTGATAAATAGCAGCTAATAAGGAAAGATGTCACGAATAATTGAACGGATCAAACATGAAAATTTTAATTTAAGCGCAGATTTGAATTCAATTTTTTCTCTCTTTTTATTTCAAATTTCCCAAAACTGTATTTGACGGATTATATTTATAAAAACAATCGAAGAGCTGAAAATTTTTCAAATAAAGCAGATCTCACCGTTTGTTTAAGCTTTCAAATTCTTCATCAGTTACTTGACCTCCAAACACCACTTTTCTGATCCCATCCGACGGCTGCCATTAATAAAAAAAATCAATAAAAAAATAACACAAATTCACCACCACAATGAAGAAGAAGAAGTACCTGGTGAGGTCGGACTGAGCGAGCGGCGGAGGTGGCGGGGTCCGGCTGAGGAGTCTCAGACCAAGTGAGCAGATCTGCTGTAGAAGTATGTGGCTTCCTAACTGGAGTGCTCCTCTCCATTTTTTTCCCTCCCACTCTCAAAACTACACGCAAAGAAAAAAATGGAAATGCTTTCAATTTAATCAAACAAAAGCCTTTGGGTTCCTCTATTCTTACTCCTCCTCTGCAACAACAGCAAAAGGGGGGCAGTAGGGTACTGTTTGTAGAGCTGTGAAAGAGTGAAGAGGAAGTATGAAAACAGGATCTGAGAGATACAGAAAGGTAGAAAACGACGAAACCTGTCCAAACACTTGAAAATCTCTTGATCTGGAACTTTCTTTTTGTGCCTTTTGCTTTGAAATTCGATCTCACGCTTTCCCTTTTCGTTTAAATTTTCATGGATTTTCATAAATGTATTTATACATTTGAATTTTTTTAAAATAATAATAAAAAGAAAAGGTAGAGTAGCTGCTACTCTACTGATTTTTGAATCTTGTACCGCCTTCCCCTCCATCAAGTCTCTAAATTTGAAATTCCAATAATTCTAGTATTGTATAGATTAGTTTGTCGTATTTTAAAAATATTTCATGAGTCAATATATATGGTACATTGCAGTGTTTTTTTAATTTTGTAAGTAATTTTTTTTTAAAAATTATGTCTTATTGTTTAAGTCTAAAAATTTCACTAAATATCAAATATTATTCGTAAATTATACCTTTGCTCAATAAATTATGTTTAATTTTTTTTGTCATTTTACTATAAAAAAGTTAGAAAAAATATCAGGAAAGCCCCTGTACTTAGAAGCAGTTTACATTTTGATCTCTCTATTAAAAAAATAAATAAATTAACTTTTATACATTTTGAAACGTGCAAATTAGCTCTTATGAAATTATTTTAAATGATTAATTACTAATTTGGTCCTTAAACTATACTTAAAATATTATTTTGATTTCTTAAAATTTTTCTTAACAATAATTCAAAAAACTAAAAAAAAAACTTAAAATAAATATAAATTATTAAAATCATATTAAAATATTAAAAACTATGTCAAAATATTTTAAAAAATAAAAATTATCTAAATTTTTAAAAAAAAAACTTAAAAATTTTATCAAAATTTTAAATCGAAACCTAGAAATCATCGTTTTTTATAAAACTTTCTTCTCTATTCTTATAAAACCCAAAAAAAATCAAACATTAAAAAAATATATGAAACTGAAACAACCAAATGGCAAGGGAAACATCTTAAAAGAGAAGTAGAAAACCTCTCAAGAATCAAATGGGGGTTCTAGAATATTAATTTTGTTGGAGATGTCCGTATAGGATTTTTTTTTTTTTTTTTTTTTGATGGATCAGTTCAACATGGTGATTAAGTTTAATTTTTATGGCTTTCGTTTGACATAATGCACCAATGGCCTGCCGTTTGTCTGAACATTTGAACAAATCCGCTGTCATACTATTGTTTGGTTTCCTTTTTAAAATTAGAACATCTCAAAAGTTTTTATGGAAGCAAAAATGTTTTCGCTGGATGAAAACCATAATTTTTTTTATATTTTTAATTTTTAGATGTTTTCTATTTAAAATTTTTATTTTAAAAAATATTTTAATATACTTTTAATAATTTATATTTATTTTTTAAGTTTTTTTTAAAATTAGAATTATTGTTAAGAAAATTTTAAAAAATCAAAATGATATTTTAGCTATAGTTTAAGTACTAAATTAGTATTTAACCATTTAAATTAACGTTCCACATTATCATTTAACAGATAAAATTTAACTAATGGGCTAATTTGTACATTTTAAAATGTATAAGGATTAATTTGTCTATTTTTTAATAGAGAGTCGAAATGTAATCCACCCTAAATACAAAGACCTCCCTAATATTTTTACCATCGAAAGTTATAACATACTCATCCATATTATCAATTTATAGTTTTTTCATTAACTATTAGACGACTAATTTAGTAGCACAATATCTAGAACTACCTATAGTCCCTCCTAACCCATATGTTGCAGGCCAATTTCGGGCCCAATGTTTACAACCTTAACCCATCAAGCCTAATTTCAAACCCCTTACAAACCCATCAGACCCTTTCATTACAAACCAAACCCAAATACATTAAACCAAATACCCCATGTCCAATTACTAAACCCAGTTGGCCCAAATACAACCCAATTATCCAACCCTATCTATAACCTAAACCCATTAGACCCAACAAATTACACAACCCAATTACAGAAGCCTAAAACCCCAACTAATCTAAGACCCAAATCAGAAACCCTAGCTGAACCTACCCTCCCCCACTTGACCATTCGGCGCCGAACCCCACCTGCCCTCTAAAAGCACTGCAACAATGGCCACCAACCGATCATGTCTCCGGTACTGGCCATGCCCTGTAAAAACAGCAGACAAGCAAAACAGAGGAAGAATAGCAAAAATAATAATATAGCATGTAAAAAAATAGGCTATAAAAGGCCATCAAAACAACAAAGGAAGGGGTTCCCCCTTTGCGATTCAAATCAAAAAAAAGAAAGCAATTTCGAAAATAAAAATATATATACAAAAACATCCAAAATCCAGAGAAAATACAGCAATTACATCAGTAGTTAGATACAAGGATAACATCAAAGCAAACTGAATATCAGAGATTGAAAAAAAAAAAGAAAAAACGATAAAGCCTAAGGTAAAATTTTCATTTTCTCTACTGTTTAGTTTTTTTACACATAAGTACTTAAAAATATTATAAATATAAATATAGTATTAAATAAAAAATATAAAAAAAATCTAATTTTTTTACCTCTCCGGCCATCGGAGGCTCGCCGGCTTTCTCCTTTCTTCCCTCTCCCCTTCTCTCTTTTTTTTCTCTCCACAGAACAAAATGAATTTTTTTAAAAATTATTGACTTATATAGGGGTCCAAAACGCACCGTTTTGGACCCCCTCTGCTTATACTTAAAACGGCGCCGTTTAGGGGGCTGCGGGTCGGTCGACCGACCGCACACCAGTCGGATCCGCGTGTTTTTTAAGGGAGGGGTTATTTGCGCGTTTAACCCCTCCGCTTTTAAAACGTTTTGCAATCAAGTTACCGATTCGTTTTAATTCGGCCCTGAAATTAAATCGATTTTGTAAATTGGTCCTTTTCAAGGTGCAGCGTTTAGAACAGTGGGGAATATTGCGATTTTGGTCCCCACTGTTTTCTCGCGTGTGCAAATTGGTCCCTTTCTTTTTGTTTTCTTTTTAAATTCACCCCAAAACTTCATTTTTAATTCGAATTTAGTCCTTTTTTAATTTAAGCTATTTTTTTTATCCTTGTTGTTTTATAATATTTCTAATATTGTTTATATTATTCTTTTTTCCATTATATTTTATTGATATTATTTTTATATCTATTATCAATGTTTTGTTATTATTATCATATTATATTTGGTTACATATATATGTATATTTATTTTAAAATGTCTTGTTTTTACTCTTATATATATATATATATACGTATTTATTATTATTATTATATATTTATTTATTATTAATATTATTGATTTTCACTTAGTATTTATATATGTGTCTACATATATGTATTTATGTAATGTACTAATGATTTTCTTTTTCATATTATTATTTCTAATATATGTATATATTGTATATTTATATTATATATTTTTTATGTTATTTATTGTTTACTTCTTTACTATTCATATATTGTTGTGTTATTGTATGTATATTTTTGTATTATTAGTTATGTATATTTTTTATACTATTTCATATATATATTTTTATGTATGTATTATCTTTTAATATAGTATGTATATACATTTTAATACCGGGTACGTATATGATTTTATTTAATTGTTAGTTTTGTATACCAAATTCACGTGTATATTTCTCATATTATTTTAGGTATGTATTTTTATTATATATGTATATAAGTGATAATTTTTTTCAAAACTTCGTTTCTAATTTTACGTATTATTTGTCTCTTCCCCTTTTATGATATTATTATATATAACGGTATATATATATTTCTTTAAGTGTATGTATTCCTAAATAGTTATTTTATATATATATGTAAATATTACGAATATATATTTAACATTACTAGTTATAGATTTTTATCCTATACATCTTTCTAACACTATTAATATTTATATATCTATATACATACTTTACATATATACTCTTAATTATCTTCATGTGTACATTCATTGTATGCTCTTAGTGTTCTTTAATTCAATACTATTATCACACTTAATCTTGCATGCAGGGTTATTATTTTTAATATTATGGTTATGTTTGGCATTAGTTTCAATGTATAACGAGCCTTTTCATTTGCCTATCTTAATCAATTATGTCTTGCATTATTTCGAAATCATATTCTTGTTTTGCTAATTAATTTCAATAATCAAGGCAATATACCGATTTAACATTAAGTCATCGAGTTCATCGCTATGTTGGGTGAACGTCAATTGAATCGTGTTAAAGCGATATACCCTTCTCAAAAATCGGAATAAACCAAAATTTCTCGTCTTTTTAATCGGATTATGATTAAATTTTACATTGAACTCGTATCTTTGAAAATTAAGACAACTCGTGTTTATGAGATACCAATTTTTGGGTGTCGCGAGGGTGCTAATACCTTCCTCGCGCGTAACCGACTCCCGAACCCTAATTTTTCTCTGGCTTTTAACGTAGACCTAAACTCGGCCTTTTTTCTCGTTTTTAAAGAAAAAAGAAATCTAATAGGTGTCCGATCACACCTAGGAAAAAAGATTAGTGGCGACTCCCTGTTTATTTTAAAAATCAAAATTTCAATTTCCAAATTTTTAATCGTCACAATTAGCGACCCGAAACCAAAATTTTTACGTCGCTACAGATGGCGACTCCACTGGGGACAAAACTTGCGAGTCGAGTCGAATTAAACACGTTTTGTCAAAATTTTCAAATTTCCTTGTTCAAAGTAAATATTTGGTCGTGATCCGAAAATCTCGTTTTCAAAATTCATGCATTTGTATTGTGTTGTAAATATTTCTTCTAACTTGTTATTTGGTTGTTTTTCAGTTTCCAATTTTTATGGTTTTAATTTTGGTTTAGTTTCTTTAAGTAAAACGTAAAGGTTTATGAGTTTTTTCCCACACATCGTGCACTTGCATTTTCGCATAACATGAGCTCTCTACCCGGGCTCTGTCCGTTTAAGTGAAAGTAAACGCTACGCCTTCGTGAGTTAACTCGTCCCTCCGCACAGGCTAGTGAATACTTTCGGGTTACATATGACTTATGCTTTCTTGAGTTAACTTGTCCCTTCGCATAGGCATAAGTAAATGTAATCCCTCGAATTGAACTCGTGAGCCTGTGATGGGTTATGACCGAGGCTTCGTAATAATCTTAGTAGATGATAGTACGAGCAATTCAAGTACCTGTCTAGAACTGAGACTGCTTATAATGAACCATACGAACTATCCAATTAGAGCCATGCCGAACCTCTGTCCACTTATAGTCACCAAAATATGTACACGGGGAAAATGCCTTTTGCCTTTCATTTACATTGTTTATGTAAAAGAATTGGATTGGGTAGTTTAATTTGTTTCTCAAATTATATTTGTTGTGTTTACTAACCAAGTTTGTTTGTTTTTATTTTTATTTTCATCATGCATCATAGGCATCATATTAGGAAGGTGTTGATTAAAGGTTGGTTGCCAAAAAACGGGTTTCTGATGGAGGAGTCAATTACACAAATAACCGAGAAGAATGCCATGGTTCGGGACTGGTCTCTAAAAACTCAGAGAGAAAAGGGGGATAGTCTAGTGGAAGGGTGTGTTGCCAATTTGCCCGAACATATAACTGTGAATGTTCACCAAAATAACCTTGAGGATTTGGTTCGAATTTGGAATCAGTGGGATTCAGACACTAGGGGCATTTTCACTGAGAGGTATGGAGATATAGCTCACCTGATCACCATCCGTGTAGACGAACAGTTGATTCAAGCCATGGTTCGATTCTGGGACCCAGCTTATCAGTGCTTCACCTTCAATCAAGAAGACATGACTCCAACCATAGAAGAGTATGTTGGTTTACTCCGCATCGACAATGTACAATTCGGCAAAATATATGTGAAGGAGCCTAAGCCGATGACCTTCAAGAAAAAGTTAATGAGGTTAACAGGCATGACCGATACATGGGCCGAAAAACAGATAAAAAAGAAGAATGAAACCATTTGCATTCCATAGTCTTCCCTACGAGATTTGGTTCTGAACCATCCCGACATGCTGAAAAGGGTGAATCTATTCGCCTTGGCTATTTACGGTTTGGTTAGTTTCCCGAAAGTTCTTGGACATCTTGAAGTTGTAATAGTAGATTTCTTTGAGAGGCTAAAACAAGGAATCAACCCTGTCTCGACCATCCTAGCCGAGACCTTCAGATCCCTGAGTAGTTGTCGAAGAAAAGGGGAAGGACGCTTCATCGGATGCACGCAGTTACTAAATGTCTGGATTCTGAGTCACTTCTGGAAAGTAGAGCGTACCCCGTTCCATATGTTTTCTAAGACATTCTCCCCGTTGGAAGTTTACCTTAAGAAAGAATGGCCAAAGGAAGTCACTGAGAAACAGTGGGTCTCAGTTTTTCAGAACCTTCGCGCCAAGGATTTAACGCGGAGAGCACCATGGATACGCCCTTCAGTTTTACTATACAGAGTCGGAGATCAAGACTGGGTGCCACTACTCGGGTTATGGGGAGGAGTTGGATATGCCCCACTATTAGTCCAAAGGCAATTTTCTTCACGACAATTCATTCCCGCTACCGGAGGGCTAGCGCAGTCCGAGTTTGCTTTCACGGGTGAAGGATATATGAAGAGAGTCCGAGACACTGCAAAGTCTTGGAAGGAAATTCATCTCATGGAATTAGCCTTGTATGCTGATACCCTTACCCAAGATTACGACATATGGAGGAAGCAACGGGTAAATAGTCAGCAAATCTCGTCAACAAACTACACTATCCAGAATCCTTTCTCGGAGGAAATACCGTCCGAGCTGGAAATAGCTAGACAAGAATTCGAACGGGAAAAAGCTAAGATGTTTAAGGACCTCAGTACCCTTCAAGAAGAAAACTATCAGCTGAAGATTGAAGTTCAGGTTGAAAGGTCCAGAACTAAAAAAGTACAAAGAGAAGCCGAAATCGTGAGAAACGACTTAAGGGACCTTCATTTAGAAAACAAGAAATTAAGAAACACTATAAAGAATAGTGGGTTGGGCAAGTCGACAGCAGAGTGGAAGGAAGAAATTAGCAATATCAAGGGAGGAATGGAATTTTGGAAGGGAAAAGCAAAGAAAGAGGAGGAAAAAAAGTCATGTGCATACTGCAATAGAGTTAAGAAGGAAGAACGCCGAGTATGAAATAGTGACTGCAGAATTTGCGAATAGTCAGTCTGAACATCAAGAATTAAAAAAGAAAGCACGAGATCTAGAAAATATGCTGCAATCTCGTCAACAACAATTAGATAACCTCCTGAAGGCTCTAGAAGAAAAGAATGATCAGTACGATAGGGACATTCACGCGTATGAAGGAACTCTTCAAGAAAAAGAAATACAACTCGACTTCTTGATCAATGAAATTCGCAAAGCGGCTATGCAAGTTGTTCAATTATCAGATGAAGCCGAAGTTCTCAGTTGCCAATTCCCTCCAAGCCAAAGATCGAGTATATCAGAGTTTTTAGAGCAAGTGAAGAAACAAGGCAATGTGGCTAGGAAATTTGTGTAACTGTTGGAAAAATGGAAACTTTTTGTAATGTACTCTTTTGATAAATGAAATGCCTATATATGGGGCTATCTTGAAATCAACACCAAATTCTTGCATATTTACTCATAACTAACATTTATGCATCATTTATTCTTTGGACATTCATCCATTCGTACACTCATTCATTCATTCATCGCATGTACATATCACCATAATCATCCACCAAAACTAAAGAACCGTATAATCCGCAGTTGTAAGACTTCAAATCTGGAACCACGTCATTCCTATAAAACGCGCCGACAAGTTAGAGTAATGGAGGCTGAATTCAATAAGAGAATTGAAAGGATGGAAAGGATTCAAAAAGAATTACAAAAGCAACTGGCCAAATCGCAACAAGAAACGAGAGACTTAATGGTGAGATCTCGAGAGGAATCACTCGAGCAAAGAGATCAGATGGCCAAAATGATGGAGATGATGACAACTTTGGTTAAAGGAAAAGGACCCATGCAGAACCCCGATGTTATGGAACCTCAGTCAAGAATTCACCACGATCAGGATCCACTCTATCCCCCGGGATTCACTCCACCGCCCGCGTATACAACACAAAGAGGGTATACTCAAGGGGAACCCACCGGCTTGGAACAACGACCTATGCCACCTGCTCCACCTACTAATCTAGGGCAGGGAATATTCGCGTCAAACCCAGGGGCTAGTCCTGCTGATCCACTAGTTCCAGATCTGGACGACTCAGCCGAGGTAGCCAAATTGAAATTGGATAATCATGACGCAAAATATAGGAGTCTAGAGGAAAGACTCAAAGCGATAGAAGACACTGATGTCTTCTCCGCACTAGGTGCCAAAGAACTCAGTTTGGTGCCTGATCTAATTTTGCCGCCGAAGTTCAAGGTGCCTGATTTTGAAAAGTATGATGGGACCAGGTGCCCAAAAGTACATCTCATCATGTTCTATCAAAAAATAACCGGTTACGTGAACGAGGATAAGCTACTTATACATTGCTTTCAAGATAGTCTAATAGGATCAGCTCTTCGTTGGTACAACCAACTTAGTAGAGAAAAGATTCGATCCTGGAAGGACTTGGCGTCAGCATTCTGCGAGTAGTACAAGCATGTATCAGATATGGTGCCAGACCGGATGACCTTGCAAATGATGGAGAAAAAGCCGTCGGAGACCTTCAGACAGTATGCGCAGAGATGGAGGGACGTCTCAGCCCAAGTGGAATCCCCACTAA
Organism: Gossypium anomalum; assembly: GCA_025698475.1. Taxonomy (NCBI): domain Eukaryota; kingdom Viridiplantae; phylum Streptophyta; class Magnoliopsida; order Malvales; family Malvaceae; genus Gossypium; species Gossypium anomalum. The sequence goes on along the minus strand of CM046960.1, from coordinate 56,241,979 downwards.
CAAAAACGGAGATAACTGTTCTCTTTATCAACACCTTAAAGGCGCCGTTTTATGACAAACTAGTGGGAAACGCCACGAAGGAGTTTGCGGATATTGTAATATCTGGTGAGCTCATAGAGAATGCCGTCAAGAACGGTAGAATGGAAGGCTCAGAAGGTTCAAAAAGGGCAGCACCTATGAAGAAGAAAGAGCCAGAAGCCCACATGGTGGGAATGGAAAATCGTTATGCCTCTAATCCATATCCAAACCAACCCCGACCTCGAAATTATCCATTTCTAAATTTCTATTATCCCCCTCAAACCCCTTATTACCAAGCACCACCTCCTTCCTATCCCGTTTACGCCACGAACAACCAAAGACCCGTCACCTCATTCTCACAAAACACGATACCCGCTCAAAGCCAACCCAGAAATGAACCAAGACCAGCAAGGCCTAATCTCGAGAAGCCAGAATTTACTCCTATCCCTGTGTCGTATGAGGAATTGTACCCAAAACTCTTGAAGAAACAACTGATTTTTCCCCATTACATGGTACCCCTTAAACCTCCATACCCAAAGTGGTACGATCCAAATGCTAGTTGTGCATACCATGCGGGGAACCAGGGGCATTCTACTGAAAACTGTCTTGCTTTCAAAAGGAGAGTTCAAGGACTTATTGATGCGGGCATCTTGCGATTTGATGGTACTGGCGGTACGACCGGGAATCCCTTCCCAAACCACGCCGAAGGTAATGTGAGCGCAGTAGGAGAGGAGAATAAATGACAAAGTAGAAGATGGGTTTCTGAAGTGAGAACACCTCTGCAGAGAATCTGGGAGGTACTAGTTGAAAAAGGGTTGCTCTGTCGTTTTAACGGAGTATCCGAAGGAAAAGATGCAAAAAATCATAATTTTTGTGAGTTCCATGGCGTTGAAGGGCACGACATTCAGTCCTGCGATGAGTTCAGAGGATTACTGCAAAGTATGATGGATAACAAGGAGATTGGGATTTTTTGTAAAGCCAAAGAGGCCGATAGTGGAGAAATATGTGCCTCTGACAATTAATCATCAAGTTTCCCATATAGCGCCGACCGACCGTTAATAATTTATTATGACGCGAAGAAAGAGCCGATGAAACCAAAAATGATAATCGAAGTACCATCTCCTTTCCCTTATAAGGACAACAAAACAGTACCGTGGAGATACGATGTCAGTATTGTCACACCGGAAGTTGCGAAGTCCAAAGCCATAACTGAAGATGTTGGGGAGGTAGGTCATTTTACCCGAAGTGGACGGTGCTATTCCCAAGAAGTTGAACCGGTAAAGAAAAGTAGTGACTCGAAGCAAAAAGGGAAAGTAGTGATGCACGAAGTCGAAGTCGAGCAAGAAATTCCACCCGTACAAGAAACTAAAAAGCCCGTGAATGAGGAAGAAGCTCAGGAATTCTTGAAATTTATCAAGCACAGTGAGTATAGTGTGGTGGAACAATTGAGTAAGCAGCCAGCACGAATCTCAGTTTTATCTCTATTCTTAAATTCAGAGCCACACCGAAACGCTTTGCTGAAGGTGTTAAATCAAGCTTACGTAGCTAACAACATATCCGTGGAGAAGCTTGATAGGTGGGTAAACAATCTGAATGCGGACAATTTCATCTCTTTTAGTGATGATGAGATACCGCCAAATAGTAGAGGCTCGGTGAAAGCGCTGCATATCACGACTCGCTGCAAGGGCTACATAATACCGAATGTGCTCATCGATAATGGGTCAGCGTTAAATGTTATGCCATTGGCCACGCTTTCCAGAATACCGATGGATTTGTCCTACTTAAGGCCCTGTCATTCCACGGTAAGGGCATTTGACGGGACGAGGCGCGAAGTCATGGGAAAGATTGAGATCCCTCTAGAAGTGGGCCCTTACATCTATGATGTTGAGTTCCAAGTCATGGACATTACACCCTCATATAACTGCCTTTTGGGAAGACCCTGGATCCATTCTGCTGGAGCAGTCCCATCATCCCTCCATCAAAAGGTGAAATTTATCATGGACGGCTGTTTGGTCACTATCGAAGGAGAAGAAGATATTGTCGCATCTGTCTCTGCTGATGTGCCGTATCTTGAAGTAAGCAAGGACGTAGTGGAATGCTCTTTTCGATCCCTGGAATTCGTCAATGCCACTTTTGTTGCTGAGGGAAACAGAATCCCGGTGCCAAAACTGTCGAGAAATACCAGAATGGGTGTCAAATTGACCATAGGAAGGGGAGCTCGAGCAAGAAGAGGTTTAGGCAGACATCTGCAAGGAATAGTCAGAGCTTTAAAGCCAGTGCACCACGAGGCCCGATACGGTTTGGGGTTCCAGCCTGATATGCATCAAAGAAGAAGACAGTGGAAGAAAGATCAGGAAAGAAGGATTGCAAGAACTTTGGGCCGAGAACTAGAATGGGAACCAATAGAGTACCCTCCTTTGTCAAAAACATTTACATCTGCGGGAATGATGTACCCTGGACAAGATAGTCCACGAAACACGCTGTGGCTAATTGAAAAGGGTCTTCAAAATGTCAGTATAAATGTTATTGACAAAGGGGCTGAGGCAAGTAAAGACGTCTCAAGGATACGCCCTTGTCCCCCTGGTTTCATGTTGAACAATTGGACTGCCGAGAAGCTTCTTGTAGTATATAAGTCTTCAGAGTAATGCTAAACATTAACCTTCTATTGTGTCCTTAGATATAATAGAATTCTTTTGTAAGAGCTTGCATTCGCTCTTTATCATTCAAATGAATATCAATGAAGACGCATTTTGTAACGCCCCATACCCGAGACCGTCGCTGGAGTCGAATACGAGGTGTTAACAGACTTAATTCATTACTTAAACAGCTCAAACAATTTAATTTTAAAATTTTCAGACAAGCTGAAAATCTGCATCACAGTCGCTTAAAAATTCATATCTCGAGTTACGAAACTTGAAATTAAGATCCATAAATTTTCGATGAAACTAGACTCATATTTATATCTACTAATTTTTTTTTAGAATTTTTGGTTGAGCCAAATAGTACAGTTTATTAGTTAAAATCTCCCCTATTTCAGGGTTCGACTACCCTGACCTCTGTGTATTACGAATCAGATATCTCTCTATAAAAAATTTCAATGACTATGAGGTTTGTTTCTATTAAAACTAGACTCAATAAGGAATCTGTACATATAAATAAAAACTTCTAATTATTTTTTTAAAATTTATTATGAATTTTTAAAGTCAGAACAGGGGATCCAGAAATCACTCTGGCCCTATTTCACAAAAGTTTAAATATCTCATAAAATATAATTTATATTCCTATTTTGTTCATTCCATATGAAAATAGACTCATCAAGCTTCAATTCCATAACTTATTCATTATTTAATTCCATTTCTACTATTTTTAGTGATTTTTCAAATTCACGTCACTACTGCTGTCTGAATCTATTTTATGGTAAATTTTACCTATTTCATGGTTTCCATGGATTAGCTAGCAATTTGACAAATATAACACCAAATATGATCATGATTAGCCATTCCAATGGCTAATCATTACCAAGAATTTTCATACCACTCAATAACCATATTATAAGACCATATATACAAAATGATTATAGTGCTATACATGCCATACTCAAAATATACAAGCCATTATGCCAAGATGGTATACGGATAGTGTGAGCGAGCCTCCGACCGTTCCCGATTTCCGAGCTGACTTGTCAAAACTACAAGGAGTGAAAAGGAGGGAGTAAGCATAAATGCTTAGTAAGTTCACATGCAAATAGCAAGTAACATAACCGTATAAGCAAACATAAAATATCATTTGCATAATCACCATCAAGACATTCATGTCATATTTTCATTTATCATCTTACCACATTGTTGATATATCGAGTTTTCAACCCGAGGGTTAAGTACATACCTGTTCAAAGTATCCATCTCACAACACTTACCAATATGTCCCTTTCATCTCTAGTATTCCTCCATTTGAGTAGAACTTTACCCGTTGAACACATCGGAATATAATTCGGATACACGGATAATTTGCACATAAGTGCCACATATGTAATCAAGCAATCATGTAACCCGCCCATAAGTGAACTCAGACTCAACTCAACGAGCTCGGCGTTCAGATCCATAAGTGAACTCGGACTCAACTCAACGAGCTCGGATGCCTAGTTACATCTCTCGAACTCGGACTCAACTCAACGAGTTCGAAAATTCGCATCCATAAGTGAACTCGGACTCAACTCAACGAGTTCGGATGCTCAACCATCCTAGTGACATGTCACTTGTATCCTAATCTATTCCTAAGGTTCAAACGGGCTTTTTCCTCGATCGACATTTCTTTGTCTTCCACGGAATATCGAAACCGATACTCGGTAGCAATTCATATTTATCAAGTAGTAAACATAATTTGCATATTACTCAACATTAACCACAAAGCATAATATTTCAAGATTAAAAATCAGCATATCATATAATTAACATCAATAACTTAAAAATAACAATTATGCTACATTATTTACACATGAACTTACCTCGTATGCGAAAATGGCTACTTTTACCATTTCGTCCACAACTTGGTATTTTCCCCATTTTAGCCCGAATTTCAGTTTTCCTTACTCTATCATTTAAAATATAGTCTAATTAGGGCTCACATTATTCAAATTAACCCAAAATCATATTTTGGCAAAATTACAATTTTGCCCCTAAACTTTTGCATATTTACACTTTTGCCCCAAAGCTCGTAAATTAAACTTCAGCCTATTTTCTTATGTTTTATGACATTATAATCATTTTTTTCTTCTATAGCAACATCAAATTCTCACTCTAACATGTATTTATGAACTTTAGGTATTTTTACCGATTATGTCATTTTACTCGTTTTTACATAAAATCACTTAGCAAAAGTTGTTTAACACAATTTCAAGCTTCATATTCTACCATAAAACATCAAAATAAACACATTTCACCTATGGGTATTTTTCCAAATATGAACCCTAGCTTAAATTATTGCTAGAATAAGCTTAATCGAAAGCAGGGATTCCAAAACGTAAATAACATTAAAAGCGGGGCTTGGAATCACTTACTATTGAGCTTGGAAAGCTTGAAAACCCTAGCCATGGCTTCCCCCATGCTAATTTCGGCCTCCATGAAGAAGATGAGCAAAATTGGCTTTTAATTTTGTATTTTAATTCATTTTACCCTAAATGACCAAAATGCCCTTACTACTAAACTTTCAAAAATTCCTTCCATGTCCTAATTTTGTCCATGAACTTAAAATTGGTCAAATTACTATTTAAGACCTCCTAATTAATATTTCAATGCAATTTCATATTAAAAACTTCTAGAATGCAAATTTTATAACTTATTCGATTTAGTCCCTACTTTCAATTTAAACACTTTAGGCATAGAATTTCATCACGAAATTTTCACATGATCATGCAATCATATTATAATCATCAAAATAATCATAAAATAATTATTTCTATCTCAAATTTTGTGGTCACGAAACTACTATTCGACTAAGCCCAAAATCGAGGATATTACAACTCTCCCCCTTTTAAGGATTTTCGTCCTCGAAAATCTTACTGGAAAAAGTGGTCTTCACTTTTAATCTCATATTCGGTCTTGAGAAGAACTTTCACTTAGGCTGTACCTCCAATACATCTCTTTAATTTCTCATATGATCTCGAAAGCTTACGATCTCAACTCTCAACTGTTCTTAAATTTTCAACCCTTCTCGGTTTCCCATGATATCATGACATAAAACCCGGATCTCAACTTGATTAATGGAGACCCGAAATTCCAAGAAATCCAACAATCAAAGAGACCTAAGATTCCATGAATCGATGAGTAGTAATTCATTCAATATAGATATGATTTATAGATCTCGCCAAACATTTAACAATAGGATACTTCACATTTTCCTCTTTCCGCCATAGAAATAATTCTGATATGGCCTCAAGAATAATCCTTCTCATTTTCATCCCAATATCAACACTGGCAAGGATAATTTTGATAGATCCCAATGCTCGGCTTTAACCTCTTTAACAACTCAGATTTTATGTAACATCGATGCTCTAAACTATCACATTATCTCACTGTCTTGAAACACATCACAATTCATATAGTAGTACATTACTGAAAGTAAAGAAATTTTTACTCAATGTAGATTAGTCTAATTCAGACGCTTCGGTTACCAATATTCTCATCTATCTGAACTCTGTCAAGATGTAATAAACTTTTCAGCTTTCACAAAACGAAAACCTTATCATTTGTAGTGACTTTAACTAATATCCAACTCTTTCTAATAAATATACACTTCTCGTTCAGACTATTTACTCTTTTATCAGTATAAAAATGAAATTCTATTATCAGACTTGGGAAAAATAATCCTGACATAATTGTCACATAAAATCTTTCAAATAAATAATTCACCATACCGACTGAAACTCTCACTTTTATCACTTATGCCTTTACTGATGTCAAATCCTTACACAGAAATTAGAAAAAAACCCCAATACTAAAATCACCACATTACTAAGATCAAATTAGAAGTATAGTCATATTTGACATGATTATCACGAGCTGAAGAACGCACTTCGAACATGAGTCATAATTGACAATTTATGGAACAAAGATAACAAGAAAACCGAATAAAGAAATCCAAGATAGAGAAACCCAGAATAAAGAAATCCAGAATAAAGAGACCCAAGATACGACACTATCTTATGAGAATCGAAAACCAAACTCATAGAGAAAATACGGAATACCCGGATAATTTTTCAAAGAAAGAAAGTCCAAAAGAAAACATCATTTAATCCCACTGAAATCAATTATAACAAGATCAATATATCTTCTCATACATATGTATCAGATGAAGCATCAAGTAGAAGAAACAGAATCATAATATCATATGTATTCTCTCATCAATTCTTATCAGCCGAAATGAAATAGAATACCCGATAAAATAGAGCAATATAAATTATAAACCAGTCAGATTACCAATGCTTTCATCCAACACCAGAATTAGAAGACATTCCCATATAACAAAAATTTCTTTAGAAGATCAATAGCCATAGAAATATTTTCGAGAACGGGTAAACACATAGAACATCTCAAAAGAGATGCTAAATCATCCCAGTCATAATTGTCACACTCGGATAGTTCACATTTCAAATATCATTTCCCCAACTAGTTCAAGTTGTCACAAATTTCATATTAAACCATTCACTAAAGAAGGCCAATTCTGAATAAATTTCGATTTACACTTTTCTCAACCTTGCACCTGAGTAATTCAATTTACCAAAGAGAATTCCTTCTCTAATTGGGACAGTACATAACTCCAATAATCTTTACGTCAATCCGATACTTCATCTGTCTCTCGACTTTACTTATCAGCTCATTTTTCAATCTCTCGATCATACTTATAATTATTCTATCGGTGAACTCTTTGGGTTCTCAACTAGAGACTTATTCAATACAGATCTCATGAAATTCCATTATAAGTACCACTTCGGTAAGGGGGAGGGGTTGTAGGACCTCTCACTTTTCTTTTTTATACATACACATATGACACAATTTCCATCATCATAGCAACATCATCAAAATCATGTCATTCATTCAGGCAATGCAACATTCATGTTGGCTTACACAAATTTTCCTATTGTCCCATTTAGACAATATACTTATGCATACATTCTATGTTTTCTAGATAGCTTTACTTATCGATTCATTTAATTAAATTAAGTCATGCTCATGACATCATATAAGGCCAAACAAACATAGATATTTGCACCACAATTACAACTTTCATTTCGTGCATCATCATGTACATATCATTACAATCATATAATTCAGTCCAACAATTTAACATAAATAAGTTCATTTCATTATAATCCTTTATCTCATAAAAATTATATATCATTAACATTTATCAACATTCGACGTCCAAATCAAGACAAGGACATTTTCATTCGTATCATGATATTATGACCTTTATTCATACCTCTACTACTTTCTATTTATTTCGTTCATCTTATCAAGTAAGCCACATACATTACATCATATAAACATTAAGCAAATATGGATATTTATCACAACATGAATTTTCATCTCACATATTATCACATATATATCATAAACTTTTATTCACACTTTTCTAAACCGAGACTTATCATAATTATAACTTTACTCAAATAACTTCACATAACATGGAACATGGTCAGCGCAGCTCGATTGGAGAGTACCTTGTCTAAATAAGACGGTACTCATACGCGTCGGAAGACATCACACTATCACAGATCAGTGGCATGTATAGCTAAACTTTTACACATGCTAGGTTAATCCGAGAACCAACTAAACCTGCTCTGATACCACCAAATGTAACGCCCCGTACCCGAGACCATCGCTAGAGTCGAATACGAGGTGTTAACAGACTTAATTCATTACTTAAACAGCTCAAACAATTTAATTTTAAAATTTTCAGACAAGCTGAAAATTTCACGATTAAAAATCAGCATATCATATAATTAACATCAATAACTTAAAAATAACAATTATGCTACATTATTTACACATGAACTTACTTCGTATGCGAAAATGGCTACTTTTACCATTTCGTCCACAACTTGGTATTTTCCCCATTTTAGTCCGAATTTCAGTTTTCCTTGCTCTATCATTTAAAATATAGTCTAATTAGGGCTCACATTATTCAAATTAACCCAAAATCATATTTTGGCAAAATTACAATTTTGCCCCTAAACTTTTGCATATTTACACTTTTGCCCCAAAGCTCGTAAATTAAAATTCAGCCTATTTTCTTTTGTTTTATGACATTATAATCATTTTTTCCTTCTATAGCAACATTAAATTCTCACTCTAACATGTACTTATGAACATTAGGTATTTTTACCGATTATGTCGTTTTACTCGTTTTTACATAAAATCACTTAGCAAAAGTTGTTTAACACAATTTCAAGCTTCATATTCTACCGTAAAACATCAAAATAAACACATTTCACCTATGGGTATTTTTCCAAATATGAACCCTAGCTTAAATTATTGCTAGAATAAGCTTAATCGAGCTATCGGGATTCCAAAAACGTAAATAACATTAAAAACGGGGCTTGGAATCACTTCCTATTGAGCTTGGAAAGCTTGAAAGCCCTAGCCATGGCTTCCCCCATGCTAATTTCGGCCTCCATGAAGAAGATGAGCAAAATTGGCTTTTAATTTTGTATTTTAATTCATTTTACCCCTAAATGACCAAAATGCCCTTACTACTAAACTTTCAAAAATTCCTTCCATGTCCTAATTTTGTCCATGAACTTAAAATTGGTCAAATTACTATTTAAGACCTCCTAATTAATATTTCAATGCAATTTCATACTAAAAACTTCTAGAATGCAAATTTTACAACTTATTCGATTTCGTCCCTACTTTCAATTTAAACACTTTAGGCATAGAATTTCATCACGAAATTTTCACTGATCATCTTGATCATATCATAATCATCAAAATAATCATAAAATAATTATTTCTATCTCAAATTTTGTGGTCACGAAACTACTATTCCGACTAAGCCCAAAATCAGGATATTACACATTTTGTCATAATTTTTTTCGCATTATCACTAATTTCATAATCATTTTCTCATTTCATAGCCTATACTCACATTTGCCTCATTGCCATGTCATGACTTTTCTTTTGTTGGTTTCAATACCTGGATGCCCCTCTATAGTTTCCTTTTCCATTCAACTTTCAGGTGCTCAGATATTGACGACATGAATAAGCCCGTTACGAATCTTGAAATTGATTTTGAGAAAGCTGTTTGCTTAGGAGAATTTGAAGCCGAAGAAAATGCTGAAGATAACGTCTCGTCTCTTAAATTGTTAAGAATGGTGGAACAAGAGGATAAACAGATTTTGCCTCATGAAGAATCTGTGGAAACAATAAACTTGGGCACTGAAGAAAGGAAACAAGAAGTGAAGATTGGGACTTCTATTTCAGAGAGTACTAGGTATAATTTGATCACTTTACTCCGCAAATACAAAGATGTTTTCGCATGGTCATACCAGGACATGCCAGGGCTAGATGAAGACTTAGTGGTCCATAAACTCCCATTAAAGCCAGAATGCAAGCCCATCCAGCAAAAATTAAGACGGATGAGACCCGAAATGCTGTTGAAAATAAAAGAGGAAGTCAAGAAGCAATTTGATGCTGGCTTCCTGCAAGCCTCCAAATATCCAGAATGGGTGGCTAACATAGTCCCGGTACTAAAGAAAGATGGCAAAGTACGAATGTGCGTGGATTACCGTGACCTGAACCGAGCAAGCCCAAAAGATAATTTTCCCTTGCCACACATTGATACGTTGGTAGACAACACAGCAAAACATTCATTGTTTTCTTTCATGGATGGATTCTCGGGGTATAATCAGATCAAGATGGCCCCTGAGGATATAGAGAAAACTACCTTCGTAACAATGTGGGGTACATTCTGCTACAAGGAGATGCCATTTGGGTTAAAGAATGCTGGGGCAACATATCAGAGGGCTATGGTGACGTTATTCCATGACATGATGCATAAAGAAATAGAGGTCTACGTCGATGATATGATTGCTAAATGCCGAGGGGGAGAAGAGCATGTAGTGAACCTCAAGAAGTTGTTCGAAAGGCTGAAAAAGTTTCAGCTAAAGCTTAATCCAACCAAATGTACGTTTGGGGTTACCTCGGGAAAGTTGCTAGGCTTCATTGTCAGTGAAAGAGGCATCGAGGTTGATCCAGATAAAATAAAAGTCATTCAAGAGTTACCACCTCCATGCACGCAAAAGGAAGTCAGAGGATTTTTAGGGAGGTTAAACTACATCGCCCGATTCATCGCTCAACTTACCAACCAATGCGACCCAACCTTTCGGCTTCTTCGAAAACATAACCCGGGAGAATGGAATGAGGAATGCCATATGGCCTTTGATAAGATAAAACAATATTTGTCTAGTCCTCTAGTGCTAGTACCGCCAACCCCGGGAAGACCATTGATATTGTATTTGACTGTGTTCAAAAATTCAATGGGTTGCGCACTGGGGCAACACGACGAGTCAGGAAAGAAAGAAAAGGCGATCTACTTACTCAGCAAAAAGTTCACTGAATATGAGGCAAAGTATTCGTCCATTGAGAAATTTTGTTGCGCTCTGGTTTGGGTAGCTCGGAGACTCAGACAATACATGTTTTACCATACGAAATGGTTGATTTCAAAGCTGGACCCAATAAAATACATGATGGAATCGCCGGCACTATCAGGAAGAATGGCACGATGGTAGATCCTCCTTTCGGAATATGACATTGCCTATGTAAGTCAGAAGTCGATAAAAGGAAGCGCAATAGTCGATTTTCTAGCGACTCGAACGACGGAAGAATATGAGCCTTTAAGATTCGATTTCCCAGATGAAGACTTGATGTGCATCACAGAAATGGAATCCGAGTCATCAAAAGAGAAGTCATGGAAGATGTGCTTTGATGGTGCGTCGAATGCTTTAGGGCATGGAATCGGAGCAATCCTGGTATCACCAGAGGGGAATCATTATCCATTCACTGCAAGACTGAACTTTTTCTGTACCAACAATATCGCAGAATATGAGGCTTGTATCATGGGGCTTCGTGTAGCTATTGAACGAAACGTCGAAATCTTAAAGGTGTATGGGGACTCAGCCCTAGTGGTTTATCAAATCCGTGGAGATTGGGAAGTAAGGGACCCAAAATTGATTAAGTACAGTGATTTAGTGGCTGAATTGATCAAGGAGTTCAAAGAAATAACTTTTCATTACTTCCCACGAGAAGAAAACCAATTGGCTGATGCCCTGGCCACTTTGGCTTCAATGTTCAAAGCAAGTAGAGAAGCAGAAATAATACCCCTCAAAATGAGCATATATGAGGTCTCTGCACACTGTTGTAGCATTGAAAAAGAAGCAGACGGGAGTCCATGGTTTCATGATATCTTAGAATATATCAAGAATCAAAGCTATCCCGAACAAGCGAATGAGAACGACAAAAGAACAATCAGAAGAATGGCAGCGGGATTTGTTCTTGATGGGGATATCCTGTATAAAAGAGGAAAGGATCAGATGCTCTTGAGATGTGTGGATGATGTTGAAGCTAGGAAAATACTTGCAGAGGTCCATGAGGGAATTTGCGGAACACATGCCAATGGTTTCAATATGGCCAGAAAGATCATGAAACTCGGTTATTATTGGCTAACGATGGAAAGTGACTGCATCAATTTCGCAAGAAAATGCGACAAATGTCAAATCTATGGCGATAAAATTCATGTAGCCTCTTCGCCCCTTCATGTCATGACTTCTCCATGGCCTTTTTCTATGTGGGGCATGGATGTTATAGGGCCAATTTCTCCAAAAGCATCAAATGGACATCGATTCATTTTTGTGGTCATCGATTACTTCACAAAATGGATAGAAGTTGCTTCGTTTGCCAATTGACGAGGACTGCAGTTTGTAGGTTTTTGAAAAAAAAATCATCTGCCGGTATGGTGTGCCTGAAAGAATCATTTTGGATAATGCCATGAATCTAAACAACAAGATGATGAAGGAGGTGTGTGAGCAATTCCAAATAAAGCATCATAACTCCTCGCCCTATCGCCCAAAAATGAATGGAGCTGTTGAAGCAGCCAACAAAAACATTAAGAGGATCATTGGGAAAATGACTGAGACATATAAAGATTGGCATGAAAAGCTAACATTTGCTTTGTATGCATATCGCTTTATCTGTGCGGACATCTACGGAGCAACTCCCTTTCTCCGGTCTATGGAATGGAAGTCGTGCTACCTATCGAGGTTGAGATCCCTTCTCTGCGAGTCTTGATGGAATCAAAGTTAGAAGAAGCAGAATGGGTTCGAGCTCGATATGATCAGTTGAACCTCATTGAAGAAAAACGTCACGGGCAATTTGTCACGGGCAGATGCATCAGAAGAGAATGATCGCAGCCCATGATAAGAAGGTACGACCAAGAGAATTCCATGAAGGAGAACTCGTGCTGAGGAAAATTTTTCCAATACAAAAAGACCGGCGAGGAAAATGGGCACCAAATTGGGAAGGACCATACGTCGTAAAGAAGGCATTCTCAGGAGGAGCTTTTATCCTTACCGAGATGGATGGCAAAGAGCTACCGAATCCAGTAAACTCAGATGCGGTGAAGAAGTACTATGCTTAAAAAAAAAAGGGATCAGAGCGAAAACCCGAAAAGGGCGCTTTGATTAAACACAAAAGATTAGGATGAAAACCCGAAAGGGCGTTCTAATGAAGTAAACACTCGGCTTACTAGGCAAGGCGTTTTAAACGGCATGACAAACAGTGAGACTGTAGTATTTGAAGCATTTCTGAAAGCTCGAAATCTTCTATACAAGGAGCCAGACTCGAAAAGATTCTTGATTGAGGAACGTGGAAGAGTTCATGTGTCGAATATCTAAAGCATTTGTATCCGTTGAATACGATCTCTTCTTTCTTTTGCACATTTGTTATTATCATTGGTTAACTTTCTTTACTTGCCACATTTGAAATAAAGGAATATGAGATATCCTTTTTTGTCCCTACCTGACCATTTTCATGCATCTCATTATGTGTTTATTTACATGATAAATAGTGAAGTGACATACTCTAAACAAAAGAAATGTTAAGCATTACCTGGATGAAAATTTGATAAGTACAAGAGCCTTAAAGCAAGGACAAAATTCAACCAGGGGAAGAAGAGTATTATCTGAGAAACGTCGATTACTCGTAAAGCTTGAGGACATGTAAGAGGCCTGAGGAAAAAGTCGAGAATCAAAGTAGTGAATGCAGATCCTCAACAATCGTCGCAGAAAAAAAAAAAGACATATGACAAACATGCTTAAGGAGCACTGCATAATCATGTAGGCATAAAGGCATTTAAGACAAGCATATGCATATCATGATGACATCATGCATGACATATACAGGTAATCCAGTAGAGCAAGAGGACGTGATGATAGTTGTATTGAATCAAAGGAAGAGATTCCTGAGTTCCACCAAATGATAGGTTTTGATATCTTGATGTTTTTAATTCATGTTTTTAGAAAATCAACTCATATTGTGAGAAGTGAGTTGAGCCTCAAGACACGTTGAGGTAATTTCAATTTATGTTTTTCAAAAATCAACTCATATTGCGAGAGGTGAGTTGAGCCTCAAGACACGTTGAGGTAATTTCAATTTTTTCAATCAACTCATACTGCGAGAGGTGAGTTGAACGTTTTAATTTCTATGTTTCAAAATTTGACTCATACTGCGAGAAGTGAGTCAAGCCTTAGGTCACGCTGAGGTAATTTCAATTTCTGTCTTTAATTTCTACTTTTCCAAAAATCAACTCATAATGCGAGAGGTGAGTTGAGCCTCAAGACACGTTGAGGTAATTTCAATTTATGCTTTTTAAAAGTCAACTCATATGGCGAGAGGTGAGTTGAGCCTCGGGGCACGCTGAGGTATTTTCAATTTCTATTTCTGCTTTTCAACTTATATTTTTCAAAAATCAACTCATATTGCTAGAGGCGAGTTGAGCCTCGGGGCACGCTAAGGTATTTTCAATTTTTGTGTTTTAATTTCAACTCATATTGCAAGAGGTGAGTTGAGCCTCAGGGCAAGCTGAGGTATTATAAATTTCTGTCTTCAATTTATGTTTTTCAAAGATCAACTCATATTGCGAGAGGTGAGTTGAGCCTTTAATTTACATTTTCAAATCTACTTTTCAAATTATCAACTCATATTGCGAGAGGTGAGTTGAGTCTTTTAATTTCTGCTTTTAATTTTTTTTGTCAAAAATCAACTCGCATGGCGAGAAGTGAGTTGAGTCTTTTTTAACTTCTGTTTTCAATTTCTGTTTTTCAAAGAAATCGACTCATATTGCGAGAGGTGAGTTGAACCTTTTAATTTCTATGTCTCAAAAATTAACCCATGTTGCGAGAAGTGAGTTGAGCCTCAGTTCACATGCTGAGGTATTTTTAATTTTTGTTTTTAATGTCTGTTCATATTGTGAGAAATGAGTTGAGCTCAAGATCACATGCCAAGTAAAGAATAAAGATTGGAATTGATTAAAGACACTAGATTTGGCCTCCCTGAAATTGCAGTGAAGCAGGTCAAAGTTGCAAGTCTTGTCCCCTGGAGTTGCAGTGGAGCTGATCGAAGATGTCAAAGCTTGCCTTTTAGAGTTGCAGAAGAGAAGACCACGAACCTCATCTCACTAAAGTGATAGACAAGCAGATTGAAGACGTATATCTGATTTTCCAAAGCTACAATAAAAGCAGATCGAAAGCACGAGCTTCATATCCTCGAAGTTACATTGGAATAGATTGAAGCTACAAGGCATATATCAGAAGATATAGTGGATTGAACTAAAGCTACAAGATGCGGTGGACTGGAAGAAGACTATATGAACAAGAAGAGCACCGATGAAGTCAAGACTCGGCAGGAGAGGGTGAAATTGGCCTTCCATTTTTGTCTTTGCTCTATTCCCGTTACACGATAATGAGCAAAGAGGGGCAGCTGTTGCAGGCCAATTTCGGGCCCAATGTTTACAACCTTAACCCATCAAACCTAATTTCAAACCCCTTACAAACCCATCAGACCCTTTCATTACAAACCAAACCCAAATACATTAAACCAAATACCCCATGCCCAATTACTAAACCCAGTTGGCCCAAATACAACCCAATTATCCAAACCCATCTATAACCTAAACCCATCAGACCCAACAAATTACACAACCCAATTACAGAAGCCCAAAACCCCAACTAACCTAAGATCCAAATCAGAAACCCTAGCTGAACCTACCCTCCCCCACTTGACCATTCGGCGCCGAACCCCACTCCGCCTCGACAAAGACGCAACAATGGCCACCAACCGATCATGTCTCAAGATCGCCATGCCTCAGTAAACAAAGCAGACAAGCAAAACAGAGGAAGAATAGCAAAAATAATAATATAGCATGTAAAAAAATAGGCTATAAAAGGCCATCAAAACAACAAAGGAAGGGGTTCCCCCTTTGGCAGTTCGAAATCCGAAATAAAAAGAAAGCAATTTCGAAAATAAAAATATATATACAAAAACATCCAAAATCCAGAAAAAATACAGCAATTACATCAGTAGTTAGATACAAGGATAACATCAAAGCAAACTGAATATCAGAGATTGAAAAAAAAGAAAAAACAATAAAGCCTAAGGTAAAATTTTCATTTTCTCTACTGTTTAGTTTTTTTTACACATAAGTACTTAAAAATATTATAAATATAAATATAGTATTAAATAAAAAATATAAAAAAAATCTAATTTTTTTACCTCTCCGGCCACCGTGCACGGTCGCCGGCGAGCCTCCGGTGGCCGTCCGGTGACCGGCCCGTGGCCGGAGTTCCCTCCTCTCCCGTCTCTCCTTTCTTCCCTCTCCCCTTCTCTCTTTTTTTTTCTCTCCACAGAACAAAATGAATTTTTTTTAAAATTTTTGACTTATATAGGGGTCCAAAACGCACCGTTTTGGACCCTCTCTGCTTATACTTAAAACGGCGCCGTTTAGGGCTCTGGGTCGGGTTAACCCGACCCGCACTAGGTCAGATCCGCGTGTTTTTTAAGGGAGGGGTTATTTGCGCGTTTAACCCCTCCGCTTTTAAAACGTTTTGCAATCAAGTTACCTATTCGTTTTAATTCGGCCCTGAAATTAAATCGATTTTGTAAATTGGTCCTTTTCAAGGTGCAGCGTTTAGAACAGTGGGGAATATTGCGATTTTGGTCCCCACTATTTTCTCGCGTGTGCAAATTGGTCCCTTTCTTTTTGTTTTCTTTTTAAATTCACCCCAAAAATTCATTTTTAATTCGAATTTAGTCCTTTTTTAATTTAAGCTGTTTTTTTTATCCTTGTTGTTTTATAATATTTCTAATATTGTTTATATTATTCTTATTTCCATTATATTTTATTGATATTATTTTTATATCTATTATCTATGTTTTGTTATTATTATCATATTATATTTGGTTACATATATATGTATATTTATTTTAAAATGTCTCGTTTTTACTCTTATATATATATACGTATTTATTATTATTATTATTATTATTATATATTTATTTATTATTAATATTATTGATTTTCACTTAGTATTTATATATGTGTCTACATATATGTATTTATGTAATGTACTAATGATTTTCTTTTTCATATTATTATTTCTAATATATGTATATATTGTATATTTATATTATATATTTTTTATGTTATTTATTGTTTACTTCTTTACTATTCATATATTGTTGTGTTATTGTATGTATATTTTTGTATTATTAGTTATGTATATTTTTTATACTATTTCATATATATATTTTTATGTATGTATTATCTTTTAATATAGTATGTATATACATTTTAATACCGGGTACGTATATGATTTTATTTAATTGTTAGTTTTGTATACCAAATTCACGTGTATATTTCTCATATTATTTTAGGTATGTATTTTTATTGTATATGTATATAAGTGATAATTTTTTTCAAAACTTCGTTTCTAATTTTACGTATTATTTGTCTCTTCCCCTTTTATGATATTATTATATATAACGGTATATATATATTTCTTTAAGTGTATGTATTCCTAAATAGTTATTTTATATATATATGTAAATATTACGAATATATATTTAACATTACTAGTTATAGATTTTTATCCTATACATCTTTCTAACACTATTAATATTTATATATGTATATACATACTTTACATATATACTCTTAATTATCTTCATGTGTACATTCATTGTATGCTCTTAGTGTTCTTTAATTCAATACTATTATCACACTTAATTTTGCATGCACGGTTATTATTTTTAATATTATGGTTATGTTTGGCATTAGTTTCAATGTATAACGAGCCTTTTCATTTGCCTATCTTAATCAATTATGTCTTGCATTATTTCGAAATCATATTTTTGTTTTGCTAATTAATTTCAATAATCAAGGCAATATACCGATTTAACATTAAGTCATCGAGTTCATCGCTATATTGGGTGAACGTCAATTGACTCGTGTTAAAGCGATATACCCTTCTCAAAAATCGGAATAAACCAAAATTTCTCGTCTTTTTAATCGGATTATGATTAAATTTTACATTGAACTCGTATCTTTGAAAATTAAGACAACTCGTGTTTATGAGATACCAATTTTTGGGCGTCGCGAGGGTGCTAATATCTTCCTCGCGCGTAACCGACTCCCGAACCCTAATTTTTCTCTGGCTTTTAACGTAGACCTAAACTCGGCCTTTTTTCTCATTTTTAAAGAAAAAAGAAATCTAATAGGTGTCCGATCACACCTAGGAAAAAAGATCGGTGGCGACTCCCTATTTATTTTAAAAATCAAAATTTCAATTTCCAAATTTTTAATCGTCACAATTAGCGACCCGAAACCAAAATTTTTACGTCGCTACACCATAAATAAGAGGACAATGCGCTTCAGCACTCTCAGACCCATATCCTCTTATATTGATAATAATGCTCATGTTAATCGAGTTAAAGACTCGATCGGCTAGTCTTAGACTATAGTTACAATATCAAGTTTTTAAAATTTTCTTAATTTATTTTTAAAATTATAAAAATAATTTATAATTTAATAATTTATAAAAAAAATTATAAAACTCTAATAAATTTTGACAGGAATTAATCATTCGTACTAATCAGTGTTCTTTCATCTATTTTATATCTCCACAATTAAACTTTATCTTCATTCACGATGTTTGCAATAAAATTTGGATATTCATTTTCTTTTTTCAAGAAGGAAATTTAGATTAAAAAATTTGCTCATATCTTTTTTATTTAAATGCTTGTTTATATTATTAAGAAAATTGCTTACATGAGTATCCTAACTTATTAATTTAGAATAAATATATGTTGGATGCAATTATTTATTTTAAAAGATATTGAATATCCAAATACAAAGTTATTATTAATTCCAAAACTAAATTCATCTATGCAACATTAGAAATCAATATATTTTGAGATTTTAGCATACTAAAAATCCACTATTATTTTTAGCAAAAAAGTTGAGATTTTAGTGTGTTTTTTTTCAAATATAGATAACAATTTAATCCCTTAAAAAAGTTGTTTTTGAGGTGGCTTTAAATAAAGGGTTTGAAAAGATATCACTGAATCTGATTCTTTGAGTTGGGTCAACATGATACGTGAGCGAGTGAATAATAAACATCCGTGTTACTGTATTATCTAAGCAATAAGGGAATTTTTAGGTTTGAATATTTAATAAATATTTGAAATTTATTCTCCCAACTTTTTTTTTAGATTTTTTTTTTATATTTTTAAAATTTAGGTCTAATTGTCAATACTATTAAATTGTTTATATTAATTTTTTTGGTGTGATATTTTGCAACCGGATGTATCTATGAGGGTTGGAGCTTGGCAGGGGCCCCAACCCCCTAAAATGAAAATTTTTTCATTTAGGCCTTTTAAAAATTTTAAAATTTTAAATTAGTAAATGTAAGATTACACTTTGGTCCCCCTAAAAATTATAAAATTTTGATATAATTCTTTAAAAGTTATAAAGATATAGACTATTAAAATGATGATATTGCATTTTTGTTATCGTAAAAATTACAATTTAATTTTCACCCCCTAAAAAAAAATTTTGGCTTTGCCTCTGCTCGGTAGTCATGTAACTGGAAATAATAATGTTATAATGAATCTGGATATAACAAAATAATTTTAACAGTGTTAATAGTTGAATCTAAACTTTGAAATTTGAAAAGTAAAGGAACTAAATTATTATAAATAAAATTATAAAAACTAAACTTTAAATTTATGAAGGGTATTAGATGAACGTAAGTGACTGCTTGTATCGCTTGCTCCGTTTAAATTGTTACCCGATATAGAATTGCATCGCAAACCAAAAGGTCGACTATTCTCAACTCGAATACGCGACAACATGGATATTCAGGAAAGCTCAAACCAACAGAGATTATGCGGGTGGTGTAGGAACCCAAGTCGTACAATGCCGTCATGTCCACATCGAAAGTAAACATTATAATATATGTCTTCATGGGAATTATTAGCCATTGTTAATCCAAAGTAAATTTGACGTTTTTTCATGAGAATTTTCAAAAAAAAGAAAAACATTTGATATTTCTTTTCAAATCAAACCTTATTGCTATCCTATGTGAAAAGAATCAAAGTAAAATTCTATTTTGATTAGGATTTAGTGGTACAAAAATTAGAATATGTACAAAAAAGATTCAAAAGAACTTTCATTTTCTTAAATGATACAATATACAATTCATTAGTGTATATGTCGATCAAAATCTATGCCACATCGAGGTGGTCGATGGTTACGCGCTGGATTCCTTCTAGGTTCAGCTTTCAGGCAAAGTTGTGGTTGTCGGGGTTTGCCTTTGGTCGATGTAGATCCTTCCATTTGCGGTTGTCATTGTGCATCCTCAAGTCTATAAATAGGTGGTTGGGAAGATGACCCACCTTCATAGAACAAAGATCTCAGAGGTGTTTACGTCACCTATGACGAATGAGTGTAACTATGTTGAGTTCCATAAGCCAATTGGATAACCAGTGGACTCTCTGTTGGTGCCTCATGCATAGATGGACTATACATCATCATAGACATCATCGTCATCGGGAAATAAGATGGCCCGGGCGCGTACCACATTGAGGATGGATGACTAAAAGTCTAACCTGACATAGAACTAGAAGTAGAAAAATGTTGTGCAAATTTTGTGCTTGTGTGAAAATAATAGGGTTAGGATATAGACCATAATAAGACAAAACATACTGAACAGGGGGTGGTGTGGGCATCGGTGCTGAGGTCGTCGGGGTCAGTTCTTGTGTGGGCGTTGATGATGGGCCCGCCTCGTCACCCATTAGATTTAAAGGGCCCCGTCGTGGCCTACTCGTATGAGGATGTCGATGCCTTGCCTTTTTCCAGTACAAATATGACTTGTCATGGATTTTAAACCATGACATGTAGTCCGGATCGCATGTTAACTCTAGAATGATAATATTTTCACGAGTAGGTAAAAAATCATATCGATTATCCCACATGTTGATATATTGCAAGTGGAATATCGACCAATTCGTATCTGGTAGTCGTAATTTAATATGATGTAGATTATCAAGCTCCTAAGGTGCCACGGGAATCTATTGTTAGAATCCAAACTGCCACAACACTCTATCCACCTCGTGCATCTCAATAGTAGCGTACACTGCCAATTAAACCTTAACATGCCAAGCGTTGGGATTCACAAAGAATTCCTTAAGAATTATTACCCGAATTGCTTGGTCATCGTATGGTGTCCGTTCAAACTATATGAATGTGATAAAAACATTAGTTATATATATACATACTACTAAATACTAAATACGAAATCGACTACGTTATTTATATATAGTTCAAAATTAAATAAATACATACATCCACTTCCAATCGTTGGTCTAATAGAAGTCGTATATCTTCAAGCTCGGTAGATAATCCCACGTGACTCGGGGCATGGTTCCACCTATTTAAATAAATTTTACGAGTTTCAGCAGTCAACTTAGATGTACGAGGTTTCGTGACTTATCCGGCATCAGTATACCCCTAATAATCTGAAGAGTGTACACTTGAGCATATCGTTCTCTTTCCTCTTCAATTGAATCCTCCACCAGCTCCACGAAATTATTTCGTAACCAGGCTATTTCAATCCGAGCTCTGTAAATCGTCTCCAGAATCACATCCAAAAGATCGTAACATACGGTTCTTCAATCAGCAAACTAAACAGACTCATTGACTACCAACCCGTCCACGGTTAACCACAACTGTAAATGCACGTCCTTTAAAGTGATAGTACACTTATCGTATAGAAGATGAAATATGTGCATCTTGGGTCTCCACCTCTCCACCAACGTGCTTATAGGTTTTGAGTCCAACTTACACCTTTAGTCTACAAGAGCCACGTGCAAAAAACCAGCTTCCCTCAAGTATGTTTTGATCAACAGTGATAGAGGGTCGGGTAGATTACAAATATAACATTGCAAAATTCGATCTTCCGACTAATTACATAAATATTATAAAAAAATATTAAGCTCAATCATAACTATGAAATTAAAAAATTAAAAAAGATTAAAAGTTATTAAAATTTATTATTACCATTTGCATTTGGTTGACAGAGATGTGTTTGTTATCAAGACGGATTAAAGACCCGACCATTGCTAAATATATAATTAAACACGAACAAATTTTTAATAAAAAAACTATTTCTTGAAAATACTAATAAAAAATAAAATTTAGATAAAAATAGAATTTAGGAAAAAAATTTAAGAGACTATTTGAGAGATATTTTAGAGTTAATTGATTTGAATGTGTGGGGGTTTATACTTTTTTTCTTTTTTTACTGTTAGAGGGCCGACGATTATTTTAAATAACCGTCGGAACACGGGCAAAAGCGCGCTTACATGAAAGCATTTTATTAAAACGCACTGACATGGGCGCTTTTTACACGTCAAAAGGGGAAAAAAAAAGCTGAGTTGAACTTGCTTTTCTAGTTTTCCCCTGAAAACGACTCTAGCTCAATGCATTTTAATAAAATCAAGCTATTCCAGTAAATATATTTTAAAATGGCCTATTTCTATAAAAAAAATTAGAAATGGATATCTTCTGGTAAATTAATCTAAAAATACATATATTAAATTCACATTACACAAAGTATAAAATCTGATAGCAGAATTTGACCCGTGAAAGGTGTAGGTTCTCTAAAAATGGTTCTAATTAACAAAAAAGGAAATTACAGAAAGCATCATTTTCGCTTTTCACGACCCCTCCATGTGAGCATTCAAAGTTGAAAGAAGTGTAACTATATTGAGAGTGATTCAGTCACTTCACCACACCAAACCAAATCATTTTGTGGACCACCTTTCCTTATGTTTCAAGCCGGATTTTTACCCATGTTTCCTTTTTCTTTTTAATTTAAATTTTAAATTGATTTAATTCGATTGAAATGTATATTTTAATAATAAAATTAACTTATATTAATTTAAATTTAATTTTTTTGTTATTTTAAAAATAAGATTCTTGTTAATTTTATTGATTTGTTTTGGAGTGTTGTTTACCAGCTTCATTCCAACGAAGGTTAACATATTCCTTATAAATTTTGCTTCTTTATATATTTTGAATAAATTTTATTTGTTTTAATATAATTATGCTTTTTGTTTATCACGATTAGACCTATTCATGGGACGAATTATCCGCTCAAGTCAAAAGGCCCGTTCGAAATTTGAAAGGGTTTGAATAAAAATATGAGACTTGAAAATGTGTTTAAGCAAAAAAATTAGGCTTGCTTAAAATATGAGTCAAGCTCAGACTTAGACATTTAGGATTCGAGCTCGGTCTACTTTTAAGTTTATAACATTTTACATTATGTTATTTTTATATATTATATAATTTAGAACACACTAAAAAAATAAGCTTATACTAAATATATAATACTACTCTAATGTAAACATTAAAATAATGTTGAAATAACTATATAAAAATTTTCAATAAATAAAAAATGTAAAAATTTATTAAATATTAATATAATATAATATAATATTTTAAAAAAAATAATATGAACGGGCCTAAAATAGATTTGGGTTAGTTCTTTACAAACATGAACAGATTTGGGCAAAAATTTAAGCCCATATTTTGAGCCGAGCCAAACTTGAACAAATATAAAATATATTAATATCATTCTTAAGTCTGACCTAGCCCATAAACTACTCTAATCACTTCTAGTCAAATTGTAGCATTTTTTTCCATGAAGCATTTTTCTGGTATTTGAGGTAGTTTTATGATAGCTAGCTTACTAGGCGTGACATTAAATCAAATAAAATAAAGGTTGCATTTAAAAATTCCTTTTCTTAGGTTGTGATGTTATTGATTCGATGCCATCTTTTTAGTATGAATGCTGAGTCTAATTATTTTTCATTTTAAAATAATTAATTTATTTCAATATATGGTATTATTTTTAAAATTTTATTGTTTAAAAACAACATAATAACTTATTTGCTTTTTTTTAAAAAA
Organism: Gossypium anomalum; assembly: GCA_025698475.1. Lineage (NCBI taxonomy): Eukaryota > Viridiplantae > Streptophyta > Magnoliopsida > Malvales > Malvaceae > Gossypium > Gossypium anomalum. The sequence continues at coordinate 56,217,883 of CM046960.1, read as the reverse complement.
AATTTAGCTATTGATTTAATTTTTCGCCTCTTTTAGCTTTTAAATTTATATTATTTGTTAAATCACTTTGAAATCAATGAAAAAATTAATGCTTGTTAACTTTGTTGGTATGATATTGCATACATATGAATTGCCATGTAAGCAATTAATTATATTTTAAATTTTTAAAAGTTATTAAAATTATTTTCTAAAATTAATTAATTGCAAATGTGACATACACGTGGATGCCATGTCAGTGAATTTTTCCTTTCATTTTTAAATGATTTGACCAACAATACAAGTTTAAGAGCTAAAAGAGGTGAAAAAATAAATGGACGGTTAATATGACTTTTTTTATAAAGTTGGAGAGCAAAATAAGCCATTATGCCTTTTAAAAAATAAAAACTTTAGAAATGTTTATTTAGCAATATAATGAACAATAAAAGACAGAGTAAACAATTAAAATAGTCATTTTTGTTTGTCTTAGGTTACATTTTAGTCACTTATGTTTGAAATGTTACGTTTTAATCACTTATATTATCATTTTGTTACGAAATGGTCATTCTGCCATTAAGATCTAAACAATAGTCCAACCTGATAGTTAAAATGGGTTTTAAATGCCAATATAGATGTCAAACTGGGATGAGAAAAGTTAAATTTTTTTTATGAAAATAGAATACAAAATTTTGCCCTAAAACCCAAATTTCTCCAATTTAAAAAGAAGCTAACAATTGAGTTTTATTATTATTATTTTTTTTACCATCAGAGAAGAGAAGAAAAAAGCATAACAAAGAAGAATAAAGAACAAGAAAAAAAAGAAGAAGAAGAAATGAACACACCAACCTCAATACTTGTTTGCTATTGTGGTTGCCTACAATACACAAATAAACAAAGATGAAGCATATACATTGTGTATGCCACGCATATAGAAAAAGATGAAAAGATGGACCACATTTTTGTAAAAAACACACCATAATCCATGCTTGGACCCTCCATTAAATCGATCATTTGTTCTTCCATTTTAAATAAAAAAACCCAACCGATTGATAGAGCACTTATTTTGATTTCTACTATTTTGATTCAACAAAGATGATTATGAAAATATATGGTTTTTCTGTCAAAATGGAAATGAGAACTAAAAAAAAAAAAAAAAAAACGAACCAAGGGTTCTTTTATTTTCTTTTTTCTTCCATTCAAAGATTAATATGATACATTGGTTTTGATTATTTTAGGAAATCAAATTAACATTTTTCATTAATTAATTTACTTGGTTGGATATTCATGCTGACATTTAAAACCCATTTTAACTGCCATGTCGAATTGTCGTTTAGGAGGTAACAAATATTAACGGCAGAGTAACTATTTCATAACAAAATAATAACATAATTGACTAAAACGTAACATTTCAAACATAAGTGACTAAATTGTAGCCCGAGGTAAATAAAAGTGACTATTTTGATAGTTTATCCTAAAAGACATTTTTGTTGATTCAAAGGTTTCTCAAAATTAAAACTTTCGTATAGATCATAGATATTTCAAATTTCTTTAAATTTGATTTTATTTTTATTATAATATTACTAAATATGTATACTATTATTTAATACCCTGACTGAGATGGTCTTATTAGCCAATCAAACATTAACTCGATTAAAGAAATTACAAATAGCATTCTCTAATTAAAATAAGTTATATTATTCAAAATATTTTAATCTTTTTATTTAAAAAAAACCAATAAAAAAAGTTTACGTGGATGAATTTGAATTCCTGCTATTTACATTAGTAAACAAACATTTACTTTATCATTAAACTAAAATTTTATCTTAATATAATATTTATATTTTAATTGTATTATATATTGATAATGATTTCGATTGAGTTGGTGCCGCAAGTTAACTTGACACTAATTTAAGATTGATAATAACACAATGATAAACAATTGTAGTTCATTTGATATTCTTATTATGATGTATTTACATGTTTAAATTTTATTTTACTTACAATTTAATCTATATTTTTATTTTAACATCGTATATATTCGGTGTGTTATTATTAATTATTTTCAAAATATACGTTTTGTTATTTATTATATGTTATTTTAAAACTAACATTTATGTTCAAATTATGTAATTTCCATATACATACGCACGTTATAGAATTTCTAATTATATCAGTGTTTTTTAAATTGAACCGGTGGTCGAAATTTGTCAGCCACCAATTCATTGATCCGACCAGTCTAACCGGTTTGATTAAAAATTTATTAAGAATTCACAAGATTTAAAAAAAAAATTCAATCGTTGATTCAACCAATTTAAAGTCACTCTCTAAACCGATACCTTAACCAGTTCTTGATCGAATCAACCGATCTTATTCAAACAATACTGAATTTTTTCCTATAAAATTTATAATTGATTAGTAAATCTATAGGTTTAAAGCTAATTAATTATGAAATTAAAGTTTTAACATAAATTTTTAGCTTAACTTTTCTAAATCTTACAATTTTATCTAACCTTCATTCCAACATTTCCAACTACACCCCCGAAATAAACTTCCTTCTCTTTCACTTGGATGGATGATGCAATTAACAATTATAAAAATGTAAATTTCTAACTTTTTTTTTATTGGAATTAAGAAATTCATGGCTGATAGTAATAATTAATCCTTTTACCATATTGCGAGTGACTTTTAAAGAAAGTAAATAACTCACCGCAAAATATATTCTATTCCTATAAGCGATAAATGAATCTCCAATTACATAATTAAAGGACAAATAAACAACCATTATATCACACTTTACGACTGAAAAATTCGACATCATACATTAATATCTAATCCTTTGATGACATTTCAACTAAACTTTTAATAAATATGTATAGTTTTATATAGTTCAATTTCACCCACTTTGATATAATCTAATATTCATAATTTCACATTATTTTATATAGTATATTATCTTTTCATATTATTCATTTAAATGTTACAGAATTAGAAGATAAGGGTGTTTCTTCACGATCATCTATTAAAAAGGCGCTACTCATACTCACATATATCTCACGTATATATTTCAACTCTGTTAAAACATGATAGTATATAATTCAATTTTGAAATTTGGTTGTACACTCCCACACATTCTCATCTGCAATCCACTACATCACACTTATTTGATGATACACTTTCAAATACGATATCCTCATTTGATGGTATGTACCCAAATGCTCCTATTTGAATATGATCTTAACAATGTTTTTTCCTTCCAGTTACAATACCACAACCAAATAGCTTCCATATGTATAGACCTAAGAGGGTGCCGGCCATCAATGTCCTAGCATTAGAAATTTTTTTCGGTACTCGAAAAAAGTGATACCGACCATCTAGTACCCCCAACCCAAATTTTTTTATTTGATAAAGTGGGTGCCGACCATCAATGTGCCAGCACCCAAAAAAATATTATTTTTTAATATTATAAAGTGGTGTCGACCAATTATCCTCCCAACTAAATAATGATTGGGTCAAAAATCATAGTGGTGCCCGCCATTAAATCCATAACCTTATTTTACTGTTCAATTCAAGTTATTTGGTTGATTGTTTTTTAACCTAAATTATTTTTATAATTAATTATCTTTTGGGTCATTTTAATAAAATAATCATATTTTTATTAAAGAGATGAATAACTCACCATAAAATGTACTCTATTCCCATCAAAAAATAATCCCTATCTATATAATTAAAGGGCAAATAAATGAACATTACACCACACTTTGTCGCACATAAATATATAATCCTTTGATTTTGACATTTCAACTAAATTTTTAATAAATATATGCAGTTTTATATAGTTAAATTTCACCCGCTTTGATATAATCTAACACTCATAATTTCACAATTTTATATAATAAAGTTCATATTATTCGTTTAAATGTTACAGAATTAGAAGATGAGGGTGTTTCTTCACAATCATCTAATGGAAGAACCCTGCTCATCCTCACATATACCTCAGTATGTTCAAAAAAAATCTCAGTATATATATAAGCCATGTATGTATGTAGAAGCTTCAGGGTCTTGTTAAGTCCACGTCGCCTTTTGGGCCTCTCCGTAGTCTTTTCTTCATACGACCTACCTCCATTTTCTTCCCACAAACCAGAAATTCCTCTTCAATTACTACAGTCAAAGAGAGAGAAACTAAGAGAAACCATGAATTCAGTTATTACCGGTAATTTCAGACCCGCGTTTTTCCCGAGTCAACTCAGTAAAAACTCGGCACAATTCTTGTTCAGACCCTTCACCACACTCGTCTTCACAAGAAGTTTAACCGCTAAAGTTCGTGCCTTCGTTGAAACCAAGCCAACGGTATGCAATAGCAAAACCCGAAAAAAAGGGGTTGATTTTGATGCCAAAGTTATTTGTCTTGTTGCTTATAGCATTACTTTACTCTTTGGTAGGCACCGATTGCGGTGGAGAAAGAGGAGAGCGGCGGCGGCGGCAGCTGTGGTTTAGCTTGTCCCATTTGTTATAACCCATTAACGGTGATTAGTGATTCCCCTATATACGTGTGAGTTGCTGTTATTATTTCTCCCCCCCCCCCCCTCCTTAAATGAATTTCAAATTGGGTTTGAATTAGTTTTGAATTTGGAATGGAACAGGGGATCAACAGTTGGGTCTAATTTGCAATGTAATACATGCAAAAAGACTTTCTCTGGTACCCAAACGCATCTTGACCTCGTTGCCTCAAGTGGGTCTAAGCAATACGATGAATCCATGCCGCTAGCCACCGAACTCTTCAGGTTAAAGTGATGTTTTCATAGATAGTCTTGATTTAACTGTGATCTTTATATTCAGGTTGAGATGGTTTTAGGTGGGAACTTTAGCTCGGTTTTTTTGTTATTGCATGTTCTCGTGTTTAATACCAGTCCCGAGTTTGTTAAGTTGTAGGCTTTCTTGATATTCAAGTTGAGCCACCTATTGCCAAATCGGTTTATGCTGGGAATCTAACATGGTAGTACAGTTCATGTTCTGTTTTGTTGTTTAACCACAGCATTATGAACCATTTTCGATGTTGTTGCTGCTTATGCCTGCAATTGACTAGTACATGTGCTTTGATGTTATGTCCTAAGTTAGTTTTGCTTTTATCTTACTTGTTTGTTGCATATTGGGATTGTTTTCATAACCAGGACTCCAGTGGTGTCCTTTCTCTACGAGAGAGGCTGGCGTCAAAATTTTGTATTTGGCGGCTTTCCAGGTCCAGAGAAAGAGGTAACATGACAATTTCTACGATTTTGTTTATCAGGAAGGGACTATGAAGTGGTAACATGACAAAACATCCGTTTCTAATCATCCTACAATTTCAACATAACATGCATGGAATGGTTTTTCACTCTATCCATGCCATTGTTGTTTCATAGTCTTTTCTATTAATATATTGATGGTGCCGCAGTTGATGTAAGGATTGCCTACTTCCCCCTAAGAGGTATCGTTTGTTCCAGAGGCAAGTTTTGTCCTTTGAGAAAATCCACCTTGTTAGGGAAAGGGGTGACCATTGCGTTATAAAGCCACAATCCAATCTTTAGGTTGTTGATATGGGATCGTATTACCCCTCAATGTGAGTCACTAATTAACTATTGATATACATTGCAGTTTGATATGGCAAAGAATTACCTAAAGCGAGTGCTAGGTGGAAAGATCGTTGATGCTAGTTGTGGCAGTGGGATGTTCACCAGGCTTTTCACCAAGAGTGGATTATTTTCGCAGGTTATTGCTTTGGACTACTCAGAAAACATGCTGCGACAATGCTATGAGTTCATCGAGCAAGAGGAAAACTTCCCCAAAGAGTATGAGTTTACCTTTAGTTTAAGCTAATCTCATTAGATATGTGAAAGTATGTAATTTTAGATACTTACGAATGTTATATCCGATTTTTCATTCTTACTTTTTGTTTCAAAGGAAAGTGACCTTGGTCCGAGCCGATATCTCTCGACTTCCTTTTGAGTCAAGTTCAATCGATGCTGTGCATGCTGGTGCTGCTTTGCACTGTTGGCCTTCACCATCAACCGCTGTAAGCATTTCTTTCAAATGTGGTGATTAACTAATCATTCTGGGCTTATTGCTCCTAATTACTGGATGCTTACTTGTGGCACAATATATTGAGCTTTTATATTTTACAGTTCATGTTTTAAGTGATTCTAAAACTTTTCATCTAGGTAGCTGAAATAAGTCGAGTTCTTGGACCGGGTGGTGTTTTTGTCGCTACCACCTACATATTTGATGGGCCGTTTACGTTTCTGCCATTTGTGAATACTTTCCGACAGGTAAACTATTTCACCTACTTAATGACATTGATCACAAGTTTAAATGTTCATCATTCAATGCACAACCGGAATCCAGAATTGGCCACTTGATTTTGTATCCTAAATCAAATTCGTTGATATCGTTAGTTAATGGTATTGAACTCATCGAATTCATTTTCATTGTTGGGTGTAGAATATGATGGGAATTGCTGGTAGCTATTTTGCCGTTTCGGAACGAGAACTCGAAGATCTGTGCCGAACTTGTGGACTAGTTGGTTTTACATGCATGAGAAATGGACCGTTTGTGATGATCTCTGCTAGAAAACGCAGCAGTTAAGCAAATCTCAATGATTTTACAAACTAAACGGTGTATAGCCTACAGAGAGTTTTATTTATTTATTCAAGTTTATGGTTCTGGTGGACTTTTTATTATAGTAAAGATAATGTGCATTATAAAGGATGTGAGATCATTTTTATCTTTAATGTTGGGTTCAAGTTACGATTGCAAATTGTACAACTTCGACTATTAGATGTAATGAGAGACCCGACCCATGTCCCAACTTGGGTTATTGGGCTCACTCCACCCATCGCTGGAAATAAATAATTAAATATACAGGTAAACTAAAAATTTTCATCAAAATAAAAAGTTTATAATTTAAGCTTACATCTATCATTTTGGTTACTCTCGTTAAAATTACAAATGGTAAGCTAACATGACAGTTAAAAATTTTGGTATAATAATAAATTTAGTCCTAATTTTTTACATATTATATCAATTTAGTCATAATTTTAAAAAATTAACCTTCAAAATTTTAAAAAATCTCAATTTGATCCTAATAATTCTAAAAATTCAAAGAAATATATAAAACTATATAAACATTTTAAATATATATTTTTTAAATTTTATATATTATTATTTTTTGTTAACAATATTTTTTATTTTTTATTATATTTTTTAAAATTTATTATTATATTTTTAAAAAAAATTTATGTATTTTTATATGTTTCTTTTAATTTTTTAGAATTAGGATCAAATTGAGACCATTTGTAAATATTGAGGATTAATTTTTTAAAATTATGACTAAATTAATATAATATGTACAAGTTGAGGGCAAATTTTGTTATCATATCGGTTTTTAATTGCCACGTTAGCTAGCTATTTGTGATTTTAACAAGAGTGACCAATATGATCGAACTATGCAACTAGAGGTGATCATGGGTCGGGCCGGGCCCATATAAAATTTTAGGCCCATCTACTAGGCTCGGGCCTGGCCCGGCCCGAAATATGGGCCTAAAAATTTACCCAAGCCCGGCCCGAAATAAAATTGCTAAGCCCTAGCCCGGCCCATATTAATTTTTTTTTGCTTATTTCATTAAATAAAAAATTTAAAAAATATAATAAATCAATTATATTTAAAAACATAAAAACAAATATTAAAACAAATAAAAATGATACTAAAACAATTCTTAAAACAATACAAATATTTACAATATGATAAAAAAATTGTTATATTAAAAATTTAAAATGATTGAAAATAAAATAAAAAATATATTAATATATAATTCGGGCCGGGCTCGAGCCAAAACACTCTTACCTGAGGCCCGGCCCGTTTTCTAAACGGGCCTCTTTTTTACCCAGGCCCATTTTTTCGGCCTATATTTTTACCCAAACCCTCCTATTTTTCAGGCTGGCCTTCGGGCCGGGCCGGGCCGCCCAGCCCATGATCAGCTCTATATGCAACGCAGGTATTTAAATTTAAATTGCAAATGTTTTATTTTGAGTGCCTAAAATGAAATTATTTTTATAGTTTGGCGAGTATTTGTAGTTTACCTTAAATATAATTAAAAAAATTAATTTTTTGGGTTAAAAGATCTCTCTGGTCCATCTCATTGTCAAAATTAAGCAAATTGATCCCTCGCAAAAGAATTAGAGTAATTATTCATTATCAATTTTGAAATTGAATAATTAAGGACAATTAATCATAATATTGATATTTTTATTAATTGTACATATTTTTTATTGTTATAATAACAAATTTAACCATTAAATTTTACATATTCTATCAATTTGATCTTAATTTAATAAATTTAATTTGCAACATCTACATATTCTATCAACATTTACATTGAATATCTAAACATCAAAAGCTAAAATTGTTATTATGCCAATCAAAATTATGCATAATTGATGGAAAACATTAATACCGTGATTGATTATTCTTAATTGATCCGATTTTTCAAAAGGGACTAAATTGCTGAACTTTAAATTTGAGAGGGACCAGAAAGGTATTTTCTTTTCTTTTTTTTTTTACTTTGTCTCCTACGTTGGACTTCCCATCTCACCACATTGATGTATCTCTCTCCTTTGTTCATGCTTTGGACACGTGTCCTTCCAGTATGCCATATTGAGCTCTCCACGACGTCCCGTTATGTGTCACGCACCGTCCCGAACAAGCGGCTCCGTTTGCCTTTTTACTTCTTTCGGCTTTCTTCAGTTTCTTAAGCTGAGATACCTATGATAGATATCAAATTAATTTAATCTCTATATTATTAAAAAATTATATAAATTTAATATTATTATTTAAAAAATATTATTCACACTTTGAAATAGTTAATATTTTTAAATTTTTATAGTTTTGTAAATAAATTTTTTTATTTAGAATTAAATTACAATTGAAAATATTTTTTTAAAATATTTTTTATACAATAAATATTAAATTTATTTAATTTAAATCTATTTAAATCTTTTTAATAGTATAAAGACTAATTTGATCCAATCCTTATCACCTTTATGTTGATTTCCGATAAATGTGATTTTTTTTGTGAAATTACGGTGAATACAACCGTTCTTATCTTCATAAATATGATTTTTTTTATTTTTTAAAATAGTAAATGAATCGAATTTAAATGAATAATTTTTTAATTACTATGGTTTGCTCATTTGTCTATTTCTCAACTAATTTTTTTATCGAAACTATTTCTAAATTAATTCATATTTTGTTTATATTTATACAAGCCCAATTTTGGGCCCAAAACCCCTAACCCGTTTGACCCAGACCCAAAACCCCAACTTAAAACAAATAACCCCTAACCCACTAAACCTAAACCAACTAAACAAAAAAACAACAGAAGCCCAATTAACAGCCCAAATACAAAAAGAAAAAAAACAAAAACAGAAACCCTAAACTAGGAACCCTAGGTGCCGCCTCTGTCCCCTCCAGCACTGGCCCTAGCTTAGCGCCGCCAAGTCCCATCGCCCCTCGGACCGACCCTTCGCTCCTCCACCCGCGCGCTCCACGTGCACCTGCACACATTAATGAAGAAACGACAGAAGCAAGAAGAGAGAACATCATATTCGACTATATATAGCCATATCAAAATGTAAAAAAGGGATCTTTTTTCAGTAGAAATAAAAAAAAGAAAACAATTCTAGAGTTTAAAGATACAAGCAAGAACAGAGAAAAAACTAAAAAAAATCGCAGCAAAGCAGATTGGAGACCAAATCGAAGGTTTATCCCTATTGCTTCTCATTTTTTTCTCTTATTTTCGAATCCGTTCATCCATACAATTTTCATCTATTTAAAACAATGTATGTATTAAATGTAAATATATAAGAATAAAATAAAAAAGGAGGTAAAAAATGTACCTTTTCGAAACTCCGGCGGTGGTCTTGCGGCGGTCCGATGACCTGAGATCTGGTCTCTTGAGGCCTTGAGAGAGGGGAGAGAGAGTTGAGAGCAGATTTTTGTTTTTTTTTTCTGAATGAGGGCTAAAATGAAAGAAATAAAAATTTTGGGGCTTAAATAGGGGCTACTAAACGGCAACGTTTCACCAGGCCCCCCAAACGCCCAAAACGGCGTCGTTTTGGGGGGGGACCCGAGACCCGACCCATCCGCCCGAAGGTCCGAGTGTTTTTTAAGCGGAAGGGCAAATTTCACTTTTGGCCCTTCCGCTTTTTAATGGACTTCCAATGTGGTTTTTTTTTATTGTTAATTTTTGCCACACAATTTTATTGCGATTACAATCCGGTCCTTTGCGATGCTGCGCGTTTCGGAGGGAGGGTTTATTGCCCGATCTGGTCCCTCCCCTTTGTTCGTGCGCTTGATTTAGTCTTTTCCTTCTTTATCAATTTTTAAATTGGCCCCAGAACTTCTTTATTACTTCGGATTTAGTCCTTTTTTCCGTATTTAATTAGTTTTTGTATTATTCTTACCCCTTTTGGTTATTTATTATTCTACTCATTATTATTATTATTGCTATTCATATATTTTCACTATATTTTAGAATTCCCTTTTTAATTTTAATTAATACTTATATATATTTTATGTATGTATTTATAATTGTGTTTTTTTATTATTACTATTCCTAATATGTATATTTTATGTACATACATTTAAATACTATATTATACACATGCTTGTTATATCTATTTTAATCCTATTACATTTATTGTTAATATAAATATGTGTTTTATTATATATCTTTAACGTATATACGAATACATTTATACATTATTATTATTAGTCTTGATATTATATTTTTTATGCATATTATGTTTTAATATATTACGTACATATTTTGTTTTGCATCTCATGAACATATTATGTATATACATTTAATATTATCATATATTTATTTTCAATATACATGTTTTCTTTATTATTATCATCATTATCTTGGTATTTTTACTATTATTATTATTATACTTTTCATTGTTACCGCTATTGTATTATTACTTTTATCACTATAATGTTTTTTTAATTACTTACATACTATCGCTTTTATACTACCTCATTTGATATATATATATATATATATATATATATATATATATATATATGTATTTTAGCACACCTATTTTGTTTATATATATCATTACCCTTATTATTATCGTTTCATCATCTATTTATTTATATTTTTATAAATTATTTTAAACCTTAAATCATTAGTTATTTGTATTATCATTACTATTATTACTAACATATATATATATACTCTATAATTCTATTATATTACATATACATTTTCTTTATACTACACATATGTATCTCTTAATATTATACTATTATTATTATGTAGGTATATATTTCTTTTATACATTTCTTATAATTTCTATTATTATGTATGTACCTTAATATATATATATATATGTATATACATCTATTATTATTATCATTATCATTGTCATTATCGTTGCCACTTTTATTTTGTCATGTCTTATAATTGCTCATTTATTCATTTAAGTATTTGCTTATTTCACTTTTCCTACGTATTTATTTTTTAGCCTTGTTTTTATTTCATCTTTTTACTCATACTATTGCGTTTGACGTTGTCACACTTATTATTATGTTCTTATACGTGTTAATACCATATTATGCTTTTACGTTTTACAATAAATCACGTTACTTTTTGCTCAATATATTAAGACAACTCTTTCATAAAAGTAATATCCGGTATTAGGTAATTTGAGATAATCGTGCCCTAACTTACTGGGTTTCGACTTTTCTCATTTCACCTAAACAACGGAATGTCCTTTTCAAATCACAATGATTCTAAAAAATGCTTATTTTCGGAGATACGAGGTGTGGTGCCCCAACTTACCGGGTATGACATTCTGTGACCCCGAAATAAGGTCCTTTTTAAAATAAAGGCAATATTCGGTATTTAGAAATTCGAGATATCGTACCCTAACTTACTGGGCCTCGATTTTCCTCGTTCACCCTAACTAACCGAATGTCCTTTTAAAAAGAAAATACATTAGTTTTAAATAAAAGGCAAGCTCAGTCTCGAAGTCGAGATGCCGTGTCCTAATTTACTGGGCGTGACATTTTATTACTTTGAGATGAGAGGGTCTTTAGCATCCGTTTTAATTTATCCAATCATTTTTAAATCAGCATTTTTATAAAGAAGGATCGTATTTTAAATTCTTTCAAGTTTTTAAATTTTCGACATTAGGACACTAATTAATCAACTAGGTACCAATTTTTGGGCGTATCGAGGGTGCTAACCCTTCCTCGTGTGCAACCGACTCCCGAACTCGTTTTCTGATTATTGTGGACCAAAAATTCTCGTTTTAGTAAATCTTAAATTTTATTAAAATGATTAATTTAAGGTGATCCAATCACACCTCATCGAAAAAGATTGGTGGCGACTCCCATTTTCATTTTCATTTTCAAAATTTAAGTCGATTCCCGTTTCAAAAAAATGGTTACGACAATATTGATGGAATTGTTAAAGATATGTGATCCAAATTTTTATTAAATAAAATACGGTTTAGGCGCACAAGTAAAATCTGTATAGAAATATGATTCTTCTATTTGATGTTAATTAGAATAAAGTATTTTAACCTTACTGCATTACTTCTATTTGACTTTGATTAGAATATAGTTTTATAAACCTATAAATAGACGTAGTCGTCTCTGTTATTGTATCATTCGAAAATCTGGCATAGTGAATTTTATTCTTTTCTACCCGTGATTTGTTCCTAAAAAGGTTTTCACATAAAATTTGTGTGTTCTATTTTTTCTCTCTTTTTTTGCCATTATCGACATTTTATTTTTACAGATTAAAAATTTTAAAACAATATATTTATTTATATTTATTTGTATTTATATTTGTTTTTTAACTTAATTAAATATGTTCATATGTAGAGACGACAACGAATTGAGATGAGATGTGGTGAGAATTTTTTACATTAGTGAGGGTGTAATTTTGGGGACGCAATCGTAAAGTTAGATAAAACATAATAATATTAATTGTGATTGTAACTATAATTAGTAATTTCTTAAAAAATAATAAAAAAATTAAGGGGAGAGATTTACTTACTTCAATGTGAAATTAATATTGTTAAGCTTTTCGTACTTCTTTATATAATTAATATTTTAATAATTTAATTATTACATTTTATATTTAATTTATATATATATCATACATGTCAAGTTTAATATAAATAAAATTTTTTAATTATTTTTCATATGTAAAAAGCTTTCAACTATTTAATAAATATTAAGGATATAAAAATTAGGTTTACGAGGACTTGGCTTATCTTTTTGAGAGACTCAATTAATTATTGAATTACTTTATAATAAATTTTCATTATATTAAACCTAGCTTAGATCAATCGATAGGCCTTGGATTTCCTTGTCTTCGAAACTTTTCTTAATTTCTAAATGTTATCTATAGATACTCGTTTTTTGTCATTAATGCTTTTGTCAATAGCAATGTTAAAAAATGTTATTTCTTGCAAAATCATTCCATATTGAAATCGCTATAGAGTTAAACTTAAAAAAATTGACAAGATTTTTAGGTTTGATCCGATGTTGAGATGTCTCCGGCTTTGATAGAGATATTGTTAAGAATTTTATTTCTAACCTTTTTTTGGTGTATAAGTGTTTTTCCTTCCTCTCCTTGTTGATCAAAATGTGCACTTGCATTTAAGTTTGCAAGTAGCGCTCTCATTGCCAAAACGAGTCACATGAGCTTAATTTTCATGAAACTACCATTATATCCACTATTTTCATAATTTACCTTTCATCTTATCACCTTCAAGTGACTCCTCTCAATCTCACTACCCGCTATTTTAATATGTTCATGCTCATTTTTTTCTTCATAATCGTTTTCCTTTTAACTTCTTTTTTCAATGCCTATAAAGAAAAATGTGAACGTCTCATTTGAGACTTTTTTTTTTAAATTTTTTGATAATCTTAACACTCTAAAATTCTCTCTATAACTTTCTTTCTACCATCAGAACAGTCACCGTAACTATCAACATTTTCAACCTCTTATGATATCCATCACAACCGCTTACCACTATACTTATTTTTTAAAATTTACTCGGATCTTCCTCTCCATCATCTTTCCACGACTTCCCGTTTTTGCTAGAACTTACCTAAACACTCCTCTACGTTCTAATGTCTTTCAAAAGATGATAATAATTGTTCCGACACAGCATCAGTTGTCGTATATATTCACAAAGTTATGGATTTTATCTTGTTGGAAAATAAGATGACAAGTTTGAGTGGATAACGTTAAGACGTATTTATCTTTCTGACCATCAACGGAAGTGGGAAACACACCCTCTTTGAGGCAGACAAAGATAGTAATGTCTCCATTTCTGTACTAAGGAAGGAGCCCCAATCCCAGAAAAAAAACAAATTTAATTATCAAAATTTCATTCAACAGTAATATTAAAACTAACTTTAGAAACTAGATTTATTAAAAAATCTAACATATAACCAGTACTAATACTCTCATGTGTTTAAGTCACGTGATTTAATAATCTCAATTAAGTTCAAAGTGTAATGATAACTAATTTCTGTTTAAAATAAATTTTTGATTAAAATAAATAAAATCAACGGTTGATATAAATTCTTCGGTCAACAAAACCCGAAAGGAAATAAATAGTCAAATAAATGGAAAAATAAAAAAGAGGAAAATGTCAATTATTCAAGATGGTCTAACATTGCTGCCTTTGAAAGATGACCAAATTTCGTCACCTTGTAATCTATTTTTCATCACTGCTTACGTTCTCTTAACTTCAAATTTTTATCTAAAATGAAGAAAAAACCCTCCAATTTTTACCCAAAACACAAATTTTTAACGATAATATATTATATTACTCTGGACCCTATCACGTTTCGTGTTGATTTTTAGTTTGATTAATATCAATATTATTGTCAATGCAAGAGGACGTGGGTTCGAGTACGTTAAAGCGCATTATCCTCTTATTTAAGGGTTGAAGAAGGGCTATAAGTAGTTTTAGGCATTGTTCAGATATAATAAAAATCTATAATGAGATTAATGTTTAAAAAAATTATTAATTATTTTTTAATCAAATTATAAGTAAATGTTTGAATATTAAAATATACTTAAGTCTATGTACTCTTTTTTATATTTAAAATTTAATCTTTATATTTTTTATTTTAAAATTTTAGTCTATCTATTTTTCGAACTTAAAATTTCAGATTCAATTGTTAACACAGCAGCATTAATTTCTTTTGTTAAATTTGTTGGTGCGGCATTTTAGATTTTTTTTATTAAAAAAAAACTCACTTAATAGTCATGTAACAAAAAATGTCATTGCAATTGACTTGAATTTAACAAATAATTTTAATAGTGTTAACAATTCTTAAAAGTTATATCAACATTTTGATCAAAATAAAATATTTGAGCTAATCAAAGACGTTTTAAAAATTAAGTTATCAATTTATGTTAAAAAGTCGAAGTATAAAGATATAATCTTAAATTCGAACGTAGCATAGGGATCAATATTGAAATTTGATCATTATATAATTTTAAATTTGATTGTAGCATAAGTAAAGTTTAAGTTTGAACATTTTTCTATATAATGAAAAAAGAAAGAAAGAAAGGTTGATACACGTTTCAACTAAGGAAGGTCTTTTATATAGACTAATATATTTATCTCACGCTTCGCGCTAAGTTGATTATTTGCTTCTGTTAAATTATTAAGTAAAAATTTGAAGATTAAAATATACCATAAGCTAGGTTTTCATAATCAGGTCGGTGGTCGAACCGGTCAAGCCACTAATTGTACGGTTCAATTAAATAAATCATGAAAAAGTATAAAAATAAAAAAGAGATTTAATCGGTTTTTATCTTGGTTCAACCAGTCCATACCAATTTATGGATCAAATAGTTTGATGTCTTTATCTAGACCTGTACCCCAACTAGTTCGATTCAGTCAAACAATCATGACTTTAAGTTTCAACACTTCATACATTTGGAATTCAGTCTTACTTTTATTTTCAATAATTTAATCCCTTACTTTGTAGGTTTAAAAATCCGCTTTCAAATTATATATAACCGCATATCATTTTAATTGAAAACTAAATTATATAAACTATTTAAAATAATTAAAAACATTATAAAATATAGAGAGCAGATTATTTGAGAAATTAAAGGATAATGATTAAATTTCAAGTTTAAGTATATGAGAGGGACTAAATTTAAAAACAATCCATTTTATAAAATGCAAAAAAAAAAAGTTTTTAGAATTTACAAATCCAAGTCCAGTGGCTAATACTGTGGAAATTTTATGTTAATTTTATTGGTGTAACATTCTAAAATTTAAAAAGTATTCACTCAATAATTATGTGAAAAAGAATCATTGTAATAGATATGAATTTAATAAAGAATTTTAATAATGTCAATAATTCTTAATATTTAAATTAATTAATGACATTATGAATATTATGGTACCAAATTATATTAAAAATTAAATCTCAAATTTGAGTATAATAGTCATTTTTAATAATCTAAAGAAATAGAGGACCAAAATTGAAATTTAACTATGTTAATAATGTTGTAAAAGAGAAGAGGAAAGGGCACTTGTCAAGCAAGGTTCCTAGTATAGAAACACAGAGATAGATATGTTAGATGAGGTGTGATGAAGTGCAAAGGTTTGTAGCTTTTGAAGCAGCTGCTTCGAACCTGAAAATGGTGAGAGAGACATAAAAGGAGGGGTCTGTCCCTATCTCACAAGTGGGGAGGACAGTGAAGTTAAAAGCATTTGGGAAGATGTTGTATAAAACTTAATTTCATTATTATTAAAGGAGTTAATTCAGTTTTTATATTATTAAAAATGTTTTAAAAGTTATAATTGTAATGTTATAAAAAATGTTTAGATATCAATTGCAGTTTAATATTAAATAAAATATTTTTATTTACATAATCATAAAAATTTTAAAAATATTAGTTATGTTAAATAATAAATTATATTTTTTTTAAACAATAAATGGTAACTTTATTTTAATTTGGTCTTATTTGAATTTTTTTTAATAATACAGTAATTAAATTATTTTATTTAGGCATAATGATTTATTTAGCTTTATAATTTTATAAAAATGGTATTTTAGCTCATTTTTAACTTCTTTTAGCTATTAAACTTGCATTGTTTGTCAAACCACCTCAAAATAGATGGAAAAGTTGACGTCTGTTAACTTTGCTAGCGTAGCATCCACGTGTATATCTATTAGTAATTAATTATATTTTTAAATTAAAAATATTGAAAAACATATATTTTTATAAATTTTATACTTTTTAAATACTTTATATATTTTTTTGAATTTTTAAATTTAATT
Organism: Gossypium anomalum; assembly: GCA_025698475.1. NCBI lineage: Eukaryota > Viridiplantae > Streptophyta > Magnoliopsida > Malvales > Malvaceae > Gossypium > Gossypium anomalum. The sequence continues at coordinate 56,200,527 of CM046960.1, read as the reverse complement.
TATTGCTATTGTGGCATCCACGTATATGCCACGTAACCGAAGTTAACAAATCTTACATTTTCCATCCTTTTTGGATAGATTTGATAAACAACATAAATTTAATAGCTAAAAAAGACGAAAAATTAAATGGAATGCTAAGATGATTTTTTTTTCCATAAAATTGTAAGGCTAAAAAAGTCATTGTACTATCCATTTAATAGTAGAAGATCTATTTTGATCAGATCCCTATAATAGAAGGACATCTCATAAATATTGGAAGGCTAAATAACTCATTGTACTATCCATTTAATAGTAGAATATATATTTTATTCAGATCCCTATAATAGAACGACATCTCGTATATATCTACGTAACAACAAAGCTAGGAATTGCTTTATCTATCTTCATATTATTTTTATAATAGGTCAAAAATATTAAATATATATATATAAAAATAAACATAATTTCAACCTATATATAGTTCTTAAAATTATTTTAAAAAAATATCAAGGTAAACTAGCAAAACGAATCAATGTAAAATTGATGGATTGAGTGAGACCAGAAATTAAAGATAAAAACAAGGATAATTGCTAAAAACCAGATTATTCAGCGTGATGGACCCACCCACCCATGATTCCAAAGGAGAAAAAAGTTACATGTCATTATTTGTCCTCTTCATCCAAATTGCCATTTACCTAATTATAAACTCAATCTTCATTCTTCAATAAAACTATCAATGGAAGTCCTTATATTAAGACTTAAATTATATTTTAGTTTCTTTATATGTTAGACCAAAAAGTAAATTAGTCTATTTGTTAAAAATTTCATCTATTTTTATAATTAAAAATTAGTTTGTATATATTAACATGAGGTATATGTGGCATGTCACATATCACTGTTTAATTATTCTGTCAACCACACCAACTGTTAACAGTACAAAAGGTTAAAATTTTTAACAGCAAAGATCAATTTGCTCTTTAGTCTAATACACAAAGACTAATTTATCTATTTATTGAGTAGAGAAAGTAAAGCACAATCTGACTTTTAATATTTCATGATAGTTTTACCTATTTTTATATTTTTATAAATTATAAACATATTTAAAATATTATATATATTCCCATATCTCATATGGGAAGATTTATTAAGTAGTCACTTTTTATCATATAAGCTATGATCCCATCAATTATATAATAATGTCATATAAAGCATATGATTGTTGAATAAGATTTTTAAGTATTTTGAATAAATACTCGTATTTAAATCTTGTGATGGAATCTTTAACGAAAAAATAAATATCAATTGTATTTTATAAAATCAAAATATCAGTTGTGCCAAAAAAAAAAAACAAAATACCCAAGATGTAAATCAAAACAACTTTGTCATGGTTGAAGGAAGGAGAAAATTCAATTTTTGAATTTTCTTCAAATTTATTAGTCAACAACGACAAATAAAAATAATTTTATATGCTATTGTAGGATTGGATGTGATTGTAGGATTTATTTAATAATTTCTTTTCGAATGTGAATTAATGTATATTAGTGAGTGTTTTAGAATGAGTAGGTTAAAGTCGATTGAGTCTTAACTCGATTGGTATGGGTATTGTTGTCAATATAGGAGGATGAGGATTTGAATGCGCTAAAGTGCATTATCTTCCTATTTATGGGTTAAAGAGGGATAAAAAGTACTTTTAAGCATTCTATTTCTATTGATCTATTTCTATTTTTTTAATAATTGGGTAAGGAAAAGAGATATTAAGAATTGAATCCAATTTTAAATGTCACGTAATAGTATAAAAAATAATATAGTCCGTAAATAAAAGTAATTGTTGGCAAATTTAATTATTCCCTTCATACTTAACTAATTTCACAAATTAAAAATTCATTACTAAACCGATTGAGTTTTAGCTTAATTAGTATTGATATTATTGTAGGTCAGTATAGAAGGATGTTGATTCGTGTGCGCTGAAGTGTATTATATTTCTACTTTTAAGACTGTAAAGGAGTTATAAGTAATTTTAAACATTATATAATACGATAAAAATTTATAAAAAATTAATATTAAAAAAAAAACTCATTACCAATCATTTTTGTAAATTACAATGTAAAACAACAACGGAAAGATTTTTTTTTTATTTAATCTAATTTATCAACAAACGGCGTTATTGAATCACATGCTTATCATTATATATTTGGCCATCCATATGTGCATTTACATATAATAGAAGTATATATTATTTTTATAGTACTATTTTGTGATTTTATGATAACGGTAGCTTCATCAAATTATAATGGAGGGTAGCCTGTCTTAAAGAAAATATGTACCAAAAATAAATGAGACTAATTAACGAGGACAATAAAAAATAACTAAAAATTGAGAATTAATTTAGATTATATGATACACAATTTTCTTTAAAAAAAAAAAGAAAAAGAAAGTTAAGGATAAATTAAGATTCTTTTAAAAAAACAGGCATGAGTTTTCGTACTATGGCTTCTTCACCATATTTTTTGTTTTTATTTTGTTTTTTAATCAGTTCACATTATCACTATTTTGTCCAAAAAAAAAAAATTAGTTTTTAGTTTTTTATATGATTTTATTTTTAATTTTTAATTATATTCTGGTATAAATATGAGATTTATTAATGTAAGGGTATGGCCAAATCTATTAAAAATCATTCTCGAAGAGCCTTATCATGATAGATCATAGTGATGATGAGAGATTTGAGATGACGAGGAGGAGTATAATCTATCTGAGACTTGACATTTTATGCATCATTGATATGGAGGGTTTTTTGGAGCTTTGGCAATTGTTCCTTGGTTGATTTGTTTTCATCGTCAAGTTGGATTGATAATGGTGGAATTAGGATGTTAGTTTTAGAGATTTAATTAAGTTGATGCATCTGTAATTTGGTTTTAAATTATTCTAAGTCGTCAATTTATATTTTTATTTTTTTGAGATTATTTTGCAAATATTTGTAATAATTTATTTATTATTTGTATTATACATCATCTCTTTGTATATTTTTTCATGATTCGGATTTTCTTAAGATTGAGAAAGATTTTTTTAAAAATAAAATAATAAAAATGATGGAATATTATAGTTTATGATTGCGGCCGGCAGGCATAGAAGATTCGATTAGGATTGCTTCACTATTGCCACACATCGGTCTGCACCATCTTTCAACTCTTTTTTTTTATATAATATAATCGTTAATATTGAAAGATAAATCAAATAATTAAAACACAATATTTAAAATTAAATTAGCATGAGCATGAAAAGATAATATAAAAAAAATGAATAATCAAATTTACTATTAGCCAAGCAGTTCCCAAGAGAAAACGAGGCCACTTGGGAAATCGGTAGGCAAGGGACATGGGAATTAAGGAATAAAACAGACCTTTTATTAACATCACCGACCTAGTATTATTCTATAATCCTGGACATATATATATATAAATATGATATAACTATTAACTGCGCATAGGGTATATTCAATGTATGATATGATAAAATCTGGTGACAATTAATTATCCAATATGATATATTCAACATATTTTAATTAAATTATTGATGATTATTTCTAAAATGAACGAAAAGAAAAGAAAAGAGAAGAGAGAATATGATGACTAGTGCAGCGAAATCCTTTTCACATTAAAATTACTAGTGCTTCTGCACATTTAAATTTGTAACAGCTCAGTAAACTATTCTAGTCTGCAGGAGATATCCATGAATCAACTGTACCTTGAGCTCTGGATGAAACGTTTTCCAGTCCCTTTTCATGTTGGAAATCCGATAATGAAGAGTAATTCGCCTTGAAACTGTTAGGTCTCTGAGAAGTATTACCGTAAATCCCATCAAACGGCCTGAAATGATCTTGATTCCCATCGTTTAATCCAACCCCACCTCTCCAGTTTCCATGTAAGCCACCAAGGTTCCCACTCACACCATCGAGGGAAGCCATTGTTGAAGAAGCTGAAGCTGAACAACCCGGCAAATTGAGAGAAGGCTGAAGTGGAGGCTGGAGAACCTGGGCTTGAAAGTTTAACATATTAGAAGCTTCAGCTAAAGGAATATTGTTTAATAATGATGTTGCAGCAGGCTGAACCCTTTTAGCCGAGGGACGTAAAGGTTCCAAGTGAGTGGACGACCGGGTACCTGATGAACCAGAGCCAAAAATATCGAGCTTTCGAGAAAATGATGATGAGCCTGGTGGTGTAGGAATTCCAGTATATTCTTGCACCATGGCTCTGAAATTGGTTGGGTCGGTGGTGAGAACCGTAGTGGGTGCTTTCCTTGACGCCCTTGTTCGCTTCTTGGGGTTCTTGACAACACCATTAAGTTCACCAACTGGCCTTGGTTGCATCGATGATGAGCTCGGAAACGGAACTTGATCGAGTCCTTGAGCCAGTAAAGTGTGTGGGTGGTGTTGGTGGTGAGAGACAAGGGAGGGGTTCAAAAATTGTTGGAGTGGACCGAAGTCGTTATCACCACCGCTTGAAGATTGCATACTAGTTGCTTTTTTACCAGAACCTATAGAAAGAAGAAAGGGTTTTTGTCTTCTCTTTGTGGTTGGTATTTATAATATGAAGTTGAATTGGGGGAAGCAAAAGAGAGAAATGAAAGGAGAGGGAAGGCTTTAAGAAGATGGTATATGAATATGATAGAGAATGTTGGGAAGGGGTGGGGCAGCCATTGATGGAGAGAAAAAGAGGTGGCGGTGGCTGGCGACGGGTCAAAATCAAACTTCCATATTATAGAGAAAGAGAGACGGGTTGGGGCTTCCGAATATGTTGCGTATGTGAAAGCAAGAAAAGGATGTGAGGAATTAATTTAAACTTTATAGGATTATAATGCATAATCGTCTGTGTAAAGCTGTTGATGGCCCGCTAGCTCCTTCGGCTCGGTCTACTTTGATTAGAATTTAAGCTTAAATTTCATTTTTGGGCTCGTTTGGCTTGATTTAATATTTAAATATAAATATACATAATATTTATGCATTTTTATAATTAAATATAAGTGGAAATATTTTTATTATTTTTTAAATAATAAAAAGTTATTCAGATTAATTAAGCTCAGACTTAGAAAATTTTTTAAGATCAAATTCGAATTGATATATAAATACTTCTAGATGTTTGTCTCCCTTCATCCATTGCCTTGTGTAAAAGAATGTGCCACATGTTTTTCCGGTCTTGTCTTGTTTGAAACTTTCTAATGGTTGGTGGCCACATTGGACCACAATTAAAAACAAAGTTGAGTTAGTTCGAATCTTTAAGTGGAGGTAAAACTCTTTTAATAATGTTTTTCTTTTCACAATATTTCAACATAATTTTTTTATACAATATTAAAGATAAGAGATAAGAATAATATAGTTTCATACAAATTTTAATTATCATTTCATACAAATTAGGAAACTCGAACATAAAAATCTTATTTAAAATCTTATTTAAAGGAAATCAAAATTTTTAATACTCTATCTAATATGTTTTGGTAATGTACCACATTTTTTCCGTTCTCTTTTCTATAGTTAAGTCTAGGAGCGGAGAAATTATTTTATAAATCTCTCTTATCACGTCATCTATGGTTCCTACCAAATAAAAATAAACACATCATCTTTTTTTTTTCACGTTATATGTACAGTTGGTAAGAGTAAATCATGGATGAAGTGGAAACAAAGATTATATGTTTATTTTTAATAGATAGGAACTGTGGATGATGTGGTGAGGAGGGTTCATAAAATAATTTCTCATAGAAATGTCTATAGATAACATAATTATAAATAATCTAGATTTTGTTATTTATGTATATTTGATTGTTATGTCTAATTATTTTATTAAAATTTTCATTTATGAAATAAAGTATTTTAATTATTATTTGCATGAGTTAGAAGTCTAAAACTCGACTGATAAAATTTCTATTCATTATTGTTTGAATCGGACTGGATTGATCGATTGAACTGGTTGGTTAGAGAATCGATCGAGTACCGATCCATAGAAGACCATTAGACCGGTTTAACCAAGTAAAAAAATAAGTTAAAATTGTGCGATTGAATCTGGTTTTTTTAATATATTTTTAATTTTAATCATCTTTTTAATCGAAAAATTGATAACCTAATCGATTTGACCACCCGTCCAATTTTAAAAACCCTTGTCTAACATGTTTTCCCCGTACATATGTTGTGGCTTAGGGTTGGGTGGGCTTGTTTTTGCTAAAATGTATATTGCTTTTTGTATTATCTAGGATACGGCTCACACCTCATCACGCCATACAATAACAAAAATCTTTTTTGGTACTTCTCATTGGCAAGAAAAATAAATAGATATTCTGAAAGGTATAAACAAAGGCCCTCTGGGTGTTTTCTACAGTTGATGAACTACGCCACTAAAATCCATCAAAACATCCCCGCTAATTGCCCAAGTGCAACACCTTATGAATTCAACATTTTGACAAAAAATGAGTGGAACAAGAGATGGAAGCTAACCTTGAAAAAGTATAAAGGTCTGTAAAAACCTAACCCTTTTATCAAAATTTGAATCTACTACTATGCTCAACAATTTTTTTTCCGATTAGAATGGAAAGGTAAAACTAATAATTGTTTAATTGTAGATCTCTATACTCCTTTAAGGTTCTCGTATCAAGGAAAGTCAATTCTGGCCTCAAAGGATACATCTCTTCTGATCACTAAGTGGAAATATTATTTTGTTGATTTATGGCAATATTATTTTTACCTGTGGTCTCAATCAGGAAGAGTCCGTATAAATCAATTATCTAAATATTCTCTCGACTTTCTGGGCTATCTTTCAAGTGTGCGATTAAATCCTTCAGTGGTACGGAATCAAATGCTAGAAAATTCATTTCTAATAGATAATGCTGTGAAGACGTTGGATACAAGAATTCCAATTATTTCGCTCATTGGATCATTGTCTAAGGCGAAATTTTGTAACACATTAGGGCATCCCATTAGTAAGCCGACATGGGCCGATCCTCCCGATTCTGATATTATTGACCGATTTGTATATCTAGATGTATATTCTTCTCCCAAAATTTTTAATAGCCCTCTAAATACTTTTACCCTTACCCTTACCCTTACCCCAAATTTCCCTTTCCATTGACTAGCCATGACAATAACAAAAACATCAAGTACAAGATAAATAAAAAAAATTCACAAGAGAAAATAAAGAAACTCCCTTAAAGGAAATGTTCCAAACAAGTCAACAAATTCTAAAGACCAAACAAAAGGTATGGTGCAAAAATAAATTTGTAGAAAGAAAATCTAAAAATGATAAAAATTCGAGAAAAAGTGCCCTTATAAATCGACCCAAGACTTCTTCACTATGCTTGTGTTTAGCTCAAGATCAACATATCCCAATTATAGCAATAACTGCAACCAACCACAGGCTCATATGTGGCCTATAATCCATCATAACACCTATAATATGTATACCCTAAGTAATGGTTAGGATATGTTTCCTTAAGTCACGCCCCATCAAACCATCAGTTACAAATTCAATTTTTTTTTTCAAAATCGCAACACCCCACATCATGCCATACACAGGAAACACCTAACTAATGTTATACTCCCCTTCAACTGGGGGCAATTGTTAAACATACCCTACTAGATTACCTCACCAATGCTATCTATTGCTAGAGAATAAGGCCACGCTAATCTAGGTTACCCTCCCTATTGTGTTGACATTGCCCAATAAGATCGATATAACTAATCACTCATATACTTTGTGATCGCATCACATCAAATCACATTGCGTATATTAATTTTTCTATAGAATTAAATATGAAATTGAATATGGGGTAAAACATTTTTTTTAATTTTTATGTATTTTTTTTATATTTATATTTAATGGCTACCATTTGATCTAACATCGACAATAGACAAAAATTCTTAAATATAAAATCATAAATAGTTTAAACTTCGATATTTCCTTCCTCTATTCCTAATCAAACCTCTTAATAAACTTGTGACCAAAAAATTATGTTGCTCTCATATCTTGATTCACATCAAATGGAGACTCCAAATTTAAATTCCTTCTTGAAATAAAAAATAAAGGAATAATATTTTTTTGACACTTCAATTTTACGTTTCTTTGTTGACATAACATACATGTGGATCGCGTGTCATCATTTAATTAATTTTAAAAAATTTAAAGAATACTTTATTTTATTTTTATTATTTTTATACTTTTAAATAATTTTAATGGTTTTAATTTTAATTTTTAATTTTTTTAAAAATTAATTAAATGATGATATGTCATTCACGTTGTAACAGGCCCATTTTGCCCGGCCCAAGTCCAAACCAAAAACTGAAATATAAAAATAAAATCCAAAATTATTAAATCCTAATTTCAGCAGTCCATTTACAAAAGCCTTGATGGCCCAAATCCCCATTTTACAAGCAGGCCTTATACCCCTAACCCACTTGGCCCGATAGGCCCAAAGAACAAATCAGGGTTCAGCTAGCCGAAGCCCTAGCTAACCCTAACACCGTGCCTTCCCTCCTCTCCCACGTGCTTCGTCGGCATGTTCAACGCCCGAGGCTCGGCTCCCATATGTCGTTTTGCACCGAAATGGGAGCTTTTGCCCGTTGACCTTCCTTAACCCTGCCAAACAATCCAGAAACGGAAGCAGAGAAGCAGAGATAACGTACTAACAGCAGCAAATACACAGTGCTTTAGAGGCTATAAGAACCAGAATCTATAATGTAATTTGAAAACGGATACGAAATTGAATACAAAAAAAGCAGACACGACTTTAAGAAAAAAGAAAAAAGGTTGAGATTTGATTTTTCTGCTTTCGTTTTTGCGTTTTTTTTAAGTTGGTTTTAAAACAAAAAACATGAAGAAAAGAAAGGAGATTTACCCTAAGCCCCAGAATCGCGTCGTCGGAGCCTCGGCTTTGTTGTTTAAGATGGATTCAAAGGGATAAAAGGGGTCTCTTCTCTTAGACTCTCGGGTTAGGGGACTTGTAGCCTTCGGGCGCTTCGAACAGAGACGAAAACCCCCCTTTTCGTGCCCTCGATTACCACCCACGGTGGCTTCCTAGCGGCGGCAATGATGGGTGTATAAACTCTAGCCAAAATGAGAATAGGGGAGGGGGAGAAAGCAAGCAATTTTTTTGGGGGTTGAAAGCTGAAAAATGGGGGTTTTGGTTGTAAATATGGTGGTGAAACGTCACCGTTTCATGAACTCCCCCACGCCCCCAAAAATGCCACCGTTTTGAAGACCCGCGCACTCGACCCGCGAGCAAGGAGGATCCGCGTGTTTCTTCTTTTTGGTTTATTTACGCATGTAGTCCCCCGCTTTTGAATCGCGCCTCAATTTAGTCCGTCTTTTACTTTTTCTCCTTATAGATTTGGCTATCAAATGTGTCGTGTGCTTCAATTTAGTCACTGACTCACTGAGCAAAGACACGTGGCCAGATGATTGGTTTATTTCCTCTTTTGACCCTCGCTTGTTTTCGCGCATTCTATTTTAGTCACTAGCAGTTTCTATTATTTACGATTTATCCCCTTTAACCTTATTTGGTTTTGATTCGGTCCTTATTTGTTATTTTTATTACAATCTAGGCTCTAAATTTCATTTTAGATTTTGATTTAGCCATTTATTCATTTAATCTCAACAATTTATGAATTGTTATAAATTGTTTATTTGTTCATTCATATATCTGTCTATTTATCTATTTCTTTGTACCTTTATTTTGTATTTAAATTTGTACCACCATTTATTCCGTCATTTAGCACATCTTATTATCATTATTATTGTTGTCATTATTTGATTCATTTATATATCTATTTACTATCCTTTTATATATATATATTAAAAGAATTAAATTATTTATGTTTCTTTGCTATATATATTATGTAAGAGGCCCATTTTGGCTTGGCCCAATCTATAAAAACAAACCAGATAAATAAAAGTCCAAAGACTTATTCACAGTCCATTTACACAGCCAAATCAAAATTAAATACAAGCCCATATCCGAATCTAAAGCCCAATTAATTCTAGCCCAAATTACAGCAAACCTAACCCAATTTCTACAGGCCCAATAGGCCCAAACATTAAGCCAACTCAGAAACCCTAGGGTTTCTGAGACTAGTCCTAGCGCCGCATCCTCCTTCTGTCGCCCACGTGCTCCGTTGGTGAGACCAATGCCCAAGGCTCGGCCTTCCTGTCTCGTTGCACCGAAATAGCAACCTCCACCATGTTGATTTCCTTCGTTGGCCTGCAAATACACGAAAAAGGGAAGCCAATAGACCAAAGCAGAGACGAGGACAGAACAGAGGCAATAATGACGAATAGAGTAGCAATCTAGTAAGAAACAATATGCATTATCTCGGCTATATATCCAAAACCGAAAAAATGTAACAAAAAAAAATAGATTGGAAGCAATCAAAAACAAAAAAGGTTGAAGTCTCATCTTATTTTCTGCCTTATTTTTTCTGTTTTGATTTTTGCGGTTTTTCAAGTCGGATTAGACAAAAAACATAAAGAGTAGAGGAAAAGATGCTTACCCTGACTCCGAAGTCGTACCACCGGAGCCTTTGCTCTATCGGTGAAACCGACTGAAAGAGGCGTCTCTCTCTCGGATCCACAGGCTAAGGGAGTAAAGTCTTCGGGCGCTCCAAAGTCGGGGTCACCAGCTTATGATATCGAGATCATTTCATATTTCTTTTATTCCCTTTTGATTTTCGTCTACCTTCGTTATTATTATTTCATTATATATTGTTGTTTTATCATCCATCATTCTTTCATCCTTTTTATAAATTATTCATTCAATTCATAGTTTTATCATTGACATTGGATTATTTATTTTATTAATTGTATTGTGATTATATTATTAATTTGATTTAATCAACGCATAATGTCTATTTGTTTGTTTATTCATTTGTTCATTATTGTTTTTATAGATTGAATTTATTTCATTTCTACCTTCATTATCATCCCTTTTTTATCGTATGTTTGTGTATATATTTTTTTTTCTCGTACCTTCAAATGTTACATCATTTATTCTATTATCACTATTATTATTGTTACTATTTTTGAACACATCAGGTGTTTTTAAACCATAATCAATTTTAAATATTTCACATATATTATCATGTGTAGTATTCATTTTTTTATGTATTTTCGTACTCTAAATTAATAAATACATATATAGACCTCCCTTTTATTTAAACGATTTTTAATACATCGATTTATCTCAAATTCCTCTTTACACTTCGTTTATTCTAAATATTTTATTTATGTTAAGCCATCTCATATATGTTTGTAAGCGGGTCAATTTGCCCGGGCCCGTATAAACACAAAAATAGTAAAAACTGACCCAAATACAATAGGCCCAATGCCCAAAAGCCAAAACCAAATTTCAGAAACCCTAGCCCTCGCTTATCGCCCCCCAGCGCGCGTACCCCCTGACTTCACGCCGCGTGCCCCACGTGATGCGTCGGCGAGATCAACGCCCGAGGTTCGGCTCCCATTTGTCCCGTTGCACCAAAACGGAGGCCTTCCCTCGTTGACCTTCCCCCTAGCCTGCGAACAGACCCAAAAAAGGAGCAGAGAGTGCCACGTGCTAAAGTAGACAAAAAATAAACAGAAATCGAAGATAGATTATTTCGGCTATATAGCCAAAAGCAAAAAATGTAACTATTATAGACTATCAAGAAATCAAATAGCAAAAAAGAACAAAAAAAGGTTGATCTATTTTCTTTTTCGGTTCTGTTTCTTTTACTTTCATATTACAGATTTATTTCAAATAACAAATAATAAAAAACGAAGGAACTCACTCGGAGCCTCCGGCGGTCGCGAGGTTGGTGGATCCCCCATCGTCGTTAGAATCGGGCCTAGGAGGGAGTCGAGAACCTCCTCCTTTCGGTGTATCCACGTCTCGGTGGTATGGCCTTCGAAGGGTGTCCGAGACAGGGCTGAAAAATGCCCTTTTGAACGACGACGGCCACCAGTCGCGGTGGTGGTGCGATGACGGCAAGGATGGGTTCCCTTGAAACCCTAGCAGAGCACCAACAAGCAAAAAGGGGGGGTGTTTTCTCAGTTTTTTTTTTAAAAAAGAATGAAACAAAAACTAAAAAATGAAATTTCTAGGTTTATATGCAAACATAAAACGGTGCCGTTTAGCACCTAAATCACCCAGCGTCAAAACGACGCCGTATTAGGCCCCAGACCCGTGACCCGACCCATATGCTGGAGGATCCGCGTGTTTCTTACTTTGATGGGATATTTGCGGATCAAGTCCTTCCTCTCTTGTGGCGCTTTTCAATTAGGTTCTTTTTGTTATTTTTGTCTTTATAAATTTTACCTTTTAATTTGTTTAGTTTTCAATCGGGCCCTTACCCACTGATGCTTCGAAAAGGGCCCCCCAAAAAAGGGGTTTAATTGCTTATTTAGTACCCGTATGTGTTTGCGCACTGGATTTTGGCCCTCCCCTTGCTTTATTTTTTTATTTAATTTGTTGGTTTTATTATTTTTTACCTTTAATTTCATTTCTATTTCGATTTAATCCCTTTTATGATCTCATCTATTATTATTTAAGACCTTAACTTTCATTTTAATCTCAGCTCACCTTTTTTCTTTGTTTAAGTTTCAATTAAGCCATCTTCATTTTAATCTATTTATTTATTTGTTTACTTGCTTATATGTTCATTTTCCCTTTGTTTTATTTGTTCGTTCGTTTGCTAACTTATGTACCTTATTCATTCGTATTTTTCTTGCGCTTATCTATTTATTGTTTTTTTATTTATTTTTTACTGCCTCATTAATTATTTATTTTACTTATACCTTTGCTATTGCTACTGTTTTATGATTCATCATTATTATTCCATTTAGTTATTCGTTACCTTTTATATATGCCTTTAAAATTGGATTATTTATGTTCTACTACATATATTATTCTCATTATTATTATTATTATTATTATTATTATTACTTTCACCACTATTATTATTTCTATTTTGTTTTTAATATCATTATTACTATTGTATTACTACTACTATTATTATTATTATATTGTTTTCCTTTTTGTATTTACACATTAGTTATTTTATTATTATATCAAACGAGTTAATATTATTATTTTTAAACATATTTTATATATATATATATATATCATCACTCTTATTTTTATCTCGTCTTTGCTATTTTATTATTTTTCATATTTTAAAAGATTTCCTACTTAATATTGCATATATATACTTTGTTTTCCCTTTTTTATACTTCATGTATACATATTAAAGTTCGCGAGGTTAATGTTTTCTATATAAATAATTATTGATTCGTACGACTTCTTATTATTGGTATTTACTCATGCTTTGGTTCATCATTTGCTTCCTTTCATGTACATATTTTCGTCGTCCCATCTATTTTTGAACATTTCATGTCATGCTTGTCTATTTTTACATCATGTACCTTTGTTTTATTGCTTTACTCATTGATCGTGATTGGTTTACCAATATCGAGTCTATTTTCATAATTTTATTATTGTCATTGTAGCATTGTATCGCATACTGTATATCATTTTAAATGTTGTGCAAATTTTTACCAAAATTCCAAAAAGGGGATTCTTTAAAAATAAGACAATATTTCGTTTTTTTAAGAAATAACAAAAACGTGCCCTAGCTTACGGGGTTTCGATTTTCTCGTTATTTCTAAATAGCTAAATATCCTTTTCAAGTTTTAAAACACACGAAATTCACATTTTAATTAAAAGACAATCTTGTGCTCGGGAATTCATGATATTGTGTCCTAACTTACGGGATGTGATACTCCGATATCTCGAGATAAGGAAATCTTTAAACAAATTGTTTTGTGGTAATTCAAGGACTTTTAAAATCGATAGAGAGGATCGTACTTTTAATTCACTCCCGATTTTTAATTTTCGACATTGAAACACTAATTAGTCAAATCGGTACCAATTTTTGGGCGTGTCGAGGGTGCTAATCCTTCCTCGCACGTAACCGACTCCCGAACTTGTTCTCTTGAGTTTCGTAGACCAAAATGCCATTTTAGTAAGCTAAAATTGTTTTATTAAAACAAAAGGTGATCCGATCACACCTAATAACGGTCGGTGGCTACTCCCCGTCTTAATTTTCATTTTCAAATCAAAGTCGATCCCCGTTTTTTAAAAAAAAGGTTTCGACAGCTTGGCAACTCCGCTGGGGAATCTGAGAGTCGAGCCATAAATTGATTAATTTTTGTCTTTATCGAAAATTAAAAATTTATTTTTCGCTCTAAATTTGCGATCCCTCCATTGCATTTCATCCATTTTTCTCACAGTTTTATCTATTTTCCTTATTGATTCAAGTTTTCCTTATGCACATGTCCCCCCACATTACATTGCATGACCGTTGTGGTCACACCCTTAAGTGGAAGTGAGAAACTACTCCTTCGGGAGGTCTTCACCTCCGTATAGGATAGTGGATCGCTTTAGGGATACATCCGTACCTGCGTCTTCGTGAGATTTTCATCTCCGTATAGCCGTAGGGAAATGTATTCCCCTGAATCGAACTCGGTCTATATGAGCCTATAATGGGTAAGGATTGAGAAATTTGCTGGTTCAAGTACCTTTACTTTAGAAACCGAACCACATGTAATGAACTTTAGGAGCCTACCCTATGTAGAACCACACCAAACCCTAGTGGTTACCCGAGTAGATGCTTAATTATTGCTTGTTTGCTTGAGTTCTATTCTCCGTTTTAATACTGACTTGTTGTGTTTTGTTGTTTTTGCATGACATCTTATCATAAAAAGGGTGTTGATTCGCATTCGGTTACTAGATAGGAGAGTTTAACATGGAAAACGGATTTATTGATAGAGTGGAGGATAATGCGGCCGTCCGAGTGTGGTCCGAGAGAACACAACAAGAGAAAGGAGATAGTTTGATCGAGGGATATGAATCAGAGTTGTGGGATTTCACTCGCATCAGTGTGACTCAAAATTACCTGCAAGAATTAACCGATATATGGAATAGCTGGAATAATGAGGTCAAGCAACTCTTCTACTGTAACTACGGTGACCTGCCCTATTTGCTCAATGTAAAAGTGGACAAGTACTTGTTTCGAGCTCTCGCGCAGTTTTGGAATCCCGCCTACAGTTGTTTCACTTTCGGGGGAGTTGATTTAGTGCCTACTGTAGAAGAATACACGGCGTTACTTAATTTCCAGAAGGCTCAAGTCGACAGGGCTTATTCAAGACCGGTTAATATTCTGACTTTCTTGAAGAAATTGATGAAAGCTACGGGGATGAGCGAACAATGGGTTTCAGCCCGTATCAAGCAAAAAGGGGATAGTAAGTGTATTCCTTGGAGGAATTTGAGGGACTTAATCCTAGCACACCCACATATGAAAAGGAGGGTTGATGTTTTCGCCTTGAGCCTCTACGGTTTGATCATCTTCCCTAAGGCGCTAGGACACATAGATGAAGCCGTCTCAGATCTATTCGATCGACTTGATAAAGGTACCACACCTGTCCCGGCAATCCTAGCAGAAACTTTCAGATCCTTGAATGGATGTCGGAGAACGGGCGAAGGAAGATTTATTGGTTGTGCACAGCTTCTATTAGCTTGGTTCCATAGCCATTTTTGGAAGGTGGAGAAAGTCTCCTATCGGGTTTTCTCCAAGGACTATTCCCCATTAAGAAAATTAGTGGCTACATCGAGACGGGACGACATCTCGGAGAAGAAATGGATAACTATTCTCTAGAATTAGCGAGCCGAAGACGTTGAATGGAGGGCTCCATGGTTCATCCCTGACGAGATCTTATACCGGTGCAGTGATTTAGTGATTTTATGATTCATCATTATTATTCCATTTAGTTATTCGTTACCTTTTATATATGCCTTTAAAATTGGATTATTTATGTTCTACTACATATATTATTCTCATTATTATTATTATTATTATTATTATTATTATTATTATTACTTTCACCACTATTATTATTTCTATTTTGTTATTATTATCATTATTACTATTGTATTACTACTATTATTATTATTATATTGTTTTCCTTTTTGTATTTACACATTAGTTATTTTATTATTATATCAAACGAGTTAATATTATTATTTTTAAACGTATTATATAAATATATATATCATCACTCTTATTTTTATCTCGTCTTTGCTATTTTATTATTTTTCATATTTTAAAAGATTTCCTACTTAATATTGCATATATATACTTTGTTTTCCCTTTTTTATACTTCATGTATACATATTAAAGTTCGCGAGGTTAATGTTTTCTATATAAATAATTATTGATTCGTACGACTTCTTATTATTGGTATTTACTCATGCTTTGGTTCATCATTTGCTTCCTTTCGTGTACATATTTTAAATCGTCCCATCTATTTTTGAACATTTCATGTCATGCTTGTCTATTTTTACATCATGTACCTTTGTTTTATTGCTTTACTCATTGATCGTGATTGGTTTACCAATATCGAGTCTATTTTCATAATTTTATTATTGTCATTGTAGCATTGTATCGCATACTGTATATCATTTTAAATGTTGTGCAAATTTTTACCAAAATTCCAAAAAGGGCAATCTTTAAAAATAAGACAATATTTCGTTTTTTTAAGAAATAACAAAAACGTGCCCTAACTTACGGGGTTTCGATTTTCTCGTTATTTCTAAATAGCTAAATATCCTTTTCAAGTTTTAAAACACACGAAATTCACATTTTAATTAAAAGACAATCTTGTACTCGGGAATTCATGGTATTATGTCCTAACTTACGGGATGTGATACTCCGATATCTCGAGATAAAGAAATCTTTAAACAAATTGTTTTGTGCTAATTCAAGGACTTTTAAAATCGATAGAGAGGATCGTACTTTTAATTCACTCCCGATTTTTAATTTTCGACATTGAAACACTAATTAGTCAAATCGGTACCAATTTTTGGGCGTGTCGAGGGTGCTAATCCTTCCTCGCACGTAACCGACTCCCGAACTTGTTCTCTTGAGTTTCGTAGACCAAAATGCCATTTTAGTAAGCTAAAATTGTTTTATTAAAACAAAAGGTGATCCGATCAACCTAATAACGGTCGGTGGCGACTCCCCGTCTTAATTTTCATTTTCAAATCAAAGTCGATCCCCATTTTTTTAAAAAAATGGTTTCGACAGCTTGGCAACTCCGCTGGGGAATCTGAGAGTCGAGCCATAAATTGATTAATTTTGAGCCAATTCAAGCATTTTAAAAATCGATGTTAAAGAAAAATGATCATATTATAAATCCATCTCTCGATTTTCAACTTTCGACTTTAGGACATTAACTAATCAAATTGGTATCAATTTTGGGCGTGATGAGGGTGCTAATCCTTCCTCGCACGTAACCGACTCCCGAGCCCATTCTCTCAAGCTTTGTAGACCAAAAAAAAATGTCGTTTTAGTAAACTAAAATATTTTATTAAAACGAAGGTGATCCGATCACACCTAGTAAAGATCGGTGGCGACTCCCGTTTTAATTTTCATTTCCAAATAAAGTCGATTCCCGTTTTTCAAAAAAATGGTTTCGGCAGCTTGGCGACTCCGCTGGGGAGCTCGAGAGTCGAGCCATAAATTGATTAATTTTTGTCTTTGTCGAAAATTAAAAATTTATTTTTCGCTCTAAATTTACGATCCCTCCATTGCATTTCATCTATTTTTCTCACAGTTTTATCTATTTTCCTTATTGATTCAAGTTTTCCTTATGCACATGTCCTCACACATTGCATTGCATGACCGTTGTGATCACACCCTTAAGTGGAAGTGAGAAACTACTCCTTCGTGAGGTCTTCACCTCCGTATAGGATAGTGGATCGCTTTCGGGAGACATCCGTACCTGCGTCTTCGTGAGATTTTCATCTCCGTATAGCCGTAGGGAAATGTATTCCCCTGAATTGAACTCGGTCTATATGAGCCTATAATGGGTAAGGATCGAGGAATCTGCTGGTTCAGGTACCTTTACTTTAGAAACTGAACCACATGTAATGAACCTTAGGAGCCTACCCTATGTAGAACCACACCAAACCCTAGTGGTTACCCGAGTAGGTGCTTAATTATTTCTTGTTTGCTTGAGTTCTATTCTCCGTTTTAATACTAACTTGTTGTGTTTTGTTGTTTTTGCATGACATCTTATCATAAAAGCGTGTTGATTCGCATTCGGTTACTAGATAGGAGAGTTTAACATGGAAAAAAGATTTCTTGATAGAGTGGAGGATAATGCAGCCGTCCGGGTGTGGTCCGAGAGAACACAACAAGAGAAAGGAGATAGTTTGACCGAGGGATATGAATCAGAGTTGTGGGATTTCACTCGCATCAGTGTGACTCAAAATGACCTGCAAGAATTAACCGATATATAGAATAGCTGGAATAACGAGGTCAAGCAACTCTTCTACTGTAACTACAGTGACCTGCCCTATTTGCTCGATGTAAAAGTGGACAAGTACTTGTTTCGTGACCTCGCGCAGTTTTGGAATCCCGCCTACAATTGTTTCACTTTCGGGGGAGTCGATTTAGTGCCTACTGTAGAAGAATACACGGTGTTACTTAATTGCCAGAAGGTTCAAGTCGACAGGGCTTATTCAAGACCGGTTAATGTTTCGACTTTCTTGAAGAAATTGATGAAAGCTACAGGGATGAGCGAATAATTGGTTTCAGCCCGTATCAAGCAAAAAGGGGATAGTAAGTGTATTTCTTGGAGGAATTTGAGGGACTTAATCCTAGCACACCCAGATACAAAAAAGAGGGTTGATGTCTTCGCCTTGAGCCTTTACGGTTTGATCATCTTCCCTAAGGCACTAGGACACATAGATGAAGCCGTCTCAGATCTATTCGATCGACTCGATAAAGGTACCACACCCATCCCGGCAATCCTAGCAGAAACTTTCAGATCCTTGAATGAATGTCGGAGAATGGGCGAAGGAAGACTTATTGGTTGTGCACAGCTTCTATTAGCTTGGTTCTATAGCCATTTTTGGAAGGTGGAGAAAGTCTCCTATCGGGTTTTCTCCAAGGACTATTCCCCATTAAGAGAATTAGTGGCTACGTCGAGACGGGACGACATCTCGGAAGAGAAATTGATAACTATTCTCCAGAATTGGTGAGCCGAAGATGTTGAATAGAGGGCTCCATGGTTCATCCCTGATGAGACCTTATATCGGTACGGTGATTTTGATTGGGTCCTTCTGGCTGGAATATGGGGAGCTGTGGGATACGCTCCATTGATTGTGTTAAGACAATATCGATCGAGGCAATTTATACCGGTGACACAAGGGTTGGCGCAATGTGAGTTCCCCTATAAAGACAACAACTATAAGAGGAGGGTTCGCGAGATATCAGATGCTTAGAACCAAACTCGAAGAACGAAATGATTCACCACGGGTCCAATGACGACCCCTGAATATGAATGTTGGTGGGGCAAAAGGGTCAACGACAACATCCAAATGCGAAGTCAGGAAAATGCCCGACCAATAGAAGAACATTTACAAGTGGTCCCATCCGAGTTAGAAATTATCAAGCAAGACTTTGGGAAAAGGAGCTCGGAATTGGAAAAAAAGATAGAGCAATTAGAGGAAGAAAAGATGCGACTGGGGTTAGATGTCGACATCCACAAGCTAGAGGCTGAAAAGTTAAGGAAACGGAAGAATAAGGCTGAAGAGGACTTGGATAGTCTGAAGACTGATTATAAGAAGCTGCGAACGTCAATAAGAATTACCGGTTTGGGTAAGACGTCAGATCAGTGGCGTCAAGAAATTGAAAAAGAAAAGACTAGAACCGATCACTGGAAGAAAAATTCCAAGATACTCGGGTGCGGGAAGACGTCTGGAAAAAGATTTTGTTGAAAAGCCAGAGTGAAAAGGAAAAACTACAAGCTCGGATAGCCTATTTGGAAAAATCGTTACATCTTCATCGAAACCGTAACTCCGTATTTGAGTTGAAGGCCAGCTTAAGTAAAATCGAAGAGTTGAAAGGAAAAATAGAGGAACTCGAAAAGGCATTACAAAATAGCAAGAATCAAATGGAATTCCTTGTGGCAAACAACGAGCAATGCAAAGAACAACTTCACCACTCTCAAGATCAAATCAGAAATAGAGATTATGTCATGGAGGAAGCTGTGGCTCAAGTTCAAGAGATAGCCGATCATCTGCAAACCTTGGCAGTTCAGGCCGATGTATTAAGCCTAAGATACGAGTCAGAATCAGATCGAGGCCGAAACTTAGCTTGGCTTCTTAGGAAAATTAAGGCTTTGGGCATTAGGGCAAAGTCGTTTATGTAATCATCTGTTCTATGTAAAGGAATTTTTCTTCTAGTAAAGTTCTTCTAATGAAATTAAATTAGAATCAACGCCTTTTTTTTTTTTGCATTCATGCATTTGCATCACATTATATCATATGTATTAAGGGCCATAAAAAGATTCTAATTAATTAAAAATGTTTCAGTAACCTAGAAACCAACGAAAATCTCCCGAATACACATCCCTACGGTACGAGAAAAAAAACTGAGGCAATGGATAAAAAGCTAGAGAGACTGGAACAAATGCAGAAAGAGATGCAAGAGCAGATGCAAGCACAAGTACAAGAACAATTAGCTAAAATCCAGCAAGAAATGCAGGACCAAATGCTGGAGTCGCAGAAAAACATAATGGAAGAGCTAACCCGACTGCTGACTAGTAGGCCGGACAAAGGGAAGAGCCCTATGGCTGATATGGGGAACAACAATGGTGATTCCCTTTACCCCCTGGCTTTACTCCGGTAAACGCCCAAGCGCAGCATGAGACACATACGCAAAGACCGTCTATTACTGAAGATCCTCTCTACCCCCTGGTTTCACCCCGATGAATGCTCAAACGCAGCCCGAGCTACACATACGAAGACCGACTGTTACGATTAGGCCTTAGCAATTTCAGGTTGATACCTCAATGCCAATTAACTATCAAATAGGCTCAGGCTCCAATCCCGGGGATAACCCTATCCATCACACCATCCCCGATTTAGATAATGTGGTAGAACAAGAAAGAGTAAGAACGGGGCTCTCAAAAGAATTGGAAGATCGTTGTAAATGGTTAGAGGAAAAGTTTAGAGTGATGAAAAATGCTGACTATCATAGTGGGATCGACGCCAATGATTTGAGCTTGGTCCCAGACCTAGTCCTCCCTCCTAAGTTCAAAATCCCAGATTTTGAAAAATACAATGGAACTAGCTGTCCAGAGGCTCACATCACCATATTTTGTCGGAGAATGACAGGGTATGTTCATAACGAGCAATTATTAATCCATTGCTTCCAAGACAGTTTGGTCGGGTTCGCGGCCAAGTGGTACAACCAACTAAGTCACGCGCAAATCCACTCATGGAAAGACTTAGCACAAGCTTTCATGAAGCAATACGGCCACGTGACAGACATAGCACCCGATCAAATCACGTTATAAAATATGGAGAAAAAACAAAACGAGAGCTTCAGGCAGTACGCCCAGAGATGGAGAGAGGTGGCAACACAAGTCCAACCACCTCTATTGGAGAAAGAAACGACAATGTTCTTTGTCAACACTCTAAAAGCTCCATTCATCAACCACATGTTGGGAAGCGCTACTAAGAGCTTCTCAGACATAGTAATGTCAGGAGAGATGATAGAGAACGCGATAAGATGCGGAAAGATTAAAACCAGGGAAAATGTTAAGAAATCAGTCCCGAGAAGGAAAGAAAATGAGGTGAACAACATGAGCGTATACAATAAGAGTTATTCCAAGCCGCCACCGCGTGAGCCACTTAATGCAAGTAACTACTAGCCATCAGAGCTCAGCAAGACAAGATGCAAGCTCTAGGCCTAACACGGAAAGAGTCCAGTTTACGCCTATCCCAATGTCATACAAAGAACTGTATCAAAACTTATTTGATGCCCATGTAGTGTCACCCTTCTACTTGAAGCCTATACAACCCCCGTTCCCGAAGTGGTATGACTCTAGTGCCCAATGTGAGTACCACGCGGGGATAACAAGGCACTCGATCGAGAACTGTACCGCGTTTAAAAAGTTGATCGAAAGATTTATCCAAATGGATATCGTAAAATTCGACAACCCATCAGAACCCAACGTGGCAGGAAACCCATTGCCCGATCATGCTAATAAAGGGATAAATGATTAGTTGAGAACAGGGGGAAAAAAGATTAAGGCTGATATAGCAGAAGTAAAAACCCCATTGAGATGGGTTTGGAAACAAATGATCGAAAGAGGTTTAGTCACACTAGATTCAAGAGAAAGGCCCGGAGAAGCAAGAAAATACTGCGAGTTTCACGCCAACGGAGGCCATGACATCCAAGAGTGCGATAAGTTCAGGTCCATAGTGCAAAACTTGATGGACAGTAAGGAGATGGAATTTTATGAAGAAGTTGAAAGATCAGAAGAAGGAGGAGTTTACGCCTCAGAGGAAGGAACAACAGAAGGGGTCCAAAAAGTCAATCATCCTGTGGTGATCATTTAACGACCCAGAAACAATGAAGCGGGAGTACCAATTGTACCAAAGGTCATAATACAGAAACCTGTTGCTTTCCCTTACAAAGATAGCAAGAGCGTGCCCTGGAATTACAATTGCAACGTGACAATCCAGAGAAAGGAGAACCCAACTGGCATTTCGAAGGAAGGTCAAGACGAAGACTTCTATACACGAAGTGGAAGGCGTTATACCCCGAGCATAAAGGTAGAACCAACTAAAGAAAAATCCGCGGTTGTTGAACAAGAAAAGGAAAAGACAACCAGACCTGAATCACCTGTCAATGAGCCTGTAACTGAAAAAGAGGCTAAAGAGTTCTTGAAATTCCTAAAGCATAGTGAGTACAGCGTGGTTGAACAGTTACACAAGCAACCGGCTCGCATCTCGGTGCTAGCTCTGCTCTTGAGTTCGGAGACACATCGGAGCGCGTTAATGAAGGTACTAAACGAAACTTATGTCGCGGACGATATCTCCGTCAACAAGCTAGACCGTCTCGTCAATAATATAAGCGCTGATAATTTTATATTTTTCAATGACGATGAATTACCACCAGGAGGAATGGGATCAACAAAAGCGCTACACATCACAACCCGCTGTAAAGGACATACACTACCAGGAGTGTTGATTGACAATGGGTCTGCACTAAATGTCCTACCCCTCTCTACGCCGAATAGAATAAGTTTTTGCCATGAGATAGTTCCCATATGAAGGCATGCCAAAATGTAGTGAGGGCATTTGATGGCACTGAAAGGAGGGTAATGGGGAGGATTGAAATACCCCTCTTAATCTGTCTAAGCACCTACGAGGTAGATTTCTTAGTAATGGATATCAAGCCGTCTTATAATTACTTGTTGGGAAGGCCATGGATTCACTCTGCAGGGGCAGTGCCGTCATCACTGCATCAAAAACTCAAATTTGTAACGGAGGGCCGATTAGTAACTATAAATGCAGAAGAAGACATCATTGCATCCGTTACCAGTGATGCCCCGTACGTAGGCACAGACGATGAGGCAATAGAGTGTTCTTTTCGATCATTAGAATTTGTCAACGCTACATTCGTTGTCAAAGGGAACAAGATCTCGATGCCCAAAATCTCCAAAACTACCAAGATGAGTTTGCAGTCGACAGTTGGAAAAGGAGCTATGCTTGGAAAAGGGCTCGGAAGAAATCTACAGGGGAGGATCGAGGCACCCGTGCTCACAGACAAATGAGACCATTTTGGCTTAGGGTACAAGCCAGACGCAAGGCAGAAGAAAAAAGAGATAGAGAAGAAACAAAAAAGGAGAAGAGCGCGTTTAAATGGAGAAGAGGTCAAATGGGAGCCAATGACATTTCCTCACATATCTAGGACATTCCTTGTCAGGAGGAACTATTTACACTGGAGAAAGATCAACGAGGAAAGGGTCTACCGAAGAAATGTTGGGGAACTTGAGCATTAACGCCATATCCGAGGAAAGAACAAGAAGCGAAGATCATGTAGGCATTGCCCATACGTGCCCGGGAGCATTTTAAACAATTGGACCGCAGAAGAGATCCCTGTAACCTTTAAAATTAATTCAGAGTAATGTCCGAAACAAGCCTGTTGCCCTAAGCCTAGGGGCAATAGGAATCCTTTTGTGAAATAGGCTCTTATCCAATATCGTTATTTCAATAAAAATGCACTCTTGCGTACCATCTTGAGCAGACATTCTTTTATTCTTTTCTTTTCATTCATAATCATACCATACAAATAAATATTCTTAGATTCTTTTGTTCTTTGAATTTTTCTTCATTCCTATAACAGGTCCCCAGATATCAATGATATGAGTAACGTTGCTAGTGATTCGGAGCCTCCTTTTGAGCAAGATATGTGCGGAGGATTTTGGGATTTTGAAAAAATGATCAAATCAGAACCTATCTCCGGACTTGTTAAGAATGGTAGAACAAGATGAAAAACAAATTCTGCCTCACAAGGAATCAGTGGAAATTGTGAGCCTAGGAGAAGGAAAAGAGGTGAAGATTGGAGCCTGTACCGCTGCAGAAACAAAACGAGATCTCGTTGAGCTGCTACAAAATTCAAGGATGTCTTTGCATGGTCGTATCAGGACATGCCCTGGTTGAATGCTGATATAGTGGTACACCGTCTCTCCATAAAGGAAGAATGCAAGCCAGTGCAACAAAAGCTTCGAAGGATGATGCCTGATGTTCTCTTGAAAATAAAAGAAGAGGTCAAGAAGTAATTCAACGCCGGTTTCTTACAAGTGGTCAAGTATTCAGAATGGGTAGCCAATATAGTCCCAGTTCCTAAGAAAGATGGAAAAGTACGGATGTGCGTGGACTATCGAGATCTGAACAAAGCCAGCCCAAAAGATAATTTCCCGTTACCACACATTGATACATTAGTAGAAAACACGGCAGGTTACTCGCTTTTCTCCTTCATGGATGGATTCTCGAGATACAACCAGATAAAGATGCATCCCGAAGACATGGAAAAGACCACATTCGTGACCATGTGGGGGACGTTTTGTTATAAGGTGATGCCATTCGGACTGAAAAACGCAGGGGCGACGTATCAGAGAGCAATGGTAACTCTGTTCCATGACATGATGCACAAGGAGGTCGAAGTTTACGTTGACGACATGATTGCGACATCCAGGATGGAAAACGAGCACATACAAGTCTTGAAGAAATTGTTCTTAAGGTTAAGAAAGTTTCAACTGAAGCTCAATCTTGCAAAATGTACTTTCGGAGCCAGGTCAGGAAAGTTGTTAGGATTCATAGTCAGTAAAAAATGGATCGAAATCGACCCAGATAAAGTCAAGGCTATACAAGAATTACCTCCACCACGCACTAAAAAAGAAGTTCGAGATTTCCTGAGAAGGCTAAATTACATCGCCCGTTTCATTTCACAATTAACAGAGAAATGCGACCCAATATTCCGCCTCCTTAGGAAGCACAATCCAGGTTTATGGGATGAGGAGTGCCAAAAGACTTTCGATAAAGTTAAGCATTACTTGTCTAATGCCCCGGTGTTGATGCCACCTTACCCAGATAAACCATTGATACTGTATTTAGCAGTGTTTGAGAACTCCATGGGGTGTGTATTAGGCCAACATGATGAGTCAGGAAGAAAGGAAAAGGCGATATACTATCTTAGATCTTAGCAAGAAGTTCACTGACTGCGAGACGAGATATTCGCCGATCGAGAAATTGTGTTGCGCTTTGATCTGGACAACCCGAAGATTGAGGCAGTACATGTTGTACCATACAACTTGGCTCATCTCAAAACTAGATCCTCTGAAGTACATGATGGAGTCAAATGCCTTGAAGGGAAGAATGGCTCGTTGGCAAATTTTACTTTCTGAATTTGACATAGTCTACGTGAACTAGAAAGCTATAAAAGGAAGTGCGTGTGCAGATTTTTGGCCAAGTGATGGGGCTCTAGAAGATTATGAGCCTCTGAGTTTTGATTTCCCAAATGAAGACTTAATGTACATTGCGACCACGGAAGAAGACTCCCAAAAAGATCATCCTTGGAGACTGAATTTTGACGGAGCTTCAAATGCTATAGGTAATGGAATCGGGGTAGTTCTGGTATCCCCAAATGGAGATCATTATCCTTTTACTAGTAAATTGGATTTTGATTGCACGAATAACATGGCAGAATATGAAGCATGCATCATGGGTATCCGTGCGGCTATTGAACGCAAAATCAAGATGCTAGAAATATATGGAGATTCAGCACTAGTGATCTATCAGCTTAAGGGTGAATGTAACACCCCTAACCCGTATCCGTTACCGAAACAGGTTTACAGAGTGTTACCAGTACATACAGAACATTTATAGATTAATCAAAACATTACTATTCACTTTCTGAGATCATATATATATATATAACGACATTTATTTGGGCCCTCGAAACCCAACATGAACATTAAAATCAAGTCGGAGCTCAATTGATTTCTCATAAAATTTTTCGCTTAATTTTTTTCTTTTTTTTTTTTTTCATTTAATGATTAAACATTCTCAATTAAACTACAAACATAGCATTTGTATGTCATCATACATGTATCTCTCATACTCATTTTACCTTGTCTATTATGGTGCCACTTATACTTTTATACCATGATTATCATCTTACCAAATATTTTCAGCTTAATCATCAAACATTTATATTTAAAGTTAGATCATATCTTTATAAAATACTACATTTGGATCATGCTGAATAAAATACTTGCCTTAGACATTTCAATCCAACTTCATACCCAACAAGCATCATATTGAAACTAGTCATATATATACATATCATGATATGTATCGTTCTCATACTGTTTTCTTATAAACATATATCATTTGTTTTCCTCCTCCTCCTCTCCATTCCACATCCTTAATGTATATAACATTCTTGTAAGTACAATTTCACAATTTACTTATTAATGCTCATATTAAGCTGTTCACACGAGTCATAGTCACTCAATTATTTATAATTCAAGCTACAAAGCTCCAAATTAAAATCCGTAAATTTTCCCTGAAACTAGACTCACATATCATTCCACCATAAAATTTTCAGAATTTTTGGTCTAGCCAATTAGTACAGTTTATTCATTTAATTTTCCCCTGTTTCACTATCTGACAGTTCTGACCTCTCTTCACTAAAAATTAATTATATCACAGTACAGAACTCGGATAATGTTCCCATTGATTTCTATTGAAAATAGACTCATTAAGGATTATAATCATATAAATTTGAGCCTCTAATTAATTTTATACAATTTTTAGTGATTTTCCAAAGTCGAAACAGGGGAACCCGAATTCATTCTAACCTTGTCTCACAAATTTTATTATATCTCATAATTTACAATTCAATTGCTTACACCGTTTCTTCTATGAAAAACTAGACTCAATAAGATTTAATTTCATATATTATTCATCCTCTAATTCGATTTTTACAATTTATGGTGATTTTTCAAAGTCAACTTACTGCTGCTGTCCAAAACTGTTTTAGTTCAAGATGTTTATTACCATTTTTCCTCTAAATTTCACAAGTCATACAAGTCAGTCCTTGCTCAATTAGCCCATCTATTAAGCTAATTTTTCTCAATTAACATTTTATTCCATCATTCTAAACTATTACACAACTTTTGAAAATCAGAATTTTAACACTAAACCTTAATTCACAACTTTTTCACAATTAGGTCCTAAAATCAATTTCTATTGAAATTACTTGATAAAATCATCAAACAACAAAATCAAAGCTTCAAATTCATTTTATTTCATCATAAACAGCCAATACTTATCAATGATAGCTTTTAATTTTGTTCATAAAATAAAAAAACTAATGAATTAAACACTTGAACCTAATTGTAAAAGTCACAAAAATATAAAAATCTCAAAGAAAAGGGCAAGAATTGAACTCACATATGTCAAAGTATGAAAAACCAACAGCTTTCAGACCTCCCATGGCGTTTTTGCTGAAGAAAAATGATGATATCTCTAGATTTTTCAAATTTGTCTTGTTTTATATGTTTAATTTGTAAAATTTCCCATTTTGCCCTTGTTTCTCCTTGTCTTTTTTTGCTGATTTTCTTGCCCAACCGTCCAGCCCATACAATTTGGGTCCAATTGCCTTTTAAATCCCTCCTTTTAATTACTTAAACTATTTAATCACAATTTAATAAATTTTGCACTATTTTCAATTTAGTCCTTTTAATTAATTGACTAACTAAACGTTAAAATTTTCTAACTGAAACTTTAATACTAACTTAATAACACTCCATAAATATTTATAAAATTATTTATGGCTCGGTTTATGAATCGAGGTCTCGATACCTCGTTTTCAACCCAATTTACACGATTAATTCTTTTAAAATCGCAAAATTCACTAATTAAAAATAATTCTTTTAAGTTTCGCGCTTGGCCTATAATTATTATTCGTTAAAATTTCTAAACTTACTCGTCGGATTTAGTGATCTCAAATCACTATTTCCACACCACCAAAAAAATTTGGTGAACATGTTGAATGGGAGACAAGAGACCCTAAACTAATCAATTACAGAAAAAGTGGTTGGAACTAATTGAGGAGTTCGACGATGTCACTTTTACTATCTCCCACGAGATGAAAACCGGATGGTCGACGCCTTGGCAACTCTAGCTTCTATGGTCAAAGTAAATAAGCAAGAGAATGTGAAGCCTATCCAGATAAGTATCACGAGGCCCTGGCATATTGCTGTAACATTGACGAAGAAGAGGAAAAAGATAATCACCCTTGGTATCAAGATATACTACGATATATGCGGAATCGTGAATATCCAGACCAAGCGACTGAGAATGATAAAAGGACGTTGAGAAGGCTGGATAGTGATTATGTCTTAGATAGAGAGATCCTGTATAAAAGGAGAAGAGATCAGGTACTCTTAAGATGCGTGAACACTGTCGAGGCTAAGCAAATCTTAGAAGAGGTCCATGAGGGTGTCTGTGAAACACACGCTAATGGTTTCACAATGGCAAGACAAATCATGAGATTCGGGTATTATTGGTCTACTATGGAGGGGGATTGCATCAACTACGGAAAAAAGTGCCATAAGTGTCAAATCTATGGGGACAAGATTCACGTACCTCCTTCACCGCTCCATGTTATGACGTCTCCATGGCCTTTCTCGATGTGAGGGATGGACGTCATCGGGCCGATCTCGCCGAAAGTATCCAACGGGCATCGGTTCATCTTTGTGGTCATCGACTACTTCACCAAGTGGGTAGAAGCCACTTCTTATGCCAATGTCACGAAATCAGCAGTCAGCAAGTTCTTAAAAAAAGGAGATCATATGTCGATACGGGATGCCTGAGAGGATCATATCGGACAATGCGCTGAATTTGAGCAAAAACACAATAGCGGAGGTCTGTCGCCAATTCAAGATCAAACACCATAACTCGTCACCGTATCGTCCAAAGATGAATGGTGCGGTAGAAGAAGCAAATAAGAATATCAAGAAGATTGTGGGAAAAATGACGGAGACTTATAGAGATTGGCACGAAAAATTACCATTCGCCCTTTATGCCTAAAGAACGTCAGTCAGAACTTCCACCGGGGCAACACCTTTCTCTTTGGTTTATGGAATAGAGGCTGTGCTGCCTATTGAGGCTGAGATTCCCTCTTTACGAGTGCTGTCAGAATTAAAGTTAGATGAAGCAGAATGGATCCAGTCAAGGTACGATCAACTGAATTTAATTGAAGAAAAGAG
Source organism: Gossypium anomalum (assembly GCA_025698475.1). Lineage (NCBI taxonomy): Eukaryota > Viridiplantae > Streptophyta > Magnoliopsida > Malvales > Malvaceae > Gossypium > Gossypium anomalum. The sequence goes on along the minus strand of CM046960.1, from coordinate 56,170,846 downwards.
GCTGAAAGCTATCCGCCATGGTCAAATGTACCAAAAGCGAATGATACGGGCTTATAATAAGAAAGTTCGCCCTAGAGAATTCTGTGAAGGAGGCCTTGTTTTGAAAAAAATTCTCCTCATACAAAAGGACTTTAGAGGAAAATGGATGCCAAATTGGGAAGGACCTTATATGGTGAAGAAAGCTTTCTCCGGAGGAGCTCTGATCTTGACTGAGATGGATGGCAAAAGCTTGCCTAACCCCGTGAATTCAGACTCGGTCAAGAAGTACTTTGCCTAAAAAAAAAAAAAGAAGAAGAAGAAGAAAAAACGGAGAGGCCAAGGCAAAGACCCACAAAAGGGCGCTTTGAGACCAAAAGGGTTTTGAGTTGAAAACCCAGGAATGGGCAATTCAAATTTTGATCGAAAATGGGGCATACAGTAATTTTGTCTTCTCTGATGCAAAAAAAAGGAGGGATGTTACACCTTGGAGCATTGACAAAGTACTCTTGGTCTTCTAAACACATATCAAGTTTCAAAGGGTCCTCAAGAAGTTTTAAGCGGAGAAGCTCATACTGTGATATCTGGGGCATCTGTTTTCACTTTTTGTTCATTTTGTATCTCAGCAAACTTGTCATTTTGATTACCTTATTCATTTCAAGATTTTTCTCAATAAAATTCCGTCTTGTCCATTGCTATAATCTTTTTCGAGCCTTTTTTACTGAAATAACGATTAATGGACTAATGACATTTGAGAGGAGTTCCGCATATCACTCTGAAATGATTTTAAATGATACAAAGACCTGAAACGGGATTAATTAGTCTGAATTACCCAAATGCAAAGAAACATTAGGCAAAGAATGGCCTAAATCCTTCAAGAGATACCAACTGGAGAGAAAGACTGATCAATACGTCATTGATAATGTCCCAATGAATAATAAGCAATGATACCTTAAGCCTTTCAAAACGGATCATTCTCATTCCTGCATTCATATATCATTCATAACATACCTAGTTAGGAGCATATGATTCATTTCAATCATAACATCCTAATTATCTGACCTAAGCATCACATCTAGTAAGGAGCATTTGATTCATTTTGATCATAGCATACTAACCATAGATGCAAGGGATTAATTCTATAGATCTTGTCTCCCTGAAGTTGCAGTGGAACAGATTGAAGACAGTAAATCTTGCCTTCCTGAAGTTGTAGTGAAGCAGATTTAAGTCACCATCCTATCTCCCCAAAGTTGTAGTGGAGTAGGCTGAAGTTACAAGTCTTATCTCCCTGAAGTTGCAGTGGATCAGACTAAATCATGGCAAATTTTATCTTTCTGAAGTTGCAGTGAAGCAGATTAAAGCCATTAACCCTATCTCCCTGAAGATACAGTGGAGCAGGTTGATGTTACAAGTCTTATCTCCTTGAAGTTGCAGTGGATCAGACTGAATCATGACAAATCTCATCTTCCTGAAGTTGCAGTGAAGCAGATTAAAGCCATTAACCCTATCTCCCTGAAGATACAGTGGAGTAGGTTGATGTTACAAGTCTTATCTCCCTGAAGTTGCAGTGGAGCAGGCTGAATCATGGCAAATCTTATCTTTCTGAAGTTGCAGTGAAGCAGATTTAAACTACCATCCTATCTCCCTAAAGTTGTAGTGGAGTAGGCTGAAGATTGTAGATCTCGTCTCCCTGAAGTTGCAGTGGAGCAGGCTGAATCATGACAAATCTTGTCTTTCTGAAGTTGCAGTGAAGCAGATTAAAGCCATTAACCCTATCTCCCTGAAGATACAGTGGAGTAGGTTGAGGTTACAAGTCTTGTCTCCTTGAAGTTGCAGTGGAGCAAATCAAAGACAGTGAATCTTGCCTTCCTGAAGTTGCAGTGAAGCAGATTTAAGCCACTATGCTATCTCCCTAAAGTTGTAGTGGAGTAGGCTGAAAATTGTAGATCTTGTCTCCTTGAAATTGCAGTGGAGCAGATTAAAGACAGTGAATCTTGCCCTCCTGAAGTTGCAGTGAAGCAGATTTAAGCCACCATCCTAGCTGCCTAAGGTAGTAGAGTAGATTGAAGATTGTAGATCTTATCTCTCTGAATATACAATGGAGTGGGTCGAAGTTACAAGTCTTATCCCCCTGAGGGTGCAGTGGAGCAGGCTGAATCACGGCAAATCTTATCTTCCTGAAGTTGCAGTGAAGTAAATTAAAGCCACTAACCTTATCTCCCTAGAGATGCAGTGGTGCATACCAAAGCTACTAAAAGGCATCAAAAGAAGTCAAGACTCAACAGGGCCAGGCAAAATTAGCCTTTTTATGGTCTTTGCTCTATTCCCGTTACACGACAATGAGCAAAGAGGGGCAGTTGTAAGAGGCCCATTTTGGCTTGGCCCAATCTATAAAAACAAACCAGATAAATAAAAGTCCAAAGACTTATTCACAGTCCATTTACACAACCAAATCAAAATTAAATACAAGCCCATATCCGAATCTAAAGCCCAATTAATTTTAGCCCAAATTACAGCAAACCTAACCCAATTTCTACAGGCCCAATAGGCCCAAACATTAAGCCAACTCAGAAACCCTAGGGTTTCTGAGACTAGTCCTAGCGCTGTATCCTCCTTCTGTCGCCCACGTGCTCCGTCGGTGAAACCAATGCCCAAGGCTCGGCCTTCCTGTCCCGTTGCACCGAAATAGCAACCTCCACCATGTTGATTTCCTTCATAGGCCTGCAAATACACGAAAAAGGGAAGCCAATAGACCAAAGCAGAGACGAGGACAAAACAGAGACAATAATGATTAATAGAGTAGCAATCTAGTAAGAAACAATATGCATTATCTCGGCTATATATCCAAAACTGAAAAAATGTAACAAAAAAAAATAGATTGGAAGCAATCAAAAACAAAAAAGGTTAAAGTCTCATCTTATTTTCTGCCTTATTTTTTCTGCTTTGATTTTTGCGGTTTTTCAAGTCAGTTTAGACAAAAAACATAAAGAGTAGAGGAAAAGATACTTACCCTGACTCTGAAGTCGTACCACCGGAGCCTTTGCTCTATCGGTGAAACCGACTGAAAGGGGCGTCTCTCTCTCGGATCTACAGGCTAAGGGAGTAAAGTCTTCGGGCGCTCCAAAGTCGGGGTCAAAAGACCCCTTTCACGGCCTCAACCACCACCCTCAGTGGCATGGTGCGATGACGGCAATGATGGGTTCCCTGTGGAACCCTAGCAGAGTACAAACGGATGGGGGAGGCCCCTTTTTTTCAGAAAATGAAGTATAAACAAAAGGGGTAACGAAAATGGGTTTATATGATACAGCAGAACAGTGCCGTTTTGGCACTAGGGTTATCTTTGATCAAACGGCGTCGTTTTGATGTTAGACTCGAGCGACCCTACCCGGTTAGGCCAAAATCCGCGTGTTTTCATCCTAATGGGTTATTTACGGGTTTGGTCCTCCCTTTTCGTAGTCCGTCGCAATTTGGCCTCCCCTCCTCTTTCCTTGCTTTTTCCTTCGATTTTTACCCCACAATTTTCGCGGGGTTCAAATTTGGTCCTTGTCAAAGTTACATGTTGTGGGGAACAGGGATATTGTCCCATTCGGTCCCCCATTCCCTTCGTGTATCACGATTCGGACCTAACATTTTGTTTTTATTCCATTTTGCTCCTTTATATATTCATTGTCCATTTATTATTTAATGTGCATCACCAGCTTATGATATCGAGATCATTTCATATTTCTTTTATTCCCTTTTGATTTTCGTCTACCTTCGTTATTATTATTTCATTATATATTGTTGTTTTATCATCCATCATTCTTTCATCCTTTTTATAAATTATTCATTCAATTCATAGTTTTATCATTGTTGACATTGGATTATTTATTTTATTAATTGTATTGTGATTATATTATTAATTTGATTTAATCAACGCATAATGTCTATTTGTTTGTTTATTCATTTGTTCATTACTGTTTTTATAGATTGAATTTATTTCATTTCTACCTTCATTATCATCCCTTTTTTATCGTATGTTTGTGTATATATTTTTTTTCTCGTACCTTCAAATGTTACATCATTTATTCTATTATCACTATTATTATTGTTACTATTTTTGTACTCATCAGGTGTTTTTAAACCATAATCAATTTTAAATATTTCACATATATTATCATGTGTAGTATTCATTTTTTTATGCATTTTCGTACTCTAAATTAATAAATACATATATAGACCTCCCTTTTATTTAAACGATTTTTAATACATCGATTTATCTCAAATTCCTCTTTACACTTCGTTTATTCTAAATATTTTATTTATGTTAAGCCATCTCATATATGTTTTAATTTTTATATGTTATTTTGTTATACTATTTTATATGTAAATGATTTCAAATTCTTTTATCATCTATCGCAAACCTTTATTATTATTCAAGGTTTTGTATAGATTACTCATATTAAATTGTTTTACATACCTTTCGTATGTTATACATCTTCAAAATTATCTTTCCATACTTTTTATTTTAATTATTTTACATATATGATTTATTTTAAAACTTTGCGTATATCATTTATTTTAAAGTTTATATGTATTACTTGGTTTAGATTATTGTATGTGTTACTTACCTTAGACTCCTTTGACATTATTATTTTTAACTGTTTTATACCTTATATATTTCATTTTATTTCATTTTTATTTTTCTTTAATTTTTTACATATATTATTTGGTTTAAACTTTTATATAGCGCATATTACCAAACTATTTGTTGAATGTTTCTTAAAAAAAAAAAAAATGTCTTGTCATACATTTGAAATTGCTCATGTTGTTTATTGCGTTTCTCTTTAATTATGGATATTGGCATTTGAATAATGTTCGTTGCATGTCGCCTTTGCATGCCTTAGAAATTATTTGTTAGTACCTTCATTGGCCTCCAATAATATAACATCTAATTCATATCTCACCATTCCATGCTCGATATTCTTTTTTCATTTTAACTAGTTTGAATCATATCGTGTGTGAAACATTTCGTCTTAATCCAAACAAATAACATGTTGTTTAAACGGCAAACTCGCTATCCTTCAAAAAACAAAAATTTTCAAATAAGGCAATGTTTTGCGTTTTAGAACGCCGAGGAATTGTGCTCTAACTTACGGGGTTTCGGTTCTCTCGTTGATTCTAAATAGCTAAATATCCTTTTTGAGTTTTAAACTACGTCAAATTCCAATTTAAGTTAAAGACGACCTTGTGCTCGGGAATTCACGGTATTGTGTCCTAACTTACGGGATGTGATACTCCAATATCTCGAGATAAGGAAATCTTCAGTAATTGTTTTGAGCCAATTCAAGCATTTTAAAAATCGATGTTAAAGAAAAATGATCATATTATAAATCCATCTCTCGATTTTCAACTTTCGACTTTAGGACATTAACTAATCAATTTGGTACCAATTTTGGGCGTGATGAGGGTGCTAATCCTTCCTCGCACGTAACCGACTCCCGAACCCATTCTCTCAAGCTTCGTAGACCAAAAAAAAAATGTCGTTTTAGTAAACTAAAATATTTTATTAAAACGAAGGTGATCCGATCACACCTAGTAAAGATCGGTGGCGACTCCCGTTTTAATTTTCATTTCCAAATAAAGTCGATTCCCGTTTTTCAAAAAAATGGTTTCGACATATTCTTCTTCTTATTATTCTTATTATTATTATTATTATTATTATTATTATTATTATTATTATTGAACATATCATATATTTTATCAACTTTAAATACTTTACATATGTTATCTCTTTTAAACTATTATACGTATTTTAAAATTTTATATATATTGTTTGTTTGTACTGGTTTATATGTTAATCATTACAAATGCTTTTATTGTTATTTATTTTAAACTTCCTATAAACTACCTATTTTCTTTTATTTATTATTATTTTATTGTTATTATTGCTATCATCATATTATTAAGTTAATTAATCTTATATTGATCCCGTCATATTATATATATTTTTTTTGTTTCTTTTGTATTTATCTACATTATTATTACTATAATTATTGTATTTATTTTTGAACATATCATGCATTTTAAATTATTATCAATTTTAAATATTTTATATATATCATTTCGTTTAAATCATCATATGTAATATTTATTTTAAGATTCTTATATGTATCTTAATATTTTAAATTATTACATGTATACATATATTATTTACACTTTCTTATATATCATTTTACCTCAAATTTCTCTTTTCATATTATTCATTCTAAATATTTTACACATCATTTGAGTCAAACCATCTTATATCTTATCCATTTTAAATTTTTATATGTTATTTAGTTACACTATTCTATACAAAAACTATTTTAAATTCTTTTTATTATTTATCGTAAACCTTTTATTATTATTAATTTCAAGACTTCATACGTTACTTATTTTAAACTTGTGCATATATTATTTATTTTGGATTCTTATGTACATATTTTTATTTAAATTATTTTTGTACAACATTTATTTTAAATTTTCCTTCTTTCACATTATTTATCCTAACTTTATTCATTTTCATTTTAAAGTTTGTTTTGTTTTATTTACTTTAATTTGAATTATTATTCATTAATTATATTCTTTAGTTTTCATGAATGTTTGATTAAAATGTTTGTTTTCCGAAACAGGGCTATTATTGTGTATTTCAAATTGTATGGCCATATTATTATCCTTATCACCCATTTGTATAATGTTATATTCATATATTATTTCATGCGTGTAAGTTATGCTTTTATGTCTTGCTATTGCTCCATGAATCAAGCTTCATTACATTTACCCAACAAATCATTTTATTTTAACCTAAATAAATAACACACGTTGTTTAAATGATGTATTCGCTATTATTCAAAAAATGAAAAAATAAGGCAATATTTCGCGTTTTGGAATATCGAAGAATTGTGCCATAACTTACGGGGTTTCGGTTCTTTCGTTAATTCTAAGAAGTCAAATATCCTTTTGAGTTTTAAAACACGCGGATTTCCAATTGAAATTAAAGACGAATTTGCGCTCGAGAGTTCACGGTATTGTGCCTAACTTACGGGATGTGATACTCAGATATCTCGAGATAAGGAAATCTTTAACGATCATTTTTAAGCTAATTCATACATTTTTTAAATTGATATTAATAGAAAGGATCGTACTTCAAATTCATTCCCGATTTTTAATTTCCGACATTAAGACATTAACTAGTCAAATCGGTACCAATTTTTGGGCGTGTCGAGGGTGCTAATCCTTCCTCACACCTAACTGACTCCCGAACTTGTTCTCTTGAGTTTTGTAGACCAAAATGCCATTTTAGTAAACTAAAATTGTTTTATTAAAACAAAGGTGACCCGATCACACCTAATAAAGATCGGGAGTCCGATTTTTAATTTCCGACATTAAGACATTAACTAGTCAAATCGGTACCAATTTTTGGGCGTGTCGAGGGTGCTAATCCTTCCTCACACGAAACTGACTCCCGAACTTGTTCTCTTGAGTTTTGTAGACCAAAATGTCATTTTAGTAAACTAAAATTGTTTTATTAAAACAAAGGTGACCCGATCACACCTAATAAAAATCGATGGCGACTCCCGATTTTCATTTTCATTTTTCAAAATCTAAGTCGATCCCCTTTTTAAAAAAAAATAGTTTCGACACACGTGATAATCCACGTATATCCCACATCAAAAAAGTTAATAAAAACATTAATTTTCAACAATTTTAAGATGATTTGACAAAATATACAAATTAAAAAATAAAATAATTTCTTTTTTAAAGTTAAAATTCATAAATTATGCCAAAAATAAAAGAAGATTTTGGTGCGTAGGCTGGCATCCAACTGCCCCCCACGCAATGAACAAAAACATCTAATTTGCACGCATGTTTGTGCCCCCTCTACCTTTGAAAATTTGTGGTTCACCTAAGCCACACCCACAATAATATTCCCCATTGACCATCACCACCAACTACACCGTACGTCCGTACCATGAGGTTTCTTGAGTTGCCACTGTATTCCCATGGCAGCCAATGCTGATTTAACCGACATGGCATTCGTCTTTTGTCTCTACACCCGAATTGTATCACATTTATGTGTGTTTTGACGGTTCCTTAATTGAAAGAAAATTGAATATGGCATATTTAAAATAATAACACGGATGAGATATAATTTACTAAAAATTTTAAATTAATAATGATAAAATTAAATTTTAGTTTCTTAATATTGATAAAATTTTGATTTAATTCATCAAACATTATAAAGATATAAACTATTAAAATAATAAAATTATATTTTTACTATCGTAAAAATATACAACTTAATTTCTCCCCTCAAAAATATTTTCTAATTTCGCCACTTTCTCAATTATAAAAAAATTAAAAATCTTTAGCCATTCTATTTGGTTTTTAATCTCGTTGTGTATGGATGACCAATTCCACTCTTAATAGAAAATAGAAAAGAACAGAATTAATTTCTTTTTTATAATAATTATAAAAAATCCTGTGTCAGTCAAAAATAAAGGAAAGGCATAGCCCAATATGCCACTTAGCCATGGGCCATAAGGTCCAATACTTATAGGGAATGAATGCCTTAAACTGTAAAGGTAGTAGATCTATAACAAAAAGGTTAAAATATGTTGTTAGTCCCTGTACTTGTATAGAATTTGATATTTGGTCCCTATACTTTAAAAGTTAAAAATTCAATTCAATTTAAAAATTCTAATCCAATCATTATCATTGTTGATAGTTTCTATAAAAAAAAATTCAATTTAACATGTTTATTTTCTAACAATCATATATCATGTCATATGAAGACAACCTAATCAAAATTCTAAGTTAACAAATTTTAATAGAAAATAAATATTATTTTAATGACTGAACTAAGGTTTCTAAATAAAAAGCTAAGAGATCTTACTTTTTAATCAAGCTCATCTTGTGAAATCAGTTTTCTAAGAAATCAAGCAAGGCTTAACAACCCAATAATACTTACACAACCAATCATCTTAGAGACAGGTTGTACCAAAATCAACAATTTTATTGTAATTTTAAAAAATAATAATGAAATTTTCAAAAAAAGTATTAATTGTCGATGGAAAAAATAGCATAAAAATCAAAGGTTTCGACATTTAAAACATCATTACCGCCATAGAAGAAGTGTCGAAACAATTGGTAAATGATAATTCTGTAGATGACATCCAAAGTTCCAAACACATGCTCAACTTTTTTATAAATTAAAATTGAAAGGAAATTGATAGAGTTGAAGATAAATTGGGAGAGTTTTTATTATATTTTTCTTTTTATTGTTAAAATAATAATTAAAGAAAATTTTGAAATTTTGGTTTTTTTTTTTTTTTAATTTTTGTTTCTTACTAGTGTAATACTAATATGAGTAGTAACAACCTCGTTTACTAGCAGTCATCTGTTTACTAGCAGTCATCTATGAGAGTATGGTTAGGTTGTTTTAAAAGAGTCAAAACTATCCTCTCTCTTTTTTGTTATTTTTCTTGAGAAACAAACAAGAAGAAAAAGGAAAAAGAGAACATTTACAAACTATAATCTTATGTTGCAAATAGCAAAAGAAAAGCGTTTTGGACTAATTACAACGAGTTCTCTAATTTTAGTAAAAAAGGTCACGTCAGTCATTTGTTGGTGGATTAGTGGAATTTGTAATGGCAGCGACCAATTTGAGCAATTATATTAATTAAAGTGATTAAATTGAAAAAAAAGTTAGAGTGACCAAAATAGAAACGACGCTATTTCAAAGTGACATACGGTGTAGCTTTCCCTTATTCTTTTTAAAAGTGAGTTTAGTGATATGATAAAAAATAAAAGATATTCTCATCAGTTCAAAAGTTTTTTCAAACTCATACTTTTTTATATACTAGCTTTTAATGTCATGTGCACGTGAATTTTTATACATTTTTAATTCATTAATAATATATTTTTTATAACTTTAAAAGTATATATTTGTGCTAATTAAGTTAAGATTAATTTAATTTATAAATTAGTTTTGAAAAATAAAATAATATTTTAAAAACAATTGAAATAAACAATTAAATTAATGCATAAAACCATTGAAATAATATACAAAATTAAAACTATGTAAGAAAGTAAATACAAAAGATATAATAACAATTAAAAATAATTGTTGAAATTTAATTTATTTTCAAAACAAATCTACAAAACGTTTCTCTTATACCAAACAGATAATGGATAACAGATTTAACACCGCTTGCTTCACGTAATATAATGACTTACAAAAAAATTAAAAAATAATATTATAATCTTATATTGCTTCATCATCTATTAAAATAATATTCTCTCTCTCTTTGGTGCTATTGTTGTACAAATATGATTCGATATTATCTCATAAAAAATCATTACTTTAATGCTCCATTCTTTTTTATATAATTCTAACTTATTATTGCTAACAATCTCCAATTTTTTACATCTATTTTTTATTAGATGCCATTTGACTGAATATACCCGACTATTAATTTTATTTATAAAACTAAAGTTAAAATTTAATTGGTTTATAACTCTAATACTAAATAATTGATAATTAAAATATTTAGAGTTCTATTCAGTTATTAAATTTATTTTATATAAATAAAATTAGCACAATTTTAAAAAAATCAAATTTTTATAGTAATGTCAAATTTAAATTATATTTGTTTTTAACTAATAATTTTAAATTAAATTATAACTATAATTACCACAACTTTTTTTTTTATATTTTAGGTTTAGAGTTCTATTCAAATAATAATTATATTTTAAAATTAGTAAAACTTTGTTTACATCAAACTTTTTTAAATAATAAATGTAAATTATAGTTATAATTATTTTTAAACGTATAATTATCAAAATTTTTATTAAATTATAAATACTTTTAAATATATAATTATCATAACTTATATTTTATGTTAATTATTTAACTAATAATTCTAAATTAAACATTACAATTATTTTTAAATGTCAATTTAGTAATATATTAAAAAAATAAAGTTTATTCTAGCCGGTTCAAAAGTTTTCCTAAACTCGTGTTTTTATATATACTACAGATTACATATATATATTTGGCACACTAGTACTTTAATTTTTTATTTCACAAGCAATCTTAAAAAACTGTCATGCGATTTTTTTTAAAATATTTTATTATACCTTTAAAAAATACTTATCAAACTTTTGACTTACTTATAAAATTTAAAAAATCTACTAACAATACATCAAATATTTTTCATATATATAATATTACTGATTACTGATTACATATTATAGATTATAGAATATTTTATCGTTTAAAATATATGTTTGCCATTTATCTAACACCTACTAATAAAATCATATAAATGTAAGGCTCAATTAATGTTACATATCCTTAGAAGTTGGAACTTTTTATTTCATTTCATATAAATACAATTAATATTTAGAAAATTATTTGATACACGTTAGCGGAGTTTTTTAGACTTTAAATATTAATTGAATGTTTGATTAGTGTATTATAAAGTCTAATAAAAAAATAAAAAATTAAATTAAATAAATAAATGTGACATTTATCACACACTCAATCCGCTTGTAGAGCTTAAAAAACTCTATTGACAGAGTATCAAATAATTACCCTTAATAATTTTTTAGGCTAACATATTTATATCTTATTTATATAAATCATTGTATAAATAATATCATATATTATAATATTTAATGTAAAGTGTTTTTTTTTTCTTTCAAGCATCTGCTAGAATTTAGAATTGTCTTGTTAAGAATAAAGAGTATATTTTTTATGATATAATAAAAGTTTTAGCTCTCTAATCTTATAAAAAAATCATTTTTGTTTTTTTATTCATTTTTTCATTTTTTAGTTCTTAAATTTATATTACTTGTTAAATCACTCTGAAATGGATGAAAAAAGTTAACCTCTATTAACTTTGTTAATTTGACAATCCATTTGTATGTTACGTTAGCAAATAATTACATTTTAAAAAATTAAAAAAATTAAAAAATCTGTATTTTTTATACTTTTTTTTAAAATATACTTTTTAATTTTTAAAAACATATTTTTATATATTTTTAAATTTTTTAAATTTAAAAAATAATTAATTACTTATGTGACATCTATGTAAAAATCTACCTATAAGCCACATCAACAAAGTTAATAAATGTCGACCTCTCTATTTATTTTAAAGTGATTTATAAAGCAACCCAAAGACTAAGAAAAAATGAAAAATGAAATAGAAGGTTAAATTATTTTTTTTATTATTTTGTAAAATTGGAGGTGCATATGAGTTTTTAATTTTTATCTTTTTTAAGCCAAAGCTATTTTGGCAGGTCTCTAATGGTTGCGAGAATTGCGTTTTCCACGAGTCGAATTGAGAGCGACTATCTCCCAGTGATCAAGTCTTTTACTAGTAACCATCATATAGTATCGAGTCTGGGAAGGTGGATGGTGGCTTTCATTTTTTTGGCTATAGCCTTTAGAATTTGATGTAATATAGTCAAGGCATGTTTCAAGAGTAGTAATCAAACTGCTCAATATCTTAAAAAATATGCTCTGATTCAGGGCTCAAATTAGAAAATTCTTTTATGAGTCAAAATAATTTTTACGATGATAAAAATATTATTTTACTATTATATTTTTATAATTTTTAAAAGATTAAATCAAATTTTTATATTTTTAATCTGGGCCAAAGTATAATTTATTTTTACTAATTTAAAATTTAAAACTTTTTAAAGACCAAAAATGAAAAATGTTTCACTCTTAATAGATTATGTTTCAAGGTGAATAATCATTTGCTTTTCTTTTATTTTTTAGAAAATGATAAGAAGAAAAGAAAGAAAGAAAAAAAAAGAAAAAGACAGTGAAAAGATAAAAAAAAAAATCATGTTTAAATTATGTCTAATTAAAATCTTACAAAAGGATAATATTAGTAATTAAATTGGAACAATGATGAAAACATAAATTTAACCAAACAATAATAACTATTTTTGTAGTTTACCCTTAAAAAAAAGTTTGTCTTAAATTATAGGAGAAAGATCCCTTTACCGTAAATATCGGGTGGGGAAATAGAAATAAGCTTCGCCTTCTTTCTCATTTTCCAACCTTAGGAGACACAGAAAAGAAGAAAAAACGACTTCCTCCCTGGAAATCTTAAACTCCTCGTTTCAAAACTCTTAACTATAAATACTCTATTAATATCAACGAGGTGTTTAAGTAATTTGTTCAGTTGGTTTATGTTCTTTTAATTTCTTGTTAGATTTGTTTTTCTGTTTAGGATTTTAGGTTAAGAAGAGCAGGAATTGTTTTATAAATCAATTGAAAAAGAAAAGAAAAGATAGAATCAATGGATGGAATAATGAATAAGATAAGGAATTTAGATGCATACCCTAAGATAAACGAGGATTTCTACAGTCGTACGCTTTCCGGTGGCGTTATCACTGTCGTCTCCTCCGTTGTTATGTTCTTGCTCTTCTTCTCCGAGCTCCGTAAGTTCCTTTTTCTCTTCTCAATTATTTCGATCTGATTCCTTTTTTTCTTTATCTATCTTGGAATTGAATTGTTTGAAATTTGTTAAGCGTTTTTAGATTTGAATTGTGATTTGAATCGAGATGGTGACTCAGGTTTATTAATGAATTGGTAACTTAAACATAAGGAATTAGTAGGGAAATCGTTAATGATTTTAGTAAAGAGGGGTGGTTTTCAATGACTGTTTGCGAATTGATTTGATTTAAAATGAATGTCAAAGATAGCTGTCAGCTGCTGTCATATGCAAGCCGAGCTTCATTTATATATTTGCATCCATTTTTGACAAAATTTGTTCGACTTCTATGGTGTATAATTCTTAAGGGGTTGTTTATGAATACGGAGAGATTTGCATTTTGTTCTTGAACATATTGCAGTAGTATGGTTGAGGAGTTGGTAACAATGGCCTTTCCATTGCGGATTGAACAACTGATAATCCATTTATGAAGCCGTTTAACTTGATCATGTTTTGCTTACAAGTTACCACCCACATTCTTTGTGATTTTAGTGCAAGACACTTTGCAGGCTTTTTTCTAGAGCTAGTAGTCTGTGTTTTCAGACATTTCAAGTGAAGCCATACTGTAAACAAGTCATGTTAATGATAACAATGAGATTTCAAATATGTTCTGGACTTCATTCAAGGAAATTTGTATTTGTTGATAATCACTCGCATCTTCATTGCTCAACCATGACCCTTGTGCCAGTGTTGAGTTTCTTTGAAATTTGAATATGGTTATTAAGATCTTTATTGATGGATGATATTCTTGTTTATATGCTTTATCTTTGATACTTTAACCTTAAACCTGGTTTCTCTTTAGTGCCTGCTTTATCAGTTTTCTTCAGTTCTGTTAACTCCTAACATCTTGTGAGTGGGGTATGGTTGGGGTGGGTTGCCCTGTTTTGGGGGGTGGGGGAGGAGGTTTCTTTTTGTCTTATTCATAATCTAAGTTGGGTGTTCTGTTTCCATGAACATTTTTGTTTTTACCTGTCTTGGTTGCAGGATTATATCTTCATGCTGCAACTGAAACAAAACTCGTGGTTGACACTTCAAGAGGGGAAACTCTACGCATCAATGTATTATCATCTTCTAATCCTACTTTAATTTAAGTTTTCCCTTTTAGCTTTTTCCCTATGGCCTTTAATTTTGCATAAAATTTTCTTAAGATTCTTCTTGCTTTTGCAAGATTTCCTAAAGATAATTCCATTGTCATTTTTCATGTTTTACTGTATACTGTTTCTATATTGTCTGCATCAGCATACTCTGTGTCTTCAAAATTAATGTAACCATTATATCACACATTTTGTAGTGTTTCTTCAGTTTTATTCATAGCACTGCTGTGGATCCTTTGTAATTATCATATGTAATTTATTAATGTTCCTTTGGATTTGAAAAATGCAGTTTGATGTTACATTTCCTGCTCTTGCATGCTCAATCGTTAGCGTTGATGCAATGGATATAAGTGGAGAGCAACACCTTGATGTGGTATGTATTGTGATGAATTATGCTTTTTAATTCTATATTGATTAGTTTTTCTCCCACATCAAGTATCGTAAAGGGAATTTTCTACTTCTCTCTTTCTCTCTCTCTCTTCATGGGCACATAGATGTGTTTTTGTATGAAATAGACAAACTTATGTGCATAATTGCATTCACACAGAACTTATTTTTTTCTGCGCTTGCTGCTAAAATTGTCCAGTTGTTTCTGTTAAACATTTATTTTTATAAATTTGCAGAAACATGACATAATCAAGAAACGGTTAGATGCACATGGCAATGTTATAGAATCAAGGCCAGATGGAATTGGTGCTCCCAAGGTTGGATATATGGCGATATTGCTTGAAGTTGATTCCTCAGTTGCATTTTTTCTCTCAAAGGATCTGAGGAACCACACATTCAGCTCTTTTTGTTTTGCCTATGCCTTTCTTTCTGCTCATAATTGTTCCACTTCATACAGATTGAAAAGCCTTTACAGAGGCATGGTGGCAGACTTGAGCACAATGAGACTTATTGTGGTTCATGTTATGGTGCAGAAGCGGTATGTTTTATTTATAGTTTGTTGTGATATAAATCAATCTGCTAGATGCATGTTTTTCCTGAATATGAAGGATCTTTGACGTGTTTTATGGGTCCCATCCCAGTACCTTATTTTCTTGATCCTAATAGAATTTTCATTCTGTCATCATTTGCCTAAAATATGATACACCCATTTGATTTAGTGGCATTTATTCACCTTTATTCTTTTTTCAATTGGCAATTTCCTTAATTTCTTTTGATTTGGTTGTGTTTTATTATGGAGTTGAAGAGGCAGTTAATGTTGCCAGTATTTAGGTAGTGAATGATCATTGAAATCAGTCCAGTTTTAAGAAGTACTATCTTTCTGCTACATGTATGATGTACTTTTCCTTTTTCAGCATTCTGTTTCCTTTTGATCTTGCAGGCTGATGATGATTGTTGCAATTCCTGTGAGGATGTTCGTGAGGCATACAGAAAGAAAGGTTGGGCGTTGTCAAACCCAGATTTGATTGACCAGGTCTGTCTACATAAGAGCGCTTAAACTATCAGATTTTTTAAGCAACTTTAATTGGAATGAGACACACATAGACAGATATGCTGGGATGGAAAATGTTATGTTTGCCTTTAGTATCGTTGGTATCGATAGTCTTGCTTGTAATTAATTGCTTCTGTTTCCATAAGAATGCCTATTTTCCCTTCCCAAGAATTCCTATCGAGTACTGACCAGTTCCAGATCCAACTCCCACAGAAGCTTAATTTGAATGCCAACTATGAAGGTGGCAGGGGAATTGTTATTTGTCTAATAATTAGGTAATTAACATGGGACTTGCTTGCCCTCTTCTTGGTGCATTAAAAAACTTGATTCCTTTTATTTCTCAATAATCTTAAGATAACAATTTATATCATCTTATATCAGGGCAACTACCAATACAGTCTTTGTTGCATGATACTTGAAACTTTTAGTTGTTGTTGTTGATAGTTGATACTCGCGAAAGGTATACAAGTTTGTCTGAGCTAATATCCCAATGGGTAACAGTGTATTATTGTCTGTGTAGTAGTAGTTTTTGCTTTCTGGTCGGCCTATTTAAAGATTTTGTTCGTTCCCCTCTTCAATATTGGTCTTTAACCCGGTTGGCATACATGACTTAATGTGACCCTGGCTTATGCTTTGATTTATGCTTGCTTGTTTCTGTTCAGTGCAAGAGAGAGGGTTTTCTTCAGAAGATTAAGGATGAAGAAGGTGAGGGGTGTAATATATATGGCTTTTTAGAAGTTAATAAGGTGGCGGGGAACTTTCATTTTGCACCTGGGAAAAGCTTTCAGCAATCGAATGTTCATGTACATGACTTGCTAGCTTTTCAAAAGGACAGTTTTAATGTAAGATGCAGCCTTATTGTTTTCATCTTTTGCGTACATTAGCATGTGTTATCTGATGTTATTGCACTTCATGAATACTTGATACAGCTAAGTCACAAGATCAATAGATTAGCTTTTGGAGATTACTTCCCCGGGGTCGTGAATCCTCTTGATAGGTACTTGCTAACTCTTGCTTAATCATTTTACCTTGGCCATGTACAAGAGAGAGATGTTGGCATATTTTACATTTTATCTTGTCCTTGTTTGTTTTTGCTTCTAAAATTCAGTGTTCATTGGACTCAAGAACAGCCAAGTGGGATGTACCAGTACTTTCTCAAGGTTAGTTTTCTGTGTGAATTGATTTTTAGTCCTTTATTATCATATTCTCCAATAACTATCAAGAGGTATGACACCTATCTAGTAATCAAAGACGGAATATTACTTCTGGATCTAGACTATTTGCCTTCTGGTAACCCTTTTCATTCCATTAGCCTTTTAGTGTTTGCAGCAGATGACGCTTCTACTCCTAATTGTGCATATATAAATGTTATATCATATCAAAGTTCAAAACTTAGTTTCAAAAAAGCTTTGACAATATTGATAAAGTTTGCTTATTCTGCCCCTCATTGAACTTTATAAATGCACAGAATGCTAAAAGCCTGTCTGATTAGCTTAATCGTTCTAAACTAATGAATGTTGTCGAATTTATTAAGGGGAAAATTCCAATTTCAAAATGATACCAGCAAACAGATCAATAAAACTAAAACAGAGAACCTACTGAGAATATGGTTTGCTACAGTTGAAACTTTTGTGCAAATATAAACCTCAATACCACAGCTTTCATCTTCTATAAAAGCAAGAGAGAATAACACATTCAAGAAAACCAAGTACCATGTGTTATGAATTCAAGAAAACTGAATACCATGCATTCAGACTAACTTTGTAATTTGATGGCATACATTCATATCTTCAGGGGCATGGATTCTTGCTTTTTGTCTCTGATGCATGTAGCTTATCATGTTCCTCAATGAGCTTCAAATAAAAAAAGGGTTTCTTAGTTTGATGGTTTTCAATATATTCTCTATCTTGTAGGTTGTCCCTACCGTGTACACAGATGTGAGTGGGCACACTATCCAGTCAAATCAGGTGGGGTTAAAACTTGCAAAAATTTTGAATTTTATCTCTTTTTTCATTTAGTCAAAATGATTAATGCATGAGAGGTTGCTTTTGACAGTTTTCTGTAACGGAGCATTTTAAGGGTGCAGAAGTAGGCCGGCTTCAATCCCTCCCTGGAGTTTTCTTCTTTTATGACCTTTCTCCTATCAAGGTCGGTTGCTCCCGTGCTTTTGTTTTTAGGCAATATCTTTGACCGAATCAACATTTTATGTCATAGAGATGCCACATCACTTTCAAGGTTCAGTTTAGTTATTTATTTTTATATATACGAGGGGGCCTAAGGGGTCAAGCATTAGACATGAGTTCTCTTAAAGAATAGTTTTAAATGCTAGCCCGAGTCCAGACTATTTTTCAGATTTTTTATTTGATTCCTGCTATTTATCTGAGCTTATTTTGAATTTCATTTTTTTAGGTGACTTTTACAGAGCAGCATGTCTCGTTCTTGCACTTTCTAACAAATGTTTGTGCTATAGTTGGAGGTAAGTTTTCCCCCAGCATTCTGTTTATTTCACAAATTAATAGCAGTGTTTTACCCCTAAATAAACTTGTTCATATTTCATCGACTTCATATGAGGCAAGAACCCAATATCTCCCAGATCCGACTTCTAAAATCTAAAAGTTACATCACAAGTTTAAATTCTCATCCCTTCCCACAACTTTTTTTTTATATAAAAAAAGAATGAAAAGTTTAAGTTCATGTTTATGTTGTTTGGTAGTTCCTTGACCATCTTTCTGTAACTGAGTCAACAAACTATGCCTGAAGATTTTCTATTTTGCGGATAAAAAACAGATGATATCTTAGCAAGTTCTAAATTGTCTTTATTTGATTCTAGCAATTTATTCTGGGTTTAATTCAACAAAAACTTTGAGTCCAAGAATATGGCTTCGTTAATTGATTTTAACTCATAGATATGCCCTTGATTGGATTGGAGTTCCTGATGAGCTGTTCAAATTTTTTTTTCAATTCAGGTGTTTTTACTGTTTCGGGAATATTAGACTCTTTTATATACCATGGTCAAAAAGCAATCAAGAAGAAGATGGAAATTGGTAAATTCAGTTGAAGATTGGGGCTGCTGCTTCATGTTCCGGGAAGAGGTGCTTGGGGAAAAATCAAACTAAGCGAGAAGACCACGCAGCAATGTACCGTACGTATTCCTGTTCAGTCAGATTTCTTGGTAATCATGAATATGATTGGAATGATTTCATAGTTCATTTACGAGTCTTAGTTGTCTTTGAGACTGACCGAAATCGACAGAGTCCGAGCTTGAGTTTGAATTTATCTACTCCTTTATTATGCGTTACTCAAATGGTATGATTTGTATCTTTTAACAAGAATTAGAAAAGAAATGGAAGCGATTTTGGTTTAAGAGGAAATGATAAAATATCTAATAATCTAAAATTGATTGAATTGTAGCTTATAATAAAGTTCAACCGTGATAAAATATTTTGTAATTCTCTTATCATTTTCATATACCGTATATGGTTTTAAGAGGTAACTGAAATAAAGTCTCTGATTATTAATGCTCTACACTTTGAAAAAAAAAAAAAAACATTTATGCTAAATTATTGACATTTTATAAGTTTGGATTTTCGTGGTTCGGGTTGGGAGTATTTCTTCAATCTGGATTTTGAACAAGTTATTTTGTAATTTTAATTTTGATGTTACTTGTATTATTATTTAATAAATAAAAAGGTGTTTAAATTTAATTATAAAACAATATAAATATGTTGATACAAGGAGAAATAGGTGATGGTGATGGGTGGTTCACCCTTTTTAGAGTGGCTAGAGTAGGAGATACCAGGAGGAGAGGATGGAGTTTGAAGTGAGGTGATGGTAGAGGAGGTTTAAGTTTCTTGCCTCCAGCGTTAGGCTTTTGGTCTTTTAGCTTTACATACATGTTATCTCTTGTTTGAGGTGTCACATGCTGGGTCGTTATTGGTGAGTCAGGGGTCGGTAACCAAGTGATCTAGTGCCATAAGTCGAAGTAAAGTAGCATTATTCATTTCAAATGATAGTTGAGTTCTAATGTAACGATTAATGAGTGAGTTTACTTATCAAACAAGTTTTAAGTCGAAATGGTTTTTACAAGGGTTCAGGGGAGGGAGGGTTTTGCACATACTGTTCATGGGGGTTTGCCCATATTGCTCACAAGCTTGGCACTCGAGCTATCATATATTGGTGTAACAAAATATATAATTTTTATTTCCTTTATTAAAATATCTACTTACACTTATAACCTTTAATTCTTAAATCCAAGAGAAAATATTTTAGAAAACATATTTAAAATGCGTTCAAATTTGTTTAAAGTTAAATTAATTTTTTTATTTTAATATTTGATGAACAAGATGATTGGTGGTGTAAGAATGAATGGGATAAAAACAAATTTGAATAAAGAAGAAATAGAAGGGATTTATCAGGGTTAATTCTTATTAAAGGGAGCAAATGTAGAAAGGCTAGAAAGCATTTAATTGGAGTTTGAAAGATGGGTTAACATTGGTCCCAAGTGTGTACTAATTTAGATGATGTATGTCCGCACATGGGTCCAAATGTTCAACACAGTACCAAGTAAAGCGACCCATGCCATGACTATTTTCCTCATGACAGCCAACCACCACCCATACAACTTACAATGAATCTAAAGAAAATAAATAAATCACAAATCAGTCGCTTGACGGTGCAATCAACCATTAAAATTGGTTATAATTCCGGGGGATTCCTATGAAGTTTAAAGTTTCAATCAAGTTATATCAGTTTATTTAATTGAAGTTGTTTATCTATTTAAAAATAAGTTTAAAAGTTTTTTTCTACTTAATTTTAACTTTGATTATTATTTTTGAGTTTATTTTAAAAATATTCAATATCCATTATTAAGTTTATGAGTTTTTTTTTAAAGTTAATTCATTAATTTATTCAATTCAGAAAAAAAATTAAATACTCGTCATAAATGATAAAATGTAAGCTCCATCAACACAATAAATGTTTTAACTTTAGCATTTGACAATTGATTTTGTAACAACTCAACACGACATATTTGGAGTGATTGCAAGCACTTAATATGATAAAGAAATCAACCTCGAATGGTCCAAAAAAGCGAGTAAAAATAGACAAAAGAATTGAGCATTTACCAAATTAGAGAGGACGATAACAAAATCATCCCTAAAATCACTTGTAAAACTAAGATTTACATGCATAAGCAAGATTAAAAAATGTGCTACAAGAGTAGACAAAAACTTCTAAAACTGAAAACTTATTAGGCAATGGAAAAATAAATAAGAACACATATAAAATTTAAAACAACACGGGTCCAAATTGGCTCATAAAATAATTTATTATTTTGAAATACTTTCAAAACAAAAACATATTAAGAAGCTGACAAAGAGCTATTCACTTTTCATGAAAAATTAATGATGGCCGATGGAGTTTTAGCAAACGACAAACGCCGTCATCTGTCTATCACAACTTGAGAAAACAATAAAGATACCCACAAAATAGACCTACGAACTAAAAAGATAGAAGACATATAGAGTGAATGAGAAAGAAGTTGACACGGCTGAACAAAACAAAAGATAAAAAGTAAACGACTTAGAGAAAAAGAAAAAAAGGAGAGAAAAGCTTTTAAGGTTTTAAGATTTTCTACAATAATATCGTTTTTATTAATTATTTGAGTTAATGTTTTAGTCTCATTTACATCTTAATATGTGTGAGTTTATATTTAAATTTATTTTAATTAATTTGTTTAATTCATTATTTATAATAATTAATTCTAATTAAAAATTTAAGGAATACATTACGAATTTCGAGTTTGATTGAGTTTAAACTCCCAACTCAATTATTCAGTATCAGACTAACTTTAAATTATTCCATCATGCAAACTCTACAATAATTTAACCAAAAAATTGTGACATTTACTTCGCCGTTCATGTCAACCAATCAAATAAAAGGGCCCAAAACACAACCTTTAAACTGAATGCCGTCCCTACATGGGAGACGTTCACACCGAGAAAAATTCAGTGTTACCCAAAAGCCCATTCGTAAATATACAATGCAAGGGCAATCAAGTCATTCTTTTTTAACAAATAATTAACACCATCTCAGTACGACTCACTGGACTGTAAGCACTTTTCAGGCAGCTTCACTTTCTCAAAGATGATGCTTTCTTTCGTTTCCTTACTAAGTTTCACTCTCCTTTTCATCCATGGCGGATCAACCCAACCGCCATTTGCATGTGATTCATCGAACCCAGAAACCAAAAACTACCTTTTTTGCCAAACCGAGTTACCCATAACTCAAAGAGCTAGGGACCTCGTTTCAAGGCTTACATTAGATGAAAAAATCTCTCAACTCGTTAACTCAGCTCCGGCTATACCACGGCTAGGTATCCCGGCATATGAGTGGTGGTCGGAGGCCTTACACGGCGTTTCCAACGTCGGTCCCGGCGTCAGGTTCGACGGTACCATTAAAGCCGCTACTAGCTTCCCTCAAGTCATCCTCACCGCTGCTTCTTTTGATCCGTATCAATGGTACCGCATTGGCCAAGTAAGTTGGCCATTTCTCTGGGTTATTTTTTTTCTTCCCAATTTTGTTTTTAATGGTGGTGATGTTAAAATAGGCGATTGGAAGAGAAGCGAGAGCTATGTATAATGCAGGGGAGGCAAATGGGATGACATTTTGGGCACCAAATATTAACATATTTAGGGACCCGAGGTGGGGAAGAGGGCAAGAAACACCAGGGGAAGATCCATTTGTGGTTGGGAAATATGCTGTGTCGTATGTGAGAGGGGTTCAAGGAGATACTTTTCAAGGCGGGAAACTCCATGGACACCTTCAAGCTTCAGCTTGTTGTAAGCATTTTACAGCTTATGATTTGGATAACTGGAAGGGTACGAACCGGTTTCTCTTTGATGCTCGTGTAAGTGTTACCCATTGTTCCCTTTTATTTTCCCACGCAAAGAGTAGTTCTAGTTTTAGATTTGGTTTATGAATTTTTGTAGTATTTGATAAGAAATTTAGAACATTTCTGGGCTTTTTTATCTTTAATTTATGGTCATGGTTTAATAATAATTTTTCCTCCCCAAGGAAGTCAAGGAAAAAAAAGTAGAAAATAAAAAAGAAAAGCTTTCAAGCCACTGTAGCATTAGATTATCATCTTGGAATTTGATTCTATGTTGTTTGTTCTTATTTTTTGGGTAAATTTCGATAAATATCAAACACAAATAATTTTTAAAAAAAATTCTAAAAATCAAGTTCTAAGATGATTATTTATCTTTATGTTCAATATCTTAATATGTGAAATAATTTGAAAAAAAAAAAAACATAAGTAGATATACCTGGTTGGATGACAAACATGTGAAGCAAGTTGGTGAAGATGCGGTTGTTAATCTTGCTTTAGTAAAAAGCTACTTTATTGGTCTCTAATGTCAAAAACCATATCAAGTAGAACAGTAAGTTTTTAACTTTTTTGGTTTTGGAATTTGGATTAATTTGTAGGTAACAGTGCAAGATTTAGCCGACACATACCAACCGCCATTCGAGAAGTGCGTACGAGATGGGCGAGCCAGTGGAGTTATGTGTGCTTACAATAGAGTTAATGGGGTCCCAAGCTGTGCTGATTCCAGTCTCTTGTTCAAGACTGTGAGAGGCGAATGGGATTTCAAAGGGTAATTCTTTTCATTTCAATAAATTCAGATTTCTCTGTGATAATCACTATGGGTATGTTCTTCAAAAAAAAAAAAATTAATGCATTTGGAGAGTTAGGGACGGGCATCATCATCATAAGAGGCCATGAAAGATCATACGTTTACGAAAATATAAATGAAGAGTTGGACACAACATAGATCAACAACTCAATGATAAAATATACACTGGTTGAAAATTCTGATTCAGGTATGTCACATCGGACTGTGATGCGGTTGCAATCATCCATAACGATCAAGGATACGCCAAAGCACCTGAAGATGCTGTTGTTGATGTTCTCAAGGCCGGTATGCACATCCTCACCCCTTGTAATCTTGTTGTATGAAGCTCCGATTTTCAAATTTAAAGTACTGCGTGACCATCCCATATTCGTCTATGGATATCGGAATATGATCTTTTAAAGGCATTTCAAATGTACATGCATGCCTTAGACACATGCTTATATGCGAAATTTGCACCCGAGTCCAAATAACATAAATAACGTGTGCATGTGTTTCTGCATACTTCCATTCTCACTGGTACGTTATATCTGCATCCTCATGTTTGGGTATACGACAGATACGGATGTCAAACACGAGTGTTCAAGAAAAGTGAAGCATTTAAGTAAAATATGGAATTTCTTCTAGGGAAAAAATGTAGGCCTAGGATTTTAAGAGATAAAATTAAAAATTTGATAATTCATATTTGATCATTTCTATGACAAGCATCATAAAAGGAACATAAATGATGATGCATTTCATATGTAATTTCTGCAATCTAAATGGTTTTTGTTTCTATAAGATGATTTATAATGTCAGCAAATTCGATTTTACCTTACGAATAAATGTCCTTATGTTTTTGTTTGATGAATATTTGCAGGCATGGATCTCAACTGTGGATCCTATTTGCAGAATTATACCAAATCTGCAGTACTGCAGAAAAAACTACCAGAATCTCAAGTAGACCGAGCTCTCCATAATCTGTTTGCTGTTAGAATGAGATTAGGCCTTTTCAATGGAAATCCGGTACCAAATCCTTTTGGAAATATTGGAACGGACCAAATCTGCTCCCCTGAGCACCAGATTCTAGCACTTGAAGCTGCTCGTAATGGCATTGTCCTTTTAAAGAATGATGCTAAACTTCTTCCACTTCCAAAATCTACCATGTCGCTTGCTGTAATAGGTCCAAATGCCAATTTGCCACAAACACTTATTGGAAACTATGCAGGCCCTCCATGCAAGTCTGTTACTCCTTTGCAAGCTTTGGAGAACTACGTTAAGAACACCGTGTACCACCCCGGTTGTGATACAGTTTCTTGTTCTACTGGTGCAATTGACAAAGCAGTCGACAGTGCAAAACGGGCAGATTATGTAGTGTTGATAATGGGATTAGATCAAACTGAAGAAAGAGAGGCGCTCGACCGGGTTGATTTGTTTCTTCCTGGGAGGCAACAAGAACTCATCGTCAGTGTTGCAAAAGCTGCAAAGAGACCGGTTGTTTTAGTGCTTCTTTCCGGAGGTCCGATTGATATATCTTTCGCTAAGGATGATCCGAGAATCGGTGGCATTTTTTGGGCTGGTTATCCAGGAGAAGGCGGAGGTAATGCACTCGCGGAAGTAATCTTCGGTGATCACAATCCAGGTAACAATCTGTTGATACTGTCTATTGCCAATAAAATGTTATACGATCAATGATGATTCACTACATACTGTCATGCAGGAGGGAGATTACCCGTAACTTGGTATCCACAAGATTTCACCAAAGTACCAATGACAGACATGAGGATGAGACCTGAATCCTCATTGGACTATCCCGGACGCACATACAGATTCTATAAAGGAGACACGGTTTTTGAATTCGGTTATGGCCTTAGTTACTCAAAGTATTCGTATTCGTTCACCCGTGTGTCCCAAAACAATCTTTATTTGAACCATTCTTCGAGTTTACATACAAAGGAGACCTCCGATTCTGTACGATACATGCTAGTTTCGGAAGTAGGTGCTGAAATCTGTGATGAAAGGAAGATCACGGTCCACGTCGGAGTGAAAAATAACGGGGAGTTGGCAGGTAAGCATCCGGTATTGTTGTATGTGAGGCATGGAAACCATGGAAATGGGAGGCCAAAGAAACAATTGATTGGATTTCAAAGTGTGATATTAAGTGGAGGGGAAATGGGTGAAATTCAGTTTGAAGTTAGCCCTTGTGAGCATTTAAGTAGGGCTAATGAATATGGTTTAATGGTAATGGAAGAAGGAAGGCATTTCTTGGTTGTAGGAGATGACAAACATCCCATCACCATTATAATTTGACTTGTGTCCGACATGGATATGTTCGATTTTTCTTTTCTTTTTGATGTTGGTCTACGAATGTGGAGGAATATTCATATTCGGATATGCATTAAACACGAATACTTCATAAGAAAAGAAAGAAAATGATTAGTCGGACTTGAAGTTAAGATAAAAAATTTTAACACGTATATTTCAGGAACAAACTATGTTCATTTTTATTCTACTTTCTAGCCTGTAAAATGTGTAATGAAATTCGGGTACATGTCCCACTATGAATAAATAATATATTTATGGTATAATTTTAAATTTAATTTCTAATTCTTTATTTTTTTTATTAATTTGATTTTTAATTTTTAACGAAAATGATAATTAAATTTACTTTTTGAGGGTAAAAGCTTTCATTAATAAAATTAAATAAGAAAAACAAACATAACAATAATGTTCCAACAAGCAATTAAGGGAGATATACATCTCAAGTCAACAGTAAGGCTCCTGAGGGCTCGAATAAGAGACGTTATGTATACGTATGAATGAATTATGTTATGATATATGAAATGTTTAAGAATGAAAGTTTTTAAGTTATAATTTCTCGGTAATATTTCGTAACCCTATTTCGGCAATAGATACGGGTTAAAGGGTTATAGAGCATTATCGAAGTTTAAGTTTCAAAACTATTAAGAATTTAAAACTTTTAATTCACAACATCAATCAATGCAAAACCAATCAATGGCATACATATTGTCCCTTATATAAGCCCTCGATGCCCTAAAAACATATTAGAAACAAGTTAGGACTAAATCGAAAACATATAAAATTTTTAGGAAAAAGATGATTTTTTTTTAAACTGCAGGGGTCACACTGCTGAGACACACGCCCGTGTCTTAGACTATGTAGGTAATCGAAGTAGGGACACACGATCGTGTCTTAGCCCGTGTCCGTGCTCATATAACTCTCTGACTTGAGTTACACGGCCAAGCCACACGCCATTGTGCTAAGTAGTGTAATTCTGGAAATGCAACCTTTAAAAAACCTACAGGGGACACACGAATTGCCGTGTGTCACACACGGTTGAGACACACACCCGTGTCTTAGGCCGTGTGGACAAGAAATAAGTCAATTTCAAGTCATTCATTTCACCCATTTCAAGCTCACACCTACAAGACATTTGCACATACAATCAAGCTTTTAAACATACCAAAGCATGCATATTAAGACCAATTCAGTAGGTCATTTATCAATACAACCAATATGTCAAAAGGCATATCAAACATAATCATCAAATCAACCTAAACATGTGTACATTTACCATTTATCAACTAATTTGTTCCAATGCCAAAACATATCAGAATTTATACAAATCAATCATACCATATTAGATCCATGCCATATCTAAATAACCTTAACATTTGGACCATTCCTCACATGCATCATAACCACCTAAATGACACAAACCAAACATTCCCAAATGGTACCAAACAACTGACATTTATATACCATTTTTACAAGCCAAACATAACATCTCATCAAACACAATTCAATTATACATGCCATTATGACCTTGATTAAGATATCAAATCTATCGATATAATTGCTGGATAGTGTGATAGATCTCTGACGAGCTTCAAACCCGATCGAGCTTCCAATAATCTGTAAAGTAAAGGAAAATAATTACGTAAGAAATGAATGCTTAGTAAGCTCGTATAAACTTTAAACATAACATTTCATTTCACAATGAACTTTATAGATTAAATATAAACCTATACCGTTACTTCAAGATTTATCAGCTACATAACCATCAACTCATAAATAAGTAAGTCTATTAACATCATATATATATATTTTTCATTCCTAACATCATAGGATTTTATAAATCATTATACACTATCATTAACTTTTTCGTAAAACTATGAATTACTTCATTTACTTACTTTCCATTTCATTTACTAAGTATAAACTTAAATAACAACATCAATTCACTAGTTAGTATATTTATTCATCTCATAGGTAAGTTCATCTATAATATACGTAATTTCTCATATATATAAATACACCATTCAACTCATCAATCCATTTTTCATCATATCACATTTCAACCATGATCTTAACGTTTCATTACCTTTTTCTTATCCATTTCATTTGTATAATACCAGACATAAGCATAAACATCAATCATAGTCTCAAGCTTTACATAAGCCTAATCACTATTATCAATACACAAGTTAGTGCATTTATGTATATAACTCATTTGGGGTCAATCACATGATAAACCATTTTATAAGAAAATGCACATTTAAATCTTACCACCTTTTCATGAACAAAAGCATATTTCCGTTTGGCCACTTACCATTTCAATGTATATCATTAATATTAAACATAACATAATGCAATCATAAGTTTAGCACAAACCTAAGCATCATCCACAATCTCAATTGATAAATTTATTTATGTTCAGATCAATATTCAAAAAATAACAAATCCTTCAAGTTCATTAAATAGATTATCTTATCGAAATTTTCCATTTGAAGAATGACTTACAGATAAGAGTAATCGTTAGTCCACCCAAAACACACCAGAAACTCACACGAGTCAATCCCTCAAGCACACTAATGTTCAGAAAAGCTAATCCAACCAACACACCAATGCTCATAAGAGCTAATCCAACTGTAACACCTTAAACCCGACCTAGATGTTCAGACTAAGTTGGAGAGTAACATCACCCGTACTAAAATTCATATTATCATAGCACAGTCAAATTGAACCATTCGTCCCGTAATATTCATCACAACCATAATTTAATACATATAACCTTCATAAATTCCATAATATCATAAAACATAGATCCCTAATAGTAATTCTTAAAAGAAAAGATAGAAGTTTGACCGAGCTTCCGTGACACTGACTCGATTAAGATTGGGTACCACCTGAAATCCAATCAATAAATGGGTGAGTTGTGAACTCAGTGCGTAAAAAGAATGTAATTCAACAATGGTTACTTATAAAGAAATTCCAATTTAGATATTCGGTTTGACATAGAAGCATGTTCAATTCAGATTCAGAGTAGAGATGTTACATATATGTATATATATACACACCATCTTCAGCCATCCCAACACACCACTATGGACATTTAATGCCCATTCATCCTTACACACCTTTAGAGTGTTTAATGACACTTTAAGAGAAACGCAGCTTAGCTGCTAGATTAATATGCGACAAGCACTAGAATTAAATTAATACTCATTGTGGCCCACGATTTCAATACAAACTCCCTCCCTCCTCACAACCTCCTACCACATGCTAATGCAGGTTACAATTACCCGTAACATATGTTCAGTCATTCTAATACATTATACAATTAACTAAAATAGTTCCAAAACAGAGTAGACATCACAGTGCACATATAATATTGTTACTTACGAATCAGTTGCAATGTATCAGATAGTTTTTATATAGTCAATTTTGATTACGCTTCCATTGAGGAAACCAATGTCAAGGTTAAGTAACATTTTTGGCCTCAAAGGACAGTTTTTGGCCCAATTATTAGTCACATGGCTAGGTCACACGCCACTGTGCCCTGGCTCTATAGTTTTTAAGCATAAATAGTGAGTTACACGATCTAGACACACGCTCGTGTCCTTGCCCGTATGATTCACACGGCCTGGGAACACACACGTGTCCCTGCCCGTTTGGCTTTTATACCTCAATAGTGAGTTACACGGCCTGGGCACACGCCTGTGTCCCTGGCTGTGTGGTTTTAATCGACAGCAGTGAGTTACACAACCCAGACACACGCTCGTGAACATTGCCTGTGTGAACCCTGCACCAATATGGCCACACACGGCCTAGACACATGCCTGTGTGGCCCTAAATTGACAAATAATGAGTTACATGGCCGATCACACGGCCTGCCACACGCCCATGTAGCTCACACGGCCTAGTCAAACACCCGTGTCTTGGCCATGTGGCGTCGAGAGCCACAATTTCTGGGACTGAGACGTACAAAAATAAGGTTTTCGATACGCATCTGATTTCGTTTTGACGGGAAAACAATAAAGAGACTACCCGGAACCTAATTAATCATTTCACGCTCAATTACACTATTAATTTCAATATTTAGCAAACTCAACCTATCGTTAAAAACATGTTTTCAACGTAATTCTATTCTAGTTTGCACATTCACCTCGCATGAAATAGGAGAAATCAAACTAATACGGTGGGTTAACGTCTTCTGCAATATCCTTGCGTAAACAAAGTAACCAATCGAGTCTTTAACAAAATGTCAATTAAACGAGCAAAGTCCAGTTTTGACAGACAAAAATGTTAATAGAACGAAAATTACAAACGAAAATAAGTCACAATGAAACTTACGCAAAATCGACCTCACAGGCAACAAGACTTCTCAATTCACATAAAAATCAATTACCGAAAGAGAAAAATAAAAGAGGGAAGAACGGAGAAACAAAGAACTAAAATTTAAGAAGAAATGAAAAAAAATAAAAGAATGATAGAATGTTTTAAGTTAACCACCACCCCTTCCGGCATTTGCAAAAATATTTCCCATTGCGTACGATGGGACTCGAACTCAGAACCAGATAGAATATAGACAGATGCTTAACCAGTGAACCAACATGCTCATTCTTAACACCGATTTACCCAGAATTGCACTTAACCACCTAACACATGGATAAATGTTGTTTTAAAATAACAAAACTTTTAGCAACGTAATTCAAATTTCAGACCTTAAACACAAAAGCAGAGGGCAGAACTAGAGATACAGAAATCTAATTACTGCAAATTCTCACAATTAGACCATTAAATATTTGAGGCGTTACAACTCTCTCCCCTTAAAAGAAATTTTGACCTTGAAATTTTACCGGAGTCGAACAGATACGGATATAACCGTCGAATTGATTCTTCCAGTTCCCACGTGGCTTCCTCAGTACCGTGGTTCTGCCAAAGGACTTTCACTAGATGAATAGTTTTTTTCCTCAGCACCCTGATGTCCGGTTCCAAGATCTGAACATGCTTCTCCTCGAAAGTTAAGTTCAGTCGCAATTCAATCTCGTCGATAGTAACAACATGTGACGGATCTGACCTATACCGTCTCAGCATCGAGACATGAAATACATCATGAATTCGTTCTAGTTTTTACGATAACTCCAACTGATATGCAACAGGTCCGACCCGTTTTAGAATACGGTAAGGTCCAATAAACCTCGGGTACAGCTTAACCTTGCGCCCAAATCGGGGAACCTTCTTCTAAGGTGATACTTTCAGAAACACTTGGTCACCTACTGAAAACTCCATATCATTTCTTTTCAAGTCCGCATATGACTTCTGTCTATTGGAGGCTACTTTCAGAAGGTCACGAATCACTTTCACTGTGTTTTCAATATCAGAAACTAGTTTAGGACCCAATACCCGACGTTCACTTAATTCAATCTAACATAACAGAGTACGACATCTACGACTATATAAGGCCTCGTAGGGTGCCATCTGAATATTAGACTGGAAGTTGTTATTGTATGTAAACTCAGCCACCGGTAGGTACTCCTCCCAACTACCCCTGAAGTCTATCACATAACCTTAGAGCATATCCTTTAAGATCTGAATAACACGTTCCGACTGTCCATCGGTCTGGGGGTGGTATGTCGTGCTGAAATTAAGTCGGGTGCCTAAGGCCTCATGGAGTTTCTTCCAGAATCGAGATGTAAATTTTAGATCCCTGTCAAAGATGATTGAGGCCGGAATCCCATGTAGTCTCACAATTTCAATAATGTACAGTTTAACTAATTTCTGTAAGGAGTAATCTGTTCGGATAGGAATGAAGTGAGTCGATTTAGTCAACTAATCGACTATGACCCAAACTGAATCCTTTTTAGCAGGAGTTAAGGGCAACCCCGTAACAAAATCCATTGTTACCCGCTCCTATTTCCACTGTGGGATCTTGACGGGCTGAAGCAGTCCAAAGGACAACTAATGTTCGGCTTTAACTTTTTGACA
Source organism: Gossypium anomalum (assembly GCA_025698475.1). Taxonomy (NCBI): domain Eukaryota; kingdom Viridiplantae; phylum Streptophyta; class Magnoliopsida; order Malvales; family Malvaceae; genus Gossypium; species Gossypium anomalum. The sequence goes on along the minus strand of CM046960.1, from coordinate 56,138,841 downwards.
CTTCAGACAGTGAGACACAAAGATAGCTACCTCCCGTTTCAGTCTGGGCCACCAATAAAGTTCTTGGAGATCCCGATACATTTTATTCCCACTAGGGTGCATAGCATAAGGACTATGATGCGACTCTTGTAAGATGGGATGCCTTAGTTCCTTATCATCGGGTACACAAATTCGACCCTTGAAGCATAACACATTATCGCTATTCAAGCTAAAATTGGAATTCTCGTTTGAACCAATATATTGCAATCGCTGTACTAAAGATTTGTTGTTTTGTTGTTTAGCTCGAATCTGCTCTATCCAAATTAGTTTAACTTGTAATTCTACCAACAGTCCTCCATCCTCTACCAGACTCAGATGAACTAACATTGCTCTCAGATCAGTCATTACTCTACAGCTAAGGGCGTCAGCTACCACATTAGCCTTACCCGGATAGTACTCAATTGTGCAATTGTAATTCTTAAGTTGTCGAAGATTTAACTTTTTTTGGGTTAACAAGTATTTAAGACTCTTATGATCAGCGTAAATAATACACCTTTCACCATACAGATAATGTCTCCAGATCTTCAGAGCAAACATGACCGCAGCTAGTTTAAGATCATACATAGGGTAGTTACCCTCGTGTGTCTTAAGCTGCCGCAACGCGTAAGCTGTAACGCCCCCACGCCCGAAACCGTCACCGGAGTCAAGCTTGAGGTGTTACTAAACTTATCTTACCTTTTAAACAACTCTAAACCACTTATTTTAATTTTCGGAATAAACTATTTTTCTGCGTCATAGCTGCTTAAAAATTCATTTCTCGAGTTTCAAAACTCAAAATTAAGATCCGTAAATTTTTCCTGAAACTAGACTCATATATCTATCTACTAATTTTTTTCTAGAATTTTTGACTTAGCCAATTAGTACAGTTTATTAGTTAAAGTTACCCCTATTTCAGAATTCGACTGCACTAACCTCTACTTACTACGAACCACTTTTCTCCCTCTACAAAATTAATATAACTATACCGTTTGTTTCTATTAAAACTAGATTCAATAAGGATTCTAAAAATATAAATTACACCACCTAATTATTTTTTTACAATTTATGGTGAATTTCCAAAGTTGAAACAGGGGATCTAGAATTTTCTCTGACCCTGTTTCACTAAAACTCAGATATCTCATAAAATATAATACCTTTACCTGTTTTGCTTATTCCATAAGAAAATAGACATAATAAGCTTTAATTTCATATATTATTCACCATAAAACCATGTCTCTACGATTTTTAGTGATTTTTCAAAATCACATTATTTCTGATACTTGAATCTATTTTTAAGTTACTTTCACATTTTTCTTAGTTTTCATGTGATAGTTACTACTTATTCATACATACAATTAAACATGTATATCATCAGCCATTCTATTAGCTAATCACTAGCAAGTATTTACACATCATTCATTGATCATATCATATCAAAAGAAACCAAGTTCCTATACATGCCATGCACAAAACTAAACGTCTAACTATACCAATGTGATTCTTTCGATAGTGTGATCGGGTCTCCGACGTTTCCTTCGATCCCCGAGTGGCTAGATAAAAACTATAAGAAAAAGAAAATAAAGAGAGTAAGCACTAGGCTTAGTCAGCTTACAAGCAAATAAATTACAACATTCAGCATAATGAATGATTATACATAATGTCATACATAATGCCACCTAGCCTCATAAACTTTCTTTACTTCTCATTTTCTACCTTCTTCTTTACTTACTTACCTTCTTTCTTACCTGACCTTTCACTATTCATAAATATAATCTACCTTCCCTTTTTGCTGATAATTCACTGTAATTTAACGTGTACAATGACCCATTGAACCACTCGGAATACTAAGGATTTGGGGTCGTTCTCGTCTATCAATATCCGCCAATGCCTGTCTCTTCGACATGGACTTTCATGAATTATTCTGTCTCCTTTGCATATATATATATCTAATATGGGCTTACATGGCTCATTCCTGCCCCAAAGCCATATATCTGATATGGACTTACATGGCTCATTTGTCTCTGTCTGTCTGTCAACCCCAATATCCTAACATTCCTAAGGTTCAAACGGGGCTTCCTAATGCTTTTTCTCTGTCACTTCGCCTTTAATTCGACTTCAAATATTCTCATAAAATAAGTATATAAATGCTGGAAATTTACAATAATAATGTAAAATAAAAGAATATTGCATTTATTTATTTGTAAACTTACCTCGTATGCAAAAAATAGCTACTTTTACCATTTCAGTCCACAACTTGGTATTTTCTCCATTTTAGCTTGAATTTCAGTTTTCCTTGCTCTATCATTTAAAACATAGTCTAATTAGGACTCAAATTATTCAAATTGACCCAAAATCATATTTTGGCAAAATTACAATTTTGCCCCTAAACTTTGCATATTTACACTTTTGCCCCAAAGCTCGTAAATTAAACTTCAGCCTATTTTCTTATGTTTCATGACATGCTGGTCATTTTTCCCTTCTATGGCAGCATCAAATTCATACTCTAACAAGCACTTATGACTATTAGGTATTTTACCGATTAAGTCCTTTTACTCGTTTTGCTTAAAACCGAGTAGTACAAGTTGTCTAACATAATTTAAAACCTCATATTCTATCATAAAACACCAAAATACACAAATTTCACCTATGGGTATTTTTCCAAATATGAACCCTAACTTAAATTATTGCTAGCATAAGCTTTATCGAGCTACAGGGACTCAGAAAGCGTAAAGAACATTAAAAGCGGGGCTTGAAATCACTTACCATGGAGCTTGAAAGCTTGAAACAAACCCTAGCTATGGAGAACCCTTGAAATTTCGTCCTAATGAAGAAGATGGACAAAAATTGGCTTTTAATTTTGTTTTTAATTCATTTTACCCCTAAATGACCAAAATGCCCTTACTACTAAACTTTCAAAAATTCCTTCCATGTCCTAATTTTGTCCATGAACTTAAAATTGGTCAAATTGCTATTTAAGACCTCCTAATTAATATTCTAATTCAATTTTATGCAAAATACTTCTAGAACACAAGTTTTGCAATTTATTCAATTTAGTCCCTAATTTCAAATTAAGTACTTTATGCATAGAATTTCTTCACGAACTTTTCACACAATCATGCAAACATATCATAGACCTCAAAATAATAATAAAATAAATTTTTCTACCTCAGATTTGTGGTTTCGCAACCACTATTCTGTTTAGGCCCTATTTCGGGATGTTACATAAGCGACCACCTTACTGTCTTGTATAAGTACACATCCTAACCCAACATGTGAAACATCACTGTAAATCACAAACTCCCAATTCCGGTTGAACTAAAACAGGAGCCTGTGTCAGGATGAACTTGAGTTTATTGAAACTAGACTGTTGTGCTTCAGACCACACGAATGGGGCATTCTTGCAAAATAGTTTCGTCAGAGGTGACACAATTAGAGAAAACCATTCGACGAACCTCCAGTAATAACCGGCTAAACTCAGGAAGCTACGCAACTCAGATACATTTCTTAACCATTTCTATTGACAATAGCTTCAATTTTTTTGGGATCAACTTGGATCCCGTCCGCTGTCACCACATGATCTAAAAAGCCCACTTCCTGCAACCAAAACTCGCATTTACTGAATTTAGCATTCAACTATTTTTCTCAGAGTATCTGAAATACAATACGAAGATGATCATCATGCTTAGTTTCAATTTTAGAGTAGACCAAAATATCATCAATAAATACCGCCACAAATTAATCCAAGTACGGTTGAAACACTTGGTTTATTAATTCCATAAATGTCGCTGGGGAATTCATTAATCCGAAAGGTATTACTAAAAACTCGTAAAGTCCATAACGAGTCCAGAAGGCAGTTTTGTACACATCAGTCTCTTTGAATTTGAACTAATGGTAACCAGAGCGTAGATTAATTTTGGAAAGGACGGACGCTCCGCGAAACTGGTCAAATCAATCCTCGATAACTGGTACTTGTTCTTGATTGTCAACTTTGTTCAACAGTCTATAATCAATGCACATTCTCATTGACCCGTCCTTTTTCTTAACAAACAATACCGGAGCCCCCTACAGAGACACACTCGATTGAATAAATCCTCTATCAATGAGTTCCTAAAGTTGCAACTTTAATTCAGTTAGCTCTTTTGGTGCTATGCGATAGGGTGCAATAGACACTGGAGCAGTACCTGGTAGCAGATCAATTCCAAACTCCACCTCCCTATCTGAAGGTACTCCAAGCAATTCCTTAAGAAAGACATCTGAGAATTCTCTCACGGTGCGAATATCTCTTACTCAAAGTTTTTTGGGAGTAGAATCAGACACGTAAATAAAATATGCCTCGCACTCTTTTCAAACTAACTTATCTACTATAAGAGCGGAGATTACATTGGAGAGGTAATCCTGACGCTTACCGATCATAACCACCTCATCATTCTCAGTCGACCTCAGAGTAACCCTCTTGGTTTCATAGTCTAGATTGACCCGTTACTCAACAAGCCAATCCATTCCCAAAATTAAGTCAAACTCATTAAAGGGTAATTCCATTAAGTCAGCTGGAAATACAAAACCCTAGAGCTCTAGGGGTACTCATCTGTATACTCTATCAGCCTGAATTGACTGACCTAAATGACTAATTACAGAAAACTCTCTAGTAGTCTTCTTAGGGTTAAACCTAGATTTGCAGAAACAAAACTACCTATATACGAGTGTGTAGAGCCAATATCAATGAGAGCGTAATACGAGACAGAATAAATAAAGAAGGTACCAGTAATGATGTCAACATCATCATTCTCCTTGCAGCCTCTCATAAACCGGTGCTGACTGACGAGCCTCAGTCTGACCTGCACTTTTACCTAATGCTCTCTGTCTTCTGTCTGATCCATTGCCATTCCTACCAGTACCACAACCTCTGAATGGTTGCTGAATCTCTCTCGGAGGCCGAACAGAATTAGGAGCCAGAGTCTGTGTCGCAACTTGCACTGAATTGAATCAGGTCGATGGAGGCAATCCCTAACTCGATGCTCCATTAAACCACAACGGAAGCACACTCCTAATTTCCTACAGCACTCGCCCGGGTGGTGTTTCCCACAATCACTACACTGTTGAATCACAGTTACTGCAGCAGATGCCTCGGACCTCGGAGCCCTATCAAACCTCATTCGCTTCTTAAGGCGCTGAACAGAACTAGAAGGACCCAAATCCCTCTTAACCTTACTCTGATCCTTCTCACGGTCCTGCTGCTCGCACTCAATGCGCTTCACTTCTTCCACTATCTTAGCCTTATGACTAGAACTGCAAAAACCCACTCCCTCTGAGGAGCTATCAGGACCCGCAGATCGTATCTTAGTCTTTCCTTAAATCTCACACACTTGTCATAATCAGATGCTACCAGAGTCCGTGCATACCTATTCAGTCGTAGAAACTCATCCTTACACTCAGCCACAGACCAATCGCCCTGAACTAGACTCATAAACTCGTATCAGTGAGCCTCGACATGACTTGCCCCCACATATTTACCCTGGAAGGCATTCTTGAAATAGTCCTAGTTCACTTGTTCCAGCTGAGCACCTTGCTCAACTGTTAACCACCACTGATAAACTCATCCCAGAGTAGGGATACATCACCTTTCAATTTCTGAATAAGAGTACAGTCAAGGTCTATCATAATACGCTCAGTAGCCTTGAGCCAATATTCAGCCACAATTGGAGCAACTCATATAATGCCCCTAAACAGTTCAACACTATTCGACTGGAGTCGTTCAGTAACTGACCATCAGCCTTCCGATCCCGAATGGGTCCTAACTACCCTCTCTAGTACCCAAATCATGGCCTGAGACAGTACGTCGTCCCCAGCTATCGAAGTCTAGGACTCTGTCTCAGCAATGGGAGTACCAACAGTCTCGCTGGTCTCCAGGTTGGGCATGCTACCCATAGAGGATGACTTGGCTCGAACTCCTCCTCGGCATCCTCGACGCCTCCGCATACCACGTCCACGACTACCTTACGAACTCATTTTGGCAATTCTAGCTACAATATTAGAGTACACAAATTAGTTCAGACATCGAGCAGAATGATTTCACCAGTTCAAATCAAACAATTTACCCATAACAGTTCAATAGTTATGATCTTTATAAATAACAAAATTACTTATAGGGTCAGCGTCGGAGGCTCGGTCGTTTACTAAAGTTTCAGTATTTCTCTTATTAGTTTAGATACTAGTTATTACTAAGCTACTTTTCTCACACTTTGTGAGCCCAAACATAGTCCGAGTGTTGACAAATATGGCTCTGATACCATTAAATGTAACACCCTAAACCCGGCCTAGATGTCCAGACCAAGTTGGAGAGTTACATCACCCGTATTGAAATTCATACTGTTATAGCATAATCAAATTGAACCATTCGTCACGTAATATTCATCACAACCATAATTTAATACATATAACCTTCATAAATTCCATAATATCATAAAACATAGAACCCTAATAGTAATACTTAAAAGGAAAGATAGAAGTTTGACCGAGCTTCCGCAACACTGACCCGATCAAGACTGAGTACCACCTGAAATCCAATCAATAAATGGGTGAGTTGTGAACTCAGTGCGTAAAAGGAATGTAATTCAACAATGGTTACTTATAAAGAAATTCTAGTTTAGATATTCGGTTTGACATAGAAGCATGTTCAATTCAGATTCAGAGCAGAGGTGTTACATATATGTACATATATACAATTCCAATTTAGATATGGTTTAGATTTGATTCAGATGCAATATTCTTATTTCTGTCTGCTACACACCATATTCAGTCATCTCAGTACACCACTATAGACATTTAATGCTTATCCATCTTTGCACACCTTTAGAGTGTTTAATGACACTTTATAGAAACGCAGCTTAGCTGCTAGATTAATATGCGACAAGCAATACTCATTGTGGCATAGCCACGATTTCAATACAAACTCCCTCCCTCCTCACAGCCTTCCACCATATTTTAATGCAGATTACAATTACTCATATCATATGGTCAGTCATTCTAATATATTATATAATTAACTAAGATAGTTCAAAAACAAAGTAGATATCACAGTGCACATATAATATTATTACTTACGAATCAGTCCCAATGCATCAGACAGTTCTCATATTATCAATTTCGATTACTCTTCCATTGAGGAAACCAATATCAAGGTTAAGTAACATTTTCGACCTCAAAAGATAGTTTTCGGCTCAATTATTAGTCACACGGCCGGGTCACACGCCCGTATACCCTGGCTGTGTGGTTTTCAAGCATAAACAGTGAGTTACACGGTCTGGACACACGCCCGTGTCCTTGCCCGTGTGACTTTTATACTTCAACAATGAGTTACATGGCCTTGGCACATGTCCGTGTCCCTGGCCGTGTGGTCTCAATCAATAAACAGTGAGTTATACGACCCAGACACACACCTATGTCCGTTGCCTGTGTGAACCCTGCACCAATATGGCCATACACGACCTAGACACACGTTCGTATGGCCCTAAATTGACAAACAATGAGTTACACGACCAATCACAAGGCCTGCCATACGTCCGTGTGGCTCACACGGCCTAGTCACACACCCATGTGCCTGGCCGTGTGGCGTCGATAGCCACCATTTTTAGCGACCGAAACTTGCAAAACTAAGGTTTCTGGTACGCACCCAATTTTGTTTTAACGGGGAAACAATACGAAGATTGCCCGGAACCTAATTAATCATTCCACGATCAATTATACTATCAATTTCAACATTTAACAAACTCAACCTATTGTTAAAAACATGTCGAAAGATTCAACACAATTCTATTCTAGTTCTCACACTCACATTGTACGAAACAAGAGAAATCAAACTAATATGGCAGATTAACGTCTTCTGCAATATCCTTGCCTAAACAAAGTAACCAATCGAGTCTGTAACAGAATGTCAATTAAACGAGCAAAGTCCCGTTTTGACCAAAAAGAAATATTAACAGAACGAAAATCACAAACGAAAGGAAGTCACAACGAAACTTACGCAAAATAGACCTCACAGGCAGCAAGACTTCTCAATTCACATAAAAATCAATTGCCGAAAGAGAAAAATAAAAGAGGGAAGAACAGAAAAACAAAGAACTAAAATTTAAGAAGAAATGAAAAAAAATAAAAGAACGATACAATGTTTTAAGTTAACCACCACCCCTTCAGGCATTTGCAAAAATATTTCCCATTGCGTACAATGGGACTCGTTTTCGGAACCAGACAGAATATAGAAAAATGCTTAACCAGTGAACTAGCAGGCTCATTCTTGACACTGATTTACCCAGAATTGCACTTAACCATCTAACACATGGATAAGGGTTGTTTTAAAATAACAAAACTTTTAGCAACGCAATTTGAACTTCAGACCTTAAACACAAAAGTAGACCGTAGAACCAGAGATATAGAAATCTAATTACTGCAGATTCTCACAATTAGACTCTTAAATATTTGAGGCGTTACACCAACCATCACACCAGTGCTAATAAGAGCTAGTCCAACCAACATACCAAACAAAGAGTATAACACAAGTGTTTGCAACAAATGTTGAACATCAGTTTACTCTGGTAATATGAATGTACGTCACTCCACAACCGTCTACACTCTAATCCCCTTTAACACACCAAATCATAACTGTATTCTATCCTGTGTTCAAATCAAACCGAGCATCAATTCAATATTATAATATCAAATTACCTTTAATTATCAACAATTAAAAATAAATATACAAGTTGTACCATGTTAATCTACTCAAAAATTCATATTGATGTTAAATTCTAATCGTACGAACTTACCTAACTAAATTATAGAAATGTCAAAGTATAAGGGTATTTTGGTAATTTTCTATTCAACTCGATTTTCCACCCGGTCTTGATCTAAATTAATAATTTCATTCAATCTATTAATTTAGACAGTAAAAAAAATGTATTTTATGCAATTTAGTCATTTTTGATATTTTTATAAAATTACCTCTAAAGTTTTACTTTTATTCAATTTAGTCTTTGAGCCCAAAACATGCAAATTAACCATTTTTTAATGCCAATTTATAACAGCTGAATATTCATGGCACCCATATCAGCCCATTTTTGCAACAATTTCATATCAAATCCTTTAACTTTCATTATTTTAACAAATTAGTCTCTAATCGATAAATTCATTAAAAATCACTTAACAAAATACTTTTAATTATCAATCAACATTCCAAATTCATCATTTAACATAAAAAAAATCACAAGATTCATCAATGGCAACATCCAAAATCTTTAACAATTTCAAAATTAAAGGTACAGGCTAATTAAACCTAGTTGCAACGATTTCAAAAACATAAAAATTACAAGAAACCGATCAAAATTGACTTACCAATTGTTGCTTGAAGCTAGACGTAGGCTAGGTTTCTTCTTCCCCTTTTAGTTTCGGCTAAGTGATGAAGAAGATGAATGAATCATTTTTCTTTTTCTTTTTTATTCTTTTATCCGTCCAACACATTTTAAAAATGGTATATTTACCATGAAAGTCCATATATTTTCATTCATTAAGCCATTTAATCACTTAAATCAAATAGTGAACAAATTTTATATATTTTACGATTTAGTTCTTTTTAATTAATTAACCATTGAAACGTTAAAATTTTTTAACGAAACTTTAATATCAACTTAATGACACTCCGTAAATATTTATAAAAATATTTATGGCTTGATTTATAAAAAATGAGGTCCCGATACCTCATTTTCTAAAACCATTTGACCTTAGGGTCTTACCACTTAAACTTAATAAATCACTTATATAACATAATTTATCAAATTAATAACCTTTTTAAAATCATATTTGACTCGTAAATATTAAATAATAATATTTACGAACTTACTTAACGAATTTGGTGGCCCCGAAACCACTGAAAAATAGGCTATTACAACTCTCCCCCTTACGAAAATTTCGTCCTCGAAATTTCTCACATGATAAAAGCCATCGCATCAAATCTTTTTATTATCTTCTTAATGGAAATCCACAGACAAATCATTTATTACTCATTTCGATTCAGAACTCGCATCAGAACTCATATTAAAACTTGATACTATATCTGAGATTCTGGTTCTAACTTTCTTAGAGATATTGGAATTATTAGTAGCCAAATCCGAAACTAAAATAACATAAATAAAAGGACAATCATCCCAACTAGAACAAGATGCTGATAATAAAAGCCGCCTTACAAAGATTAATTTTTTCACAATGTTGGCATAGCAAATCACATGACAATTTAAATATACTTCACGCTGATATGACATTATTTGTTATATATGTTAACGTTAACAAATAATTTATAATTTATAATTTAAAAATAAAAAATAAAAAGCATGGAATACATATGAATTGTAATGCAAGTTGTCGTATTTAAAATTTTAATATTTTAGTCAATATTTTTATTAAAAAAATAACAATTTAATTCTTTGTAAGGTTGATGGTTAAATTCAACTGTTTTTTTTTAGTTGAAGTAAGATTTAACTAAAAAAAACCAAATTGACAATATATATATATAAATATTGGAGGACAAAATTTAACATTATACATAAATTAATTTATTTTAACATTTTAACATTTTCATATAACTTATTATATCTAAGTTGAGATATATCTCAAATATTAATGTGTGGATCCAAACATTACTTTAATAGCAGTATAAAGATCCAATAATTTCGGTTTATCAATAATTTATAAAGGGAATTAAGATAAGTAACTCTTCAAACCCTTTTTATCTCATCCTAAATTTCAATCTATTTTTATCTGTTTGACTGAATCTTATCGTTTTTTCTTAATAATTGTTCCAACTAATCCTATTGAAAATTTGTTTATAGATATTATTGTGATCCTTTTGGTATGAAAATTTGTGAGAATTTGGATTTTAAAAGGGTAAACTATAAAAATAGTTATTTTTGTTTGTCTTAAATTATATTTTAGTTGTTTATGTTTGAAATATTACGTTTTAGTCATTTATTTTATCATTTTATTATTAAGTGGTCACTCTGCTGTTAAACTCTGTTACCTTCCTAGCCGATAGTCCTACGTGGCAATCCAAATGGGTTTTAAATGCTAACTTGGATGTCCAGTTGCTGAGATAAAAATAGGTTTTTAATTAAATAAATTTAATTTAGACTGGCACGTAGGGCTTCCAAGTTGGCATTTAAAACCAATTTGGATTGCCACATAGGCCCACCGTTAGGAAGGTAATGGACCTTAACAGTAATGTGACTACTTCGTAACAAAACGATAACTTAAGTGACTAAAATATAACATTTCAGACATAAGTGACTAAAATGTAATATGAGGCAAACAAAAGTGGCTACTTTTGCAGTTTACCCATTTTAAAATGGATATGATATTTAAATTCAACAAATTTCAGAAAATTATTAATTAGAAAAAGGAGGGAATTATTCATAAAAATATTAAAATTAAAAACAAACAACTTGTTTGACCAAAATTGATTCCTAAGTTATCCAATTTTATTAATTTTTAAAAGAAAAAGAAATCTCGAATTTGGCATTGTAATTATTAGTTCAAACTTAAATTTTAGCAGCTCAAATTATTATATAAATTGAATTTAAATATTTTAATCCTTGATTCCAATATTTCAAAAGTCTAATTAAAAATTTTAATATATTTTTATTTTAAATTATATTAAAAATCTTAATTTGAGTTTAAAAATAAATAATTAAAACTGAACACAAAAATTATATTCATTTTATTAAGTAAACAAATATAATTAAATAAATTCCAACAATTCGTTTTTTTCTTAAATCAGATTCAATAACAAATTAAGGGTAAACTACAAAAATAGTACGTAAGACTGCTGTTAGGAAGATAATAGAATTTAACGGTAAAGTGACTACTTCGTAACAAAACAATAACGTCAATAACTAAAACGTAACATTTCAAACGTAAGTGACTAAAATGTAATATAATGCAAATAAAAGTGACTACTTTTGTAGTTTATCCATAAATTAAAAACCCCCTCCAATTTCTGGTTTAACTCGTAATTTAAGACAAATTCGAACTCCTTATCATCAAATTCCTCCAATTGTAAATTTGCCCCTGTGATTGATGACGTGGCATCCCGTGGGCCCCACACAAATTAATGAAAGCACAAAAGCACAGGATTCTTTCCCTGTGAGTGTTTACACACACGAATCAAACCCACACCGCTAAATCACCAAACCCTCTCTTTTTCTCTAATTCACAACATTACCCCTATTTCGTTACGCTTCGGATCCCTTATTCGCCTTTTCTATTAAAGGGTTTTCTCGTAAATTCATTTTCATTTGAAGGATAAAATACAAATAAATAAAAATAAGAAAAAAAGATGTTGGATTTATTTATGAAAAAATGACGTGGAAATAACTAAACGGTGACGGAGAAAAAACCGGCCGGTAAGATTGGGCTCCTTATTTCCTATATAAACCCGTTTTCTCCCTAGACAATTCGCACATTTAATGGAAACTACAGAAAGATCCTCTTATTTTTCCTCTCTAATTTTATAACCTAATTTCTCTCCTTTTTTCAATCCTGGCTCGGTACTTCTGCAGTTCTTGAAGAGGTAAAAGAAAAAAAAGAAAAGATAATTAAAATAATTAAATAAATGGGAAATTCTCTCTCTCAACTGAATTTCTTTTGTTTTTTCTTTCTATTTTGAATTTATATGTTGGAACTTGGAGAAATGCTGGAGGAATGAGATTAGATTTTGAATCGAAGGACAGAGGGTTTGACCTTTTGGATTAACGCATTCTTGTTTGACAGTTTTAATGGAAGTGATTTATTTTGATCTGCGAAAGGTTTTAGTTTATGAAATCTGCGGATTTCAAAGAAGGTGAATGACAATGGAGCTAAGTGTTTAGATTTATCCTCGTTTAAAACCCTAGGATTTGATCCGGGGGCTTATATTAGGGTTAATTAGTTTAAACTATTATGTGCTTATCGAGATTAAGCTTAGATTAAGTCTAAATTAGGGATCTTATGATTCTAATTAAGTTCCGATTGGATTTCTTTTCTAAATTTCGAGTAGTTAGGATTGAGGGTGAAAACTTCTTCGTTTTTTTTAATTGTTCACATTGGATTCAATTAAGTTAATTATTTGCTTTGTTTGAGTATATTGCATTTAATGCTCCTTCAGAAGTAATCTTGTCCCCTTATTGTGATTGTTTGTGTGAACTATTTTAATTGCGTACTGTTTGGTAGATAGATGATAATCTTAGATTTGTTATGCTTTACTTTTGAAACTGTTTATTGATTATTAAAGTTGTGCGTATGTATGTGGAGGTATCAATTTTGGCAGTCAAGCTAGTTGTTATTTGGTTGTTGTTTCATGATAGGAGATAATTAGCAAGTACATTGCTTTGTTTCTTACAGGATGTGCAAACTTTTGTTGCTTAACTGGATTTGGTTAAACTAATAACTTTTTATTATATGTACAGCTTGTTTTCTATGTGGATCTTTTGCTGACAAGAAGACTAGTATAGCCAGTTAGGTCTTGTTGGAATAATCATATAGCTTGTATGCATTTATATATGAAATGGGCTCCCGTGGAAGACCATTATTTGATCTTAATGAACCCCCGGCTGAAGACGATGAGGAGAGTGATCTTGCTTCCTGCTTCCAGCCACAAAAGGCACTTCCATCTGCTAATTCCCATACTTCCGACTTTTCTGTGACATTAACTGGTTTTCAAACATTTGTTCAGCCTAAAGCTTCTCCTTTAACCAAAGTAGATATTGAACTTGAGAGAGCAGAAGACCAGAATTCCAATTTGGCATCATCTTCTTCAAAGTCAAAATCAAATAATAGCAGGGAGACAAAAGGACTTGTAGCAGCTTCCTCTGTTTCAGCTTCTACAAATGCTCAAGCTGCAGAAAGAGAAGAAGGTGAATGGTCTGATGCTGAGGATTCTGCTGATGCATCTGGAAATAATAGTATACATGAAGAGGTTAAAGCTTCACAAAAGCGAGTTATAAATGAAGTGATGGATCATTCTAGTGCTTCAGGCATGATTATTCAAAGTGTTAGTGCCACTGAAAACAATCATTCTCCATTAAAGCCGGACCAGTTTCTAAATGATCAGATGGGCAACAGTAGCCAAAATTCAGAAGGCAGTGGAAAAGGTGATATACCCATTGATGGTCAGGAAGAATCTGGCTTAGTGTCCAAACAAAGAGAAGTTAAAGGTATTGAAGCTAGTCACACACTTAGGTGTGTGAATAATCTAGGAAAGAGGAAGATAGATCAACAAAAAGAAGCAATGCTGGGAAAGAAACGGAATAGAAAGACAATGTTTCTTAATTTGGAAGACATCAAACAAGCTGGCCCTATAAAATCTTCTACTCCAAGAAAGCAAAACATTCCAATGCCAGTTGTTACTCGCACTGTGAAAGAATATCACATTGGTGATCGAATTGGCGAAAAGCAAGGTCGGCCAATAAATGAGGATCAGAAGCAAGGTGATGTACCATGTAATGAAGGAAGCAATCCTGCAGTAGAGTCATGTGATCCTAAATCTGAATGTAATGGTGATATGAATTCTGGACTACTTGCCAGGCCTAGGAGGTTAAATAGTGGCTCTGATCTTTCTCATTTACCAACCATTCCCAAACAGAGTTCATGGAAGCAACCTATAGATTCAAGGCAACTTAAGAATTCACAGTTTCCTAATAGGAAACCAACTCCAATCAGCCAAAGCGCTATGGACACAAAGATGGTAAACAAGAAACATCTTCCTTCTAAAAAGATAACTGCCACTACTACCTCTTATCATGACACATCTGTTGAACGTTTTATACGAGAGGTGACGAATGAAAAGTTTTGGCACCACCCAGGTAATAATATATGTGTGCGTCTGCATGTGTGCCTTCTTTTTATGGATTTACAGATAGCTGTTGAATGCTTTTAGACTTCCTTAATCTAGATATTCTTGTTCTCTTTTAAAGGTGCTGTTTCCACTGATTTATTTGCAATATCTGTTAACAATAGTTCTCTTGATCTGGTTATTTATGAGAATTTCCATTGTAGAAACAATTAATGTGACATGTCTTTGGAGTTGCTGGTTTCCTCATTTACTCTTATCCCTCCTTAAAGTATAATTATTTGTTTAATGGAACTTTTTCGTTAGGCACATGCATGTTATAGGAGATTACTTGGGTGAATATGCTTATTTTTTCTACTATTTGTAAAGCCTCAGAATATTTACCTAAGCCCTAATAATTTGTACAATTTCTGGAGCCATTGACATACAATACCATAAAAGAAGGTGTATTTAATTAATGTGAAGTAAAATATATGATCAGAACTATTTCTTTCTTTCTTCCCATCATGGTAATTGAGTAAAGTTCCTTTTTCATTTTGCGTTTTTTTGGCTTGGCATCTTTTAGATTGCAGTTGTACTTGACCTCTAATTATATTTGATTTCCATTCATCTCTGTCTTGTTTCTTTTATCTTTTTCTTCTTTTGGTGTACTAAATGTCTTATGAACTTTTAGCCCTTGTACTTGACAACGAATTTTCACTTAATACATCAGAAAACAGTGAACTCCAGTGTGTTCCTGGGCAGTTTGAATCTGCAGAAGAGTATGTCAGAGTATTTGAACCGTTGCTTTTTGAGGAATGTCGTGCACAGCTGTACAGTACATGGGAAGAGTTAGCTGAATCAGCTTCAAGAGATACACCTGTAATGGTCCGTATCAAAAGCATTGAAAGGCGTGAAAGAGGTAAGAGTGGCTTAAAATTCTTACCAGTCTACAACTTTGCAGTCTATTATCTTAGTGATAATGTAGTTACTGTTGGTGGGGGGATTAGTAAGTTTGACAACTATGGTTTTGACCTCTAATTTGGTTAACTTTTTGGTTCCAGGGGTAAAAATGCTGTCATTATTTTTGGGATAGAGAATAATCTTTCTACTAGTTTATTAATTGGCAGAAATTTTTCTGTTGGTTTAGGATGGTATGATGTGATAGTTCTTCCCACTACTGAGTGCAAGTGGGTATTTAAGGAGGGTGATGTTGCAGTTTTATCTGCTCCAAGGCCTGGTTCTGGTATGATATTGGAATAAGATTTCTTTTCAGATTTATTTAGGAATAATTAAAAAGAAGTAAATATTTTAGCAATGTTTATTTCTTATATCTTGCAGTTAGAAACAAGTGGAGCAACACCTCTTCAATCGAAGAAGATGAGGAGGCCGAGGTTACTGGATGTGTGGCTGGTACTGTTAGGCGCCACAGGCCCCTTGATACTCGTGATCCTCTTGGTGCAATCCTTCACTTCTATGTTGGGGATTCCTATGACTCAAGCAGGTAATTAGAGAAATATCACTTCCTTATTTATATGTGCTTTGTTGCTACTGTTGATTCCTGCAAAAGCTTAGCCAAATTTTCAAAAGCATTAATTTTTTCTTTCTCTGTTTTCTAATGTTGAAATAACATATTACTGTTTATAGCAAGGTTGATGATGATCATATTCTACGGAAACTTCAACCCAGGGCTATTTGGTATCTAACTGTTCTTGGATCTCTTGCAACCAGCCAGCGGGAGTATGTGGCATTGCATGCATTTTGTCGTCTTAATGCCCAGGTACATACATTATTATCATTTTTAAAGATTCCTGTGGCCGGATGCAGCAGGTCTTGTCGCTTGATGCTTCCTTACTATGGTTAACAAAATTTCTCTTGGGCACAGATGCAAACTGCCATCCTTAAACCAAGTCCAGATCACTTTCCAAAATATGAGCAACAAACTCCTGCTATGCCTGAATGCTTCACCCCAAATTTTGTTGATTATTTACATAGGACCTTTAATGGGCCTCAGCTTGCTGCAATCCAGTGGGCAGCTACGCATACAGCTGCTGGGACAAATAGTGGGGTGGCTAAGAAGCAAGAGCCATGGCCTTTTACACTTGTTCAAGGGCCTCCTGGAACAGGTAAGACACATACAGTCTGGGGGATGCTAAATGTTATCCATCTGGTTCAATATCAACACTACTATACTTCTTTGCTCAAGAAATTAGCACCTGAGAGCTATAAGCAGGCTAATGAGAGCAATCCTGACAATGTTGCGATGGGATCAATTGATGAAGTCCTTCAGAACATGGACCAGAATCTTTTCCGCAGCCTTCCAAAACTCTGCCCTAAACCCAGAATGTTAGTTTGTGCTCCTTCTAATGCTGCAACTGATGAGCTTCTTGCCCGTGTTCTTGGTCGAGGATTTATTGATGGTGAGATGAAAATTTACCGTCCTGATGTGGCCCGAGTTGGGGTAGACTCTCAAACACAGGCTGCTCAGGCAGTTTCCGTTGAGCGGAGGTCCGAACAACTTCTGCTCAAGAGTTATGATGAAATTTTACAACATATGCGCACTTTAAAGGCTCGTGAGGCTATGTTATCTCAGCAGATAGCAACTCTTCAAAGGGAACTTTTTGCTGCAGCTGCTGCTATTCAGTCTCAAGGATCTGTTGGTGTTGACCCTGATATTCTTGTTGCTCGGGATCAGAACAGGGATGTATTGTTGCAGAACCTGGCTGCAGTTGTTGAAAACAGAGATAAGGTTCTAGTTGAGATGTCTCGCCTTCTCATTGTAGAATCCAGGTTCCGTGCTGGCAGTAACTTCAACTTAGAGGAAGCCCGTGCTAACCTTGAGGCCAGTTTTGCCAATGAGGCTGAGATTGTTTTCACTACTGTCTCAAGTAGTGGCCGCAAGTTGTTCTCTCGCCTTAGCCATGGTTTTGATATGGTTGTCATTGATGAGGCTGCTCAAGCCAGTGAAGTTGCGGTACTTCCTCCCCTGTCTCTTGGTGCAGCAAGATGTGTACTTGTTGGGGATCCCCAGCAGCTTCCTGCAACGGTCATCAGCAAGGCTGCTGGGACCCTCTTATACAGTAGAAGCCTTTTCGAAAGGTTCCAGCTAGCAGGATGCCCAACTATGTTGTTATCTGTGCAATATAGGATGCACCCTCAAATTAGAGATTTTCCTTCTAGGTACTTTTACCAAGGACGTCTTACTGATAGTGAAAGTGTTTCCAACTTACCTGATGAGGTTTACTACAAGGACCCTTTACTTAAACCTTATATGTTCTATGATGTTACCCATGGCCGCGAGTCTCATAGAGGTGGATCTGTTTCCTACCAGAATGTGCATGAAGCAGTATTTTGTTTGCGCTTATATGAGCATCTACAGAGAACTATAAAATCTTTGGGTGTGCCAAAAATCACTGTGGGTATAATCACACCATACAAGCTGCAATTAAAATGCCTACAACGTGAGTTTGAGAGTGTTATAAAATCAGAGGAAGGGAATGATCTATATATCAATACTGTGGATGCATTCCAGGGCCAGGAACGTGATGTTATAATTATGTCTTGTGTCCGAGCCTCAAGTCATGGGGTGGGCTTTGTTGCAGACATTAGGCGAATGAATGTTGCTCTTACTCGTGCCAGAAGGGCTTTATTGGTATGATTTCTATCTTCTATTATTCTATGGTACCACTTTATAGCTCAGAACATCACCGAACTGCTTGAAGTCATGTTTGTTTCAGGAATTAACATTGATGTTTGAACAGGTTATGGGTAATGCCAAAGCTCTGGTGCAATCCGATGACTGGGCAGCCTTAATTGCTGATGCCAAAGCTAGGAATTGTTATATGGACATGGATTCTCTCCCCAAGGACTTCCAAAAAGACTTGGTCTCCAAAGATTTTTCTGGATCCAGGGGACTTGGTTACCCTCCATCACAAGGTAAGGCTTCTAACACAAGGAGTTTCAGGTATGCTGGACCGAGACATAGATCAGGAGATATGCACATGGACTCCAGGTCAGGAACACCACTAGAAGATGCAGGCAAGTCGATTTATAGGAATGGTAATTATCGGCCATTTAAGCCACCTATGGAACCTTCCTTGGATAACTTTGATCAGGCAGGTGACAAATCTAGAGATGCCTGGCAATATGGCACACAGAAGCGAAACTCAGCTGGTGCTCTGTGGAAAAAGGATTCTTAGCCATTGATTATTTGCCTACAAAATATTTTGCACAGTGAAGATCCTGGGAGCAAAACTTCGATCCTTGTGATTGAAATTCGTGAATAGCTCTTGGCTCCACAAAGGATCCAATGCAGTAGCTCGAGTTATTTATCTGTTCAGCCAACGCAATTTACAAGAAGTTGGTACCACTGCCTGATTTGTGTATGATACTTGCTGGTGGGCACCAACATGCTTTTGCTCGAGGCCTCGTACTGTTTTTGCTAAAAATCTGTCTCTGCAAAATTTTTTCCTGGTATCTTGCAAGGAGATGGATGATTTTGGGGTAGGATCTATGAAACTGTACCCTAGATCCACCCACAAGTTTCGAAGGTAAGAAATAAATCATGAAGTCAAAGTTTTGTACTAAACAACTTGTGATCTTTATGGTTGCTTTTACATATAATTATATTTGTAGATGTTTCATCCAGGAATTGATTGCTGACATCGAGTATGGTTCTGCCTAACCAACATCACTTAGCTTGACTACTGAAGAGCAAATTGTTGCAATCTGTGGCATGACCTGGATGAAAGTCTTTGATACATCTGGGCAGTCATCCTGGTTTTTTGGCCCTTTGGTCCTGTATCTCTCTCCACAACATTCAGCTGACCCGCAGTTCCTGAATGCATTTGTTTATGCTCTTCACACTTGAAAGATGGTTACTTCATTACATGCCTTAAGGTTGCAAATGCTTGCAAAAATCTTGAAGTCTGCCCTGCAGGATGTTTATGCAGAACCGACACGGTTGTGAAAAGCACAGCCGGTACACACAGATGAAGTAAACTGACAAATTTTGAGGTCCGCAATGTACGGGTTAGTTAACTGAATATTCTTTCTTTTCTTTGTTGCCGTTTTGTGTCGGCAAAGATTAGGTGATTTTCTTCCATAATTCTGTATAGAAAAGGAAGAAAAGAGTACAGAATTTGTTTTTAAGGGAAAATCTCATAGCATAGGAATTGTGATGTTAACTGACTTTGTACATACACCTTCTTCAGGTTCAGTATCCTGTGGAATCATAGAATTCTTTCACACTGTTCTAAAGCTTTGTTCTTAAAAAGAAAAGAAAAAAAAATCCAGAGATTTGAAATTCAAGTACCCAGGATTTATGTTATTTCTCTTGTGTTTGTCAAGACAATTTAAATATTAAACTGGGGACAGATCATCTTTTATTCTTGTTTCGGTAGAGAGAAGCATGTAGAAGGTGATACTACTAATATATTAAAGCATTATAAAAGAAAAGGTAATCATAAAATTCGTATAAATTTTTTTGCTAATTTTTATAGATCACGTTAACTCATCTGAATGATGAAATTGATTGATTTGAAATCGTCTAGGAAAAGAAGATTTATGAAGGAATCAAATTCCATTTCATGTATTTGGATCTTATCCGATAATGCTGTCGCCATCGAGCACACGTAAACATAACCTGGCACCATTAAAGCGACAAAGTTGGACGGAGCTGTTTCAGGGCCACTTTGTAGCTTTGTGCAACTTGTAAGTCCACGTAAACCTACCCCCAGAACTTTGTACCATCTTCAATGTTTGAGCCATCTCAGCCAGGCAACAGCAATGAACACTGGGGATAGTGTTTTTAAGAAAAAGCATATTTGCAGTCTTCTAATATCTAAGAAATCAATCTAATATCGAAGAAAACTCAATTCACTTGAGTCGAATTTTACTATTTCAGATCGATTCAATTGGTTGGTTTTTATTTTTATCATTTTTTTCAAAAATAACTTTAATATGTTAGGTCCCATATTATACTTCTAAATCGATTCCCAAACTTTAAAATGTTTAATTACATCCCAAACCATTTAGGTTATAAAAGTTTAACTGCATCTCAAAACTGTCTAGGTTATAAAAGTTTAATTGCATCTTAATTATATCAATTAGATCATTTCATTATTGAAACTGTTAATTTAACTATTAAATGACATGTTAAATTTCATGTGACATAATTTAAAATCAAAATCTTAAAGAAAGTAAAACGTTATTGTCGAAACTAATTTTTCTGAAAACGAAAAATCGACTTTTGAAAACGAAAAGTTGGGAGTCGCCACCAATCGTTTTTAATAGGGTGTGATTGGATCACATCAAAACACGGTCGTTTTTAATAACTAAATAAATTTTTCAAAACGACGATTTTGGTCTACGAAAATAGAAAACCGGTTCGGGAGTCAGTTACGTACGAGGAAGGATTAGCACCCTCGACACGCCCAAAATTGGTACTTGATTGATTATTTAGTGTCTTAATATCGAAAATTAAAGATTTAGACAGTGTTTAGAACGTGATCCTCCTTTTATTGGCTTTTAAAACATTTAGGTAAGCCAAATGTGTATTAAAGACCATCTCACCTTGAGGTAAAATATTACATCCAGTACGTTAGGACATAATATTTTTTACCCTCAAATGTGATCTTGCCTTTAAAACGTGCGTTTTTAGCTTTAAGAGGGTATTCGAATATTCAAGGCAAACAAAGAAAGCAAAACCCAGTACGTTAGGGCACGATCCCTTGAATTCTTTAAATACCGAACATTGCCTTGTTTTGAAAATAAACTTTATGGATCCATTGAAGGTCAATGTAGTGTGTTTTTAAAACTCCGGTGCTAGGATGCATGACAGGATAAATATTGAATGCAATAATCTGAGATAACCATTATATGCAAAAATAAAAATAAAATAAAAAATAAAACAAACCATTCAAGTATATACAGAAAAAATAATAGATAGATAAGCAAATAAAAATCAATTCAGAATGCAAATAATGAACAAACAAATAAATAAAGAAACATCGGGTAAAAATATAACAATAATAATTATAATATGAAGTCAATTATAATATATAAACAATTAAAGAAGTGTATATATAAAATAATAATAAAAATTATCATGCTAGATTTTAAAATAAGGGATATATAACAGAAAATTTAAAATAAGATGACCATACGATAAAAACTATTAAAATATACATATACAAATTTGAAAGGAACCATTTAAAAATCAAAGATCAGTAAACTAAGAAAAATATAATCATTCCACAAAATTTGCATGACAAATTAATATAAATAAAAGGTAAAACAAACTTTAAAATGGAAACAAATGAACTTTCAAAAAAAAAACAAAGGCCGAAACCATATAAAATAATTTAAGGACCTATACAAATGTAGAAGTCCAGTAGGTTATATATATGGGTACTTCATAAAACAGATAAAAAAACAATACATATATAACTTAAAACGCATAAGTATTGGATGGTAAAACAATATGACATTTAAGGCGTAAAATAAAAGGAATGCAAGATTAACAAATCGCAAATGAAAGTGCTAAAGCGAATGCGCTAAAATGTTGAGGGACCAATCTGGAAATTAACCTTGGCTTTCAAAACACCACGCAAAAGGGGAACCCAAACACTAAAATCAAAATACAGTGGGGTAGATTTATAAACATAAAAAGAAATCAAGGCGAAATTTAAACAAATAAGAAGGGTTAATGGCGCAATTATCCCATTGAAATTGGGACACACACAGGTGAAGCAAAATGGGTGGTCTTAGTTATCTCAGATCGTTTTGATAAGGTTTAAAACCTTTCCTTCTTTGCTAGAAAAGAACTTAGACCATTTCACTTCTTGAAACAATAAAGCACGACCCCAGTTCCCCTTTCAAATCTTTTTCTTCAGCCAAAACAGCAAAGCCAAGACCATAATAAAAAAAAAAAGGCCTAATTTCAAATGGGTGCGATTCTAAACGAAGGAGACAGCGCTTCGACGACGCTACCCGAAACAGGTATTCTCCTTATCCTTCTTGAATATAGCAAAGCGAAAATATGAAAAAAAGAACCAGATTCGGATGGAAATGCGAAAATAAAATGGAGAAATCACCTTAAAAAAACGGATTTCTGATTGCCTTTGTATTCAGATTTATGCCTATTTTCTACTGATAGTGTAAAAACAACCCTAAAAAAAAACCCCCTCTTTACAAATTTTGTGTGGCTTTTTATAATAAAGAAAGTAAATCCAAAAATCCCGATCTCCTTTCTACCGTTGCTATTTGTTTGCTCTTTTGTTACAGGTATCTACGTGGGTTTCGAAAGCGTGACGGATGTGGGCACTGAGTGGCCATAGTGGTTGGTGGAGGAGCGCATGATGCGGCGAAATGGGGCTCGCGGCGTGAAGGCTAACTCCTTTGCTGCTAAGGTTTCAAGTTTGTTTGTTGTTAGGGGTTTTTGGGCTGGTTTGGGCTTTGGCTGTTTTGGGTTTGTTTTTATTGGGCTCCGGGCTGAATTGGCCCACAACAGCTGCCCCTCTTTGCTCATTGTCGTGTAAGGAGAGTAGAGCAAAGACTTTAGAAGGGCCAATTTTGCCTGGGCCGGTCGAGTCCTGACTTCTCAGCGTAACCTCGTTGCAACCCATTGCATTCTGTTGCTTCAAAAAATGTTCCCTCACTATTTCCTGGAGATGCGATTTGCTGAAACTTGATCTGCTTTACTCCTGCTCACTAAAGATAAGATCTGGTATACTCGATCTGTTCCACTCCTGCCAGTGAGATGAGATCTGCTATATTTAGTCTGCTCCACTCCTGCTCAGTGAGAATAAGGTTGGTGGCTGAAATCTGCTCTATTGCCGATGCATGGAGATAAGATTCTCTAAAATTTGATCCGCGCTCGCTCTCCTTTCGTGAAGATAAGACTGGTATATTTAGCTTTGCTCCACTCACCTTTCGGTGAAGATAAAGCTGATGATTGGAATCTACTCCATCGCCGGTACATGGAGATAAGATTCTCCAAAACTCGATCTGCTTCACTCCTGCTCAGTGAATATAAGATCTGGTATTTAGCCTGCTTCACTCCTGCTCAGTGAAGATAAAACTGATGATTGGAATCTGCTCCAGCGCCTGTACGTGGAGATAAGACTCTTCAAAATTCGATCTGCTTCACTCCTGCTCAGTGAAGATAAGATCTGGTATTTAGCCTGCTCCACCCCTGCTCAGTGAAGATAAGGCTGATGATTGGAATCTGCTCCATCGCCGGTACGTGGAGATAAGATTCACCAAAATTTGATCTGCTCCGCTCTTGCTCAGCGAAGATAAGACCTGGTATTTAACCTGCTCCACTCCTGCTCAGTGAAGATAAGGCTGACGATATCTGTAATCCTGCTACATTGTCCACTGGGGAATCCATCTGTAGCAGAGTGACATGCTTATGCTAGATGATTAGGATGCCATGATTAATGTGAATCGAATGCTCCTAACTACATGTATTATGGATGTTAAATGCACAAAATACAAAAAATGTCATGAGAATGATCCATTTTAATTTTTGGGTTGTCATCGCTCGTTGTTTACTAAGGTAACATTCCTGCCATATGCCTTCTTGTTCAGCTCGGTAGAAGAGGACTTGAAGATGTGGATGTGGTTAATCCTTTATTTCTCACACATTTCTAGCCCTTTTAATCTTGGTGAGTTCTAAATAATTGTCCTGTTTCAGGTTCTCGTATTGTTTAGAAACCTTTTAGAGTAATATGCAAAACCTTCTTTTGAGAGCATTATTAGTTCATTAATCAATATTTCAATAAAAATACTCGAAAAAGATTATAATGATAGGTAGAACTGAAATTTATTCGAGTCAGAATTTACGAAAGATGTATAAAAAAAAAACAGCCATTGCTTGAGATACAAAAACAGATGAAAAGGAACAGAATAGGTCCCCCAGATTTCGCAGTTTGAGCTTCTTTGTACGAACTCTTTGATGACCCCTTTTTAAACTTGGCACGCGCTCAAAGGGTCTATAGCATTTTGTTGATGCCCCAAGATGTAGCTTATCTCCTCTTTGTCGATTCAAGTGTAGAGAGACTGCCGCTTGCCCCAGTTTAGATCGAAATTTGAATTGCCCTTTGCGGGTTTTCAATTCAAAAACCCCTTTGGTCTTAAGGCGCCCTTTTACGGGTTTTCACCTTGGCCTCTCTTTTTTTTTTTTTGGTGCCATTTACGAGTTTTCTCCTCAACCGCTTCAAGCAAAATATCTTTTGACAGAATCTGAATTTATCGGGTTAGACAAGCTCTTGCCATCCATCTTTGCTAGTATCAATGCCCCTCCAGAGAAAGCTTTTTTTACCACATAGAGTCCTTCCCAATTTGGCATCCATTTCCCCCTGAAATCTTTTTGCATAGGGAGAATCTTTTTCAATACTAAGTCTCCATCATGGAACACCCTAGGGCGAACTTTTTTGTTGTAGGCTCGCATCATTCTCCTCTGGTACATTTGACCATGACGAATAGCCTTCAACCTCTTCTCTTCAATCAAGTTTAGTTGATCGTAACGAGATTGGATCCATTCTGCTTCGTCTAACTTCAACTCTGATAAAACTCGGAGAGAAGGGATTTTGACCTCAATAGGTAAAACTGCCTCAATCCCATAAACCAATGAGAAATGTGTTGCCCTAGTAGAAGTTCTGACAGATGTCCGATAAGCATAAAGGGCAAATGGGAGCTTTTCGTGCCAATCTTTCTAAGTCTCCGCCATCTTCCCCACAATCTTCTTGATATTCTTATTAGCTGCCTCAACCGCCCCATTCATTTTCGGGCGGTATGGTGATGAGTTGTGATGTTTAATGTTGAACCAACTGCAGACTTCTGCTATTGCGCTATTGTTCAGATTCAACGCGTTATCGGATACGATTCTTTCTGGCATACCATAACGACATATGATCTCCTTCTTCAGGAACTTGCTGACCGCTGACTTTGTGACATTGGCGTACGAAGCAGCCTTTACCCATTTGGTAAAGTAGTCAATGACCACAAAAATGAATCGATGTCCGTTGGAAGCCTTTGACGAAATTGGCCCAATGACGTCCATGCCCCACATTGAGAATGGCCATGGGGAAGTCATAACATGGAGGGGTGAAGGAGGCACATGGATCTTGTCTCTATAAATTTGACACTTATGGCATTTTTTAGCGTAATTGATGCAATCTCCTTCCATTATAGACCAGTAATATCCGAATCTCATGATTTGTTGAGCCATTGTGAAACCATTGGCATGTGTCCCACAGACAACATCATGTACTTCCTCTAGAATTTTCTTTGCCTCAACAGCGTCAACACATTTTAACAACACCTGATCCTTTCTCTTCTTATATAGGACCTCACCGTCTAGGACATAGTCACTGGCTAACCTCCTCAATGTTCTTTTATCATTTTCGGTTGCTTTATCTGGGTACGCACGGCTCTTCACATATTGTAAGATATCATGATACCAAGGATGATCATCTCTCTCTTCCTCTTCATCAACATTACAGCAGTGAGCTGGGGCCTCACAAATACTCATCTGAATTGGCTTCATATCCTCCTGTTCATTTACTTTGACCATGGAAGCTAGTGTAACGAAGGCATCAGCCATCTGATTCTCGTCTAGCGGGAGGTAATGAAAGGTAATATCATCAAACTCTTCAATTAACTCCAGGATTAACTTTTGGTAACTGATCAATTTGGGATCTCTCGTTTCCCACTCACCTTTAAGCTGATAAATTACCAATGCAGAATCTCCGTACACTTCTAATACTTTAATTTCGCGGTCTATAGCTGCCCGAATTCCCATGATACATGCCTCGTATTCTGCCATGTTATTTGTGCAGTCAAAATCCAGCTTGCAAGTGAACGGATAATGATCTCCACTTGGGGATATCACTACTGCCCCAACTCCATTTCCAATAGCATTTGATGCTCCATCAAAATTTAATTTCCAGGAATGATTTTCAGGCATGTCCCCTTCAGCGATTGCTACATACATTAGATCTTCATTAGGGAAATTGAAATTCAAAGGTTCATAATCCTCCAAAGCTCTACTGGCTAGGAAATCTGCTATTACACTCCCCTTCACAGCTTTTTGGATTACATAGACTATGTCAAATTCGGAGAGTAGAATCTGCCACCGGGCCATCCTTCCATTTAAAGCGGTTGACTCCATCATGTATTTGAGAGGGTCTAGCTGAAACGCCCCTAACCCGTATACGCTGCCAGAATAGGGTTTCGGATCATTACTACCATTTGCAGATCACTAAAAAAAAATTCACTTAAATACTTATCAATTTAATGCATCAATAAATATATTACCATTCAATCAATGGCTTGGCACTTGCCTAAGCATCAACAATAACACTTGTTAGTGTACTTATACATATTTC
This sequence comes from Gossypium anomalum, assembly GCA_025698475.1. Classification (NCBI taxonomy): domain Eukaryota; kingdom Viridiplantae; phylum Streptophyta; class Magnoliopsida; order Malvales; family Malvaceae; genus Gossypium; species Gossypium anomalum. The sequence goes on along the minus strand of CM046960.1, from coordinate 56,111,586 downwards.
ATATAAATTCTTATTTTCTCAATATGTCATATTTGAATTTAATACTCGTCTTAACTTACATATTTTCCTTATGTTAACATATAAAAGATAATCTCATATGTACATGTCATGATACATATCATTCTCTTACCGTTTCTTTAATAACATATATCATTCATTTCATTATATCAACATTTCATGCACCATCATTTCCTTATATCTTAGGTATATTTATTTCGGTAATAGTTCAGTATTAAACTTAACATAATTTAAATTCCATATACCTATACTTATTTCATTTATCTATCTTATAAATTATTTCATACAACTATTTTGTACATTTATTTCCATATGACCAATTCCTGTAAACATTTCACATTACCATTTTGTATAACCATTTCATTTAACCATTTGTTATATTACACGAATATTAGTTGTTCAACAGATATCTTGGCGTTTCTCTTCCACGATCTTATTTATCTTCGACATGATGCCATAGTGTCTTTCAACTATGGTCTTACTCATTTTCTCGTCATGTTGCCATGGTATCTTTCAACCATAGTCTTATTCGTTTCCGTCATGTTGCCATGGTATCTTTCAACCATGGTCTTACACATTTCATGTCACGTTGCCATGGTATCTTTCAACCATGGTCTTACACATTTCATCTCAAAGTTGCCATGGTATCTTTCAACCATGGTCTTACACATTTCATATCAAAGTTGCCATGGTATCTTTCAACCATGGTCTTACACGTTTCATATCAAAGTTGCCATGGTATCTTTCAACCATGGTCTTACACGTTTCATATCGAGAGCACACTCCCGCGAACCTCATCCTTACGGTGAGATTACATCCAGGCTAAATCCTCTGTAATATAAATTCATAGAGTATTGTCGGGATTACGGTCCAAAGCTAAATCCCGCGCAACGACAATTACTTTAATGAGCTTGGATCCGAATTACAGTCCAAAGCTAAATTGGACCTAATTCGGATTACCCTTTAGGGCTAAATCCATTTTCCACATATTCTTCGGGAGGGCTATATCAGGATAGGATCACCCGTCCGGGCTAGATCCTTTTTACCGTCAATTCCTTTTCAGAGATCCATCGAAATTTCCTTTCATTCAATCGAGATTTCTTTCCCTTTTTATCAAATATGTCAATGTTTCATGAATTTTCATATAATGAACATTCAAATCATATTCACATCAATAACATACATTTCAAGTATTTAAGAATATAATTCAAGTTACATGAACTTACCTCATTGATTGTTCGTGTTTATGATTTCATTATTCTGATATATTTTCTTTTCCATTAACAAGTCTTGTATTTGTGTCGTCCGGATCTTTATAAATAAATTTGATCATCATTTTCATTCATTTCATATTCTAATACATTTAATTAATGCTCTAAGCAAAATTACCATTTTGCCCCTAAACTTTTAATTAATGACGATTTCATCCTTAGGGTCAGGAAAATAAAATTCTTGCAATTTAATCCTTATTTCCAACTATTATTCTCATATATATTGATAACAGTCCATGAATTCTATAAAATATCAAAATTTTCCATAATTTCAACACTTTTCAATTTAATCCCTAAAACATGTTTTCCCCCGATCTTGAACTAAATTGATAATTTCGTTAAATTTTGTAATTTAAATAATAAAATAATCTATTTCATGCAATTTAGTCATTTCTGACATTTTTACAAAATTGCCCATAAAGTTTTACCTTTATTCAATTTAGTCTCTGAGCCTAAAACATGCAAATTAGCCATGCTAGATGAATATTCATACATATTTTCCTCCTCCTCCTCTCCATTCCACATCCTTAATTTATATAACATGCAACAATTAACATTATCAATAATTTCACTATTTACTTATATGTACATTCAAAACTGTCCATTTGCGTCATAGTCACTAAATTATTTATATTTTAAGCTACAAAACTCGAAATTAACATCCATTAATTTTTCCTGAAACTAGACTCACATTTCTTCTTACCATAAAATTTTCAGAATTTTTGGTTTAGCCAATTAGTACAGTTTATTCATTAAAATCACCCCTATTCTGCTGTCTGACAGTTCTGATCCTTCTTCACTAAAAATTTATTATCTCCTTGTAAAGAATTCAAATGATGTTATAGTTTGTTTCTATTAAAACTAGACTCATTCAGGATTCTATACATATAAATTTAAGCCTCTAATTATTTTTCTTCATTTTTTTATGATTTTTAAAAGTCTGAACAGGGGAACCCGAATTCATTCTGACCTTGTCTCACAAAATTCATTATATCTCAAAATTTACAAATTCATTGCTTACACTGTTTCTTCTATGAGAAACTAGACTCAATAATATTTAATTAAATATTTTTTTCATCTTATAATTCAATTTATACAATTTATGGTGATTTTTCAAAATTAGACTACTGCTGCTGTCCATAACTGTTTTAGTGCAAGATATTAATTACCATGTTATAACACCCTTATTTTCTTTTTCTACACCATTTCTCATCACTTTCTCTTATTTTCTCTTCACTAACATATCAAGAACATAGGACCTTATGTAAGAAAACTCTACTATAACATTATTTCCATGATTTATCAACAATAACAAACTTAAAAACATATTGAAATCTTGATGTACTTACCTTATTCTCTTGATACCAATCTTTAACTTGATTTTCTCTCTCCTCCAGCTTCTATTTCTTGAATCCAACTTGATATTCTAACTCCCCATGCTCTCCTTAACATTTTCTCTCTTGGTAGCTATGGAAATTCATTTGATTTTTGGGTGAAAATGGTGAATTCTTGGTAAAAGGACCAAATTGTAAAGAAAGTAAAACTTTCTTTCTTCCTCTCTTTCTCTCACGTTAGTTTGCATGGAAAGGAAAGATGATGAAAATTCTTCATCTTTCTTTCCTTATATACTAAATAAATAATAATAAAATAATATTAAATATCTCATAAAATATTAATCAAATAATATTTATCTAATTAATTAATTTAAAATATCATTAACATAATCATTACATTCTAGAATTCTCTCTCTTACTAATTGACCATTTTGCCCTTCATGATCTTTTAGAATTCCATCCTTGAGTCATCATTTAATTTGGTAAAATTGCAATTTAGTCCCTCATAGTTCTTCACTTATTCAATTTGGTCCTAATTCATCCATTTTCCTTAGTTTCTAGATCATTCTACCCTTAAAATATTTACACTATTGGTCCTTCAACTTTTTCATATTTACACTTTAACCCTTTAAGTCTTGAGTATTTACTCGTAGGCAACAAAACTTTTCTAACTTTTACAATTTAGTCCTTTTCTGAATCAAGATATCATAATTTACTTCCCAATGTTGCCATAACTCAAAACTTCCCTTTTTATCACTTTATTTCCTTATTTTATTATATCAAGGATAATATATTACTGTAAAGATTTTCGGGGTATTACACTAGCTTTGAGATTAGCCAAGTTGTATGGTACAACATGTATTGCCTCAACCTTCGTGTTGTCCAAACCAAAGCACAGCATAGCTTCTCAATTGGCGGATACCTCATTTCACACTCAGTAAATTTTTTACTGAGGTAATATATCGCTCTTTCTTTTCTCCCAGTCTCATCGTGTTGGCCGAGCGCACACCCCATCGAATTATCAAATACTGTTAAGTATAGTATCAACGGTCTACCAGGGCTTGGTGGTGTTAGCACTGGGGGACTGGACAAATATTGTTTAACTTTTTCAAAAAATTTTTGGCATTCATCATCCCATACCCCAGGATTGTGCTTTTTAAGAAGACGGAATATGGGGTCACACTTCTCCGTCAGTTGCGAAATAAACCGTGCGATGTAGTTTAGTCTTCCTAGGAAACCTCGGACTTCTTTCTGAGTTCGTGGCGGAGACAGCTCCTGTATAGCCTTGATTTTATCAGGGTCAACTTCTATTCCTTTCTCACTAACTACGAAGCCGAGTAACTTCCAGACCTAACTCCGAAGGTGCATTTTGACGGATTGAGCTTTAATTGAAATTTTCTCAACCTCAGGAACAATTTTCTCAACACTCGCACATGCTCCTCTTCAGTTCGGGATTTTGCAATCATGTCGTCAACATAGACCTCAATTTTCTTGTGCATCATGTCATGGAACAAGGTTACCATGACTCTTTGGTATGTGGCTCCTGCATTTTTCAACCCGAAGGGCATCACCTTGTAGCAAAACGTTCCCCATAAAGTTATGAATGTGGTTTTTTCCATGTCCTCAGGATGTATCTTGATCTGATTGTACCCGGAGAACCCATCCATGAAGGAGAACAGTGAATAGCCTGCCATATTATCCACTAAAGTGTCTATGTGAGGAAATGAGAAGTTATCCTTTGGGCTGGCCTTGTTTAAATTTCTGTAATCTACACATATCCGCACTTTCCCATCTTTCTTAGGGACAGGGACGACGTTGGCCACCCATTATGAATAATTGACCACCTGTAGGAATCCGGCATTAAACTGCTTCTTGACTTCTTCCTTTATTTTCATTGCTACATCAGGTCTTATCCTTCGGAGCTTCTGCTGAAGTGGCTTGTACTCCTTTTTTGTAGGGACACGGTGCACTGCGATATCGGTACTTAAACTAGGCATATCCTGGTACGACCATGCAAAGACATCCTTGAATTCTTGCAACAGCTCAATGAGGTTCTGTCTTGTTTTTTCGTTAATGCAAGTGCCAATTTTAACTTCCTTCCCCTCTTCTAGGGCCACAATCTCAGTAGCCTCTTTGTGTGGCAGGATCTGTTCCTCTTCTCGCTCCACCATCCTTAACAAATCGGGAGATAAACCGCAATCCTCGTCCTCTTCAAAATCCTGAAATCCCTCAAAGCGCATGTCTCGCTCAAAAGGAGATTTCGGGCTCGTATCAGCATTACTCATGTCGTTGACATCCGGGGGCCTATTATGAATATAAGAGAATACCTAAAGAAAACGAAATGAATAATTCCTTTGTATGGTATGATTGTGTATGAAATGAAAAGGAAGAAAGAATAATTGCTCGAACCGATATATGAAAATGCATTTTTTATTGGAAATAATAATGTTTGAACATGAGCCTATTTCACAAAAGATCCTTATTGTCCCTAGGCTAGAAGACAACAGGTGGGTTTTGAATATTACTCTGTGTTAGCTCTAAAGATTACAGGAATTTCTTCCTCAGTCCAGTTATCCAAAACACTCCCAGGCTCATACGGACAAATGCCTGATAAATTCCTTTCCATTGCTTCCTCTTCAAATATGGCGTTGATGCTCCAAATTCCCATCGCATCTTCAGCCATTGCTTCTTTCAACTTATGCTGTATGGAATGAATAAACCCTCCAGGTACAAATGTTTGAGAAATGTAGGGGAAGTTCATCGGTTCTCACCTGACTTCTGTCCCACTCAATCTCGCTCTCCGCTGTTCTTGTTTCCTTTCAAACTCCATCTTCACTTGGCTTGCATCTGGCCTGAATCCCAAACCGAAGCGATCCCACTTGCTAACCAGGACTGGCACTCTAACTTGTCCATGGAGGTGCTTCCCGAGTCCTCTACCAGGTAACGCCCCTTTCCCAACTGTCAGATGTAGGCTCATTTTCGTAGCTCCTGATATCTTAGGTATCGGAATCCTATTTCCTTCAGCTATAAATGTTGCATTTACAAACTCTAACGATCGAAATGAACATTCAACCGCTTCGTTGTCATTCTCTACGTAGGGTGCATCACTGGTAACCGACGCAATAATGTCCTCCTCTGTATTTATTATTATTAACCGTCCCTCAGTAACCATCTTTAGCTTCTGGTGTAGCGAGGATGGCACTGCCCCAGCCGAATGAATCCAAGGTCTTCCTAATAGACAGTTATAGGAAGGCTTAATATCCATCATGAGGAAATCTACCTCGTACGTGTTTGGGCCAATCTGAAGAGGTACATCTATCCTTCCTATTACTTTCCTTTCTGTGCCATCAAATGCTCTTAGTATGTTCTGACACGTCTTCATATGGGAACTGTCTATAGGTAAACGGTTTAATGTAGCCCACGGCAACACGTTCAATGCGGACCCATTATCAACTAGTACCCCGGGTAGCGTATACCCCTTGCAACTTGTAGTGATATGTAGAGCCTTAGTAGACCCCCTACCCCCTAGTGGTATCTCATCATCGCTGAAGAAGATGAAATTGTCAGCGCTTATGTTGCCGACGAAACGGTCCAATTTGTTAACCAAAATGTCATCCGCAACATAGGTTTCGTTCAACACTTTCATCAATGCATTGCGGTAGACCTCCGAATTTAACAGCAGAGCCAATACCGATATACGATCCGGTTGTTAGTGTAGTTGTTCTACAACACTATACTCGCTGTGTCTTAGGAACTTCAAAAATTCATTGGCTTCATTTTCCATTACTGGCTCATTAACCAGTGGTTCTGATCCCTCTGCTTCTTCCTTAAACATGATGAGTTTCCCTTTTGCTGGTTCGGCTTCTATGTTTGGCGTGTTAATCGAACCCTCCTTCTCTGAAACTACTATACTACAGTTATAATTCCCAGGCACCCTATGGCTATCTTTATAAGTGAAAACTGTTGGCTTCTGGATTATAACTCTTGGTGTAATTCTTGCTTCTACTTCACTAACCCTGGGCTTCGAAATAATTATCACTGGACAGCTGGCTCTACAGTCTTCTTCACTCGACTCTCCTCCTAGAGAGCATACATCCTCCTCTTCAACAGACTCAAAGAACTCCAATTCCTTATTATCTATTAGACCCTGTACTAGGGCTCTGAACTCAATACAATTCTAGATCTCGTGATCTTTCTCATGATGGAACTCACAGTAGTTCTGTGTATCTTGGATTTTATCTCCCAACCCTTGCGGGACTAAACCTCTCTTCTGTATTTCATTCCAAACTAGTTTCAATGGGGTTCTCACCTCCGCGATATTCAGCTTGACTTTCCTCCCCACATTCTCAATTATCGCGTTTACCCCTTTATCAGTATGACTGGGCAACGGATTTCCCGTACCAGGTGTATCATCAAATTTTAGAACACCTACTTTGATAAGCCTTTCCACGCACCTTTTGAATGAGGTACAGTTTTCTATCGAGTGCCCCGCAATCCCTGCGTGGTATTCGCACTGAGCATTTGCATCGTACTACTTAGGGTATGGGGGCTGCAACGGCTCTAAGTGGAAAGGAGCCACTACATGTGCATCAAACAGACTTTTGTCCAACTCCCTATATGTCACTGGTATGGGAGTAAATTGAAACTTCTCTGTATTCTGTCTCATGTTAGGCTCCCGCCTTGGTGAGGCCTGCTGGCCTGTGACTATCGCCCTTGACTGATTAACAGTGGCCGATTTTGCGTAGCCTGAGCTCACATTACCTACTTCATTCTCTCTTTTCTTCGGGGCTGATCTTCTTGTGTTCTCCCCAACTTCTATTTTACCTGATCTTATGGCATTTTCTATCATTTCGCTAGACATTACTATGTCCGTAAAGCTCTTGGTTGCGTTACCTAACATGTGAGTAATGAAAGGCGCCTTCAATGTATTGATGAAGAGCATGGTTGTTTCTTTTTCTAGCAACGGTGGTTGGACCTGTGTAGCGACCTCTCTTCATCTTTAAGCATACTGCCGGAAGCTTTCGCTTGGCTTCTTCTCCATATTCTAGAGTGTGATCCGGTCAGGTGCTATATCTGTTATATGGCCGTACTGCTTTATGAAGGCCTGGGCTAGATCCTTCCATGACTTAACTTGGGTACGACTCAACAAATTGTACCATTTGGCCGCAGCCCCAGCCAAACTGTCCTGAAAACAGTGAATCAACAACTGATCATTATTGACATGACCCGTCATTCTCCGACAAAACATCGTGATGTGAGCCTCAGGGCAACTAGTTCCGTTGTATCTTTCAAATTCTGGCATTTTGAACTTGAGAGGTAATACCAAATCTGGGACTAGACTCAACTCTCTGGCATCCATTCCGCAGTAATTATCAACACTTTCCAACGCCTTGAATTTCTCCACCAACCATTTATATTGGTCTTCCATTTGTTTGGGCAGTTCTGTTTTTGCTTTTTCCACCTCTACTGCGTCGTCGAAGTCAGGGACCTGGGGGTTTGCCAGATTATCTCCTGGGTTGGTGCTTGATCCCGCTGGGAAGTTTACTGGTGCCAAGGTACCAGTTTGATAAAGAGGTTGGACATTAACAGACACTCTTAGTGGTTGTGTTTGCATGTTTGCTGGCGCAAAACTTGTAGGACAAGCGGAATCCTCATTGTCATTTCTCGTGTCAACCATAGGGCCTTTTCCTTTGTCAGACCCTCCTTTAAACAACTGTGTCAGCTGGCTTATCATGTTGTTTTGTGATTCCAACATGCTTCTCTGGGACTCCAGCATTTGGTCTCTCATTTCTTGCTGGATCTTAGCCAGCTGCTCTTGCATCTGAGCCTGCAGTTGCTCTTGCATCTCCTTTTGCATTTGCTCAAACCTCTGATCCATATTCTTTGTCTTCCTTCGTGTGTAGTACCTGTGTTCCAAGGTAACTAGATAAATGACCACTAATTAATAGGGTTCTTTTGTGTATATGATGTTACGCGATGCAATGTAATATAAATGCATGACATGAATGCAAAAAGGAGACGTCGATTCGAATTCAATTTCATTTAGAAAACTTCACTGAAAAATAAAATCTTTTACATAAAATGAATTACATATACGGTCTTGCCCTAACACCCAAAGCTTTTACTTTCCTAAGAAGGCAGGTTAACTCTCGCCCCCGATCTGACTCTAACTCATATTTAACTCCTAGCACATCTGCTTGGACCGCCAAAGTCTGTAAATGATCAGCCACCTCTCGTATCTGAGCTATAGCTTCGCCCATTAAGTAATCCCTATCTCGGACCTGATCCTGAGATCGGTGAAGTTGCTCCCTTAGTTGCTCATTATTTGCTTCTAATAATTCAATTTGATTATCACAGTTCTGAAGTGTAATCTCAAGTTCTTCTATTTTCTCCTTTAAATTTTCGATCTTACTTAGGCTAGCCCTTAATTCAATCACTGAGTTACGACTCCGATGTTGCTGTAATGTCGTTTCCAACTCTACCACCTGAGCTCTTAACTTTTGTTTTTCACTCTGGCTCTCGTCCAAACTCTTTTTACAAACGACTTCTCGAGCCTGAGCATCGTGGAACTTTCTTTCCCACAAATCAGCCCTAGCCTTTTCCTCTTGGATTTCTTGCCTCCATTGCTCAGACGTTTTACCCAAGCCAACATTTCTCATTGGCTTATACAACTGCTTGTAATCAGTCTTCAAACTATCCAAGTCCACCTCGACCTCTCTCTTTCTCTTCTTCAAATTCTCAGCATCAAATTTTTGAACATCCACATGCAGCTTTAAGTATACTTTTTCCTCCTCCAACTGCCCTATTTTCCTTTCTAACTCCAAGGTTTTCTTTTCGAAGTCTTGCTTTATGATTTCCAATTCAGAGGGAACCACTCACAGATATTCCCCTATCGGTCGAGCCTCTTCTAAATTTGGCCTCAGAATATTATCGTTAACCCTTCTACTCCTCCATTCATTATATTCAGGAGTCACAATTGGATTCACAGCAACTCCCTTTATCCGGAAAGTTTGGCTCCAGGCATTATAAATCTCGCGGCTCTTTTTCTTGGAGTCTTTTTCCCCATACGAGAACCCACTCTGAGCTAGCCCATGCGTCATCGGTATAAATTGTCTTGATTTATACTGCCTCAATACAAGCAGAGAGGCATATCTAACGCTCTCCAAATCTTCATCAAAGGGACTCAATCATAACTCCCACATCGGTAGAGAATCTCATCGGAAACCATCCAAGGGGCCTTCCATTCGATATCCTCCTCTTGAAGATTTTGAAGTATTGCCATCCATTTTTCCTCTGTTATGTCATCTCTTCTCGATATGGTCACTATCTCCTTCAAAGGTGAGTAATCTCCGAAAAAAGGTCGGTAATAGGTCTTTTCCACCCTCCAAAAGTGGCTACGAAACCATACTAACAAGAGTTGTGCACACCCAATAAATCTGCCTTCACCTGCCCTCCGACATACACTCAAGGATCTGAAAGTCTCAGCCAAGATTGCAGGAACTGGAGTGACTCCTTTACCAAGTCGGTTAAATAGATCGGCGACTGCTTCATCTACATGCCTTAAAGCCTTAGGGAAAATAACCAAACTATAAACGCTCAAGGCGAAGGCATCAACTCTTTTCTTCATATCAGGGTGTGTCAGGATCAGATCTCTCAAATTTTCCCAACGGATGCACTTTCCACTGCCTTTCTGCTGGACTCGAGCTTCAACCCACTGTTCACTCATCCCAGTGATATTCATCAACCTCTTTACAAAGGTTGGGGTATTGACAGCTCTAGAATAAATCTTATCAACTTGAAACCTCGGACAACGAAGCAAGGCTGTATATTCCTCGACAGTAGGTGCTAGATCCACCTTTCTGAAAGTAAAACAACTGTAGGCGAAATTCTAAAATTGAGCCATGGCGCGGAACAAATACCTATCTACCTTAACATCGAGGAGATAAGGAATATCACCATAATTATAGTAGAGTAGCTGCTTCATCTCATCATCCCAGTGACTCCATAATTCTTTCAACTCCTGAAGATCGTTCTAAACCACACTAATGCGAGTAAAGTCCCATAACTCTGACATGTACTCCTTTGTCAAACTGTTACCTTTCTCTAACTGTGCATTCTCCGACCATCTTTGGACAAACGCGTTGTCTTTCACTTTATTAAGGAATTCATTAGCAAAACTTTCTATTAGTAACCGAACCGTATATCAACACCTCCTTTTATGATGAAAATGTTATGCAATCACTATTAAAGAAAGAAAGAAAAATACAAGTCAGAATCATGCATAAGAATAAGAATCAAAGCAATCAAGAAATTATCAACCGCCTATTCGGGAAACCACTAGGGTTAGGTGTAATTCTACCTAAGGCGGGTTCCTACAGCTCACTATATGTGATTTAGTTCTAGAGTAAAGGTACCTGAACCAGCAGATTCCTCGACCCTCGCCCATTATAGGTTCATATGGATCAAGTTCGGTTCAGGGGAATACATTTCCTTATGCCTGTGCGGAGGTGAAAACCTCACGAAGACATAATTACGGATGTATTCCGGAAGCGATCCCCTAGCCCATGCGGAGGTGAAAACCTCACGAAAGCATAGTTTCTCACTCCCACTTAAAAGGTGCGACCACAACGGTCATGCAATATGATGTAAGAACATATCGAAAAACTCGACAAATAAAGTAAAACCCACATGACAGAAACCAATAAAGACACAGAAAATGCAATGAGAGGATCGTAAATTTTAAAACCAAATTTCTAATTTTTGACAAGAAGACAGAAAACAATCAATTTACAGCTCGGCTCTCTAGATATCCCCAGTGGAGTCGCCAAGCTGTCGAAACTAATTTTTTTGAAAACGAAAAATCGACTTTTGAAAACGAAAAGTTGGGAGTCGCCACCAATCGTTTTTAATAGGGTGTGATTGGATCACCTCAAAACACGGTCGTTTTTAATAACTAAATAAATTTTTCAAAACGACGATTTTGGTCTGCGAAAATAGAAAACCGGTTCGAGTCGAGCACGTCACGAGGAAGGATTAGCACCTCGACACGCCCAAAATTGGTACTTGATTGATTATTTAGTGTCTTAATATCGAAAATTAAAGATTTAGACAGTGTTCAGAACGTGATCCTCCTTTTATTGGCTTTTAAAACATTTAGGTAAGCCAAATGTGTATTAAAGACCATCTCACCTTGAGGTAAAATATTACATCCAGTACGTTAGGACACAATATTTTTTACCCTCAAATGTGATCTTGCCTTTAAAACGTGCGTTTTTAGCTTTAAGAGGGTATTCGAATATTCAAGGCAAACAAAGAAAGCGAAACCCAGTACGTTAGGGCACGATCCCTTGAATTCTTTAAATACCGAACATTGCCTTGTTTTGAAAACAAACTTTATGGATCCATTGAAGGTCAATGTAGTGTGTTTTTTAAAACTCCGGTGCTAGGATGCATGACAGGATAAATATTGAATGCAATAATACAGATAACCATTATATGCAAAAATAAAAATAAAATAAAAAATAAAACAAACCATTCAAGTATATACAGAAAAATAATAGATAGATAAGCAAATAAAAATCAATTCAGAATGCAAATAATGAACAAACAAATAAATAAAGAAACATCGGGTAAAAATATAACAATAATAATTATAATATGAAGTCAATTATAATATATAAACAATTAAAGAAGTGTATATATAAAATAATAATAAAAATTATCATGCTAGATTTTAAAATAAGGGATATATAACAGAAAATTTAAAATAAGATGACCATACGATAAAAACTATTAAAATATACATATACAAATTTGAAAGGAACCATTTAAAAATCAAAGATCAAGTAAACTAAGAAAAATATAATCATTCCACAAAATTTGCATGACAAATTAATATAAATAAAAGGTAAAACAAACTTTAAAATGGAAACAAATGAACTTTCAAAAAAAAAAAAAAAAAGGTCGAAACCATATAAAATAATTTAAGGACCTATACAAATGTAGAAGTCCAGTAGGTTATATATATGGGTACTTCATAAAACAGATAAAAAAACAATACATATATAACTTAAAACGCATAAGTATTGGATGGTAAAACAATATGACATTTAAGGCGTAAAATAAAAGGAATGCAAGATTAACAAATCGTAAATGAAAGTGCTAAAGCGAATGCGCTAAAATGTTGAGGGACCAATCTGGAAATTAACCTTGGCTTTCAAAACACCACGCAAAAGGGGAACCCAAACACTAAAATCAAAATACAGCGGGGTAGATTTATAAACATAAAAAGAAATCAAGGCGAAATTTAAACAAATAAGAAGGGTTAATGGCGCAATTATCCCATTGAAATTGGGACACACGGGGCTGAAGCAAAATGGGTGGTCTTAGTTATGCTGTATCGTTTTGATAAGGTTTAAAACCTTTCCTTCTTTGCTAGAAAAGAACTTAGACCATTTCACTTCTTGAAACAATAAAGCACGACCCCAGTTCCCCTTTCAAATCTTTTTCTTCAGCCAAAACAGCAAAGCCAAGACCATAATAAAAAAAAAAGGCCTAATTTCAAATGGGTGCGATTCTAAACGAAGGAGACAGAGCTTCGACGACGCTACCCGAAACAGGTATTCTCCTTATCCTTCTTGAATATAGCAAAGCGAAAATATGAAAAAAAGAACCAGATTCGGATGGAAATGCGAAAATAAAATGGAGAAATCACCTTAAAAAAAGGGATTTCTGATTGCCTTTGTATTCAGATTTATGCCTATTTTCTACTGATAGTGTAAAAACAACCCTAAAAAAAAACCCCCTCTTTACAAATTTTGTGTGGCTTTTTATAGTAAAGAAAGTAAATCCAAAAATCCCGATCTCCTCTCTACCGTTGCTATTTGTTTGCTCTTTTGTTATAGGTATCTACGTGGGTTTCGGAAGCGTGACGGATGTGGGCACTGACGTGGCCATAGTGGTTGGTGGACGAGCGCATGATGCGGCGACATGAGGCTCGCGGCGTGAAGGCTAACTCCTTTGCTGCTAAGGTTTCAAGTTTGTTTGTTGTTAGGGGTTGTTGGGCTGGTTTGGGCTTTGGTTGTTTTGGGTTTGTTTTTATTGGGCTCCGGGCTGAATTGGCCCACAAAAGTTATCATATTATTTTTTAAAGTAAAAACTAAAAGTAATGAAGAAAAAGTGAACGATAAATATCTATAAAAGCTTATAACATATATTTTTACAATATTTGTTTTATTTAAAATTTGTATTTTAAATTATGTTACATAAAATCTGATGTGCAATTTAACAATTAAATTAATTATTTTAGTAATGAAAGGACCTTATTGATATAATATAGATAGTTTGGATATGTAAGAAATTTGAAGTTTGAAGACCAATTTAAAATAAGGGTCATAGATTGAGGATTTTTGATGTCATTAACTTATATAAATGCGCATTTTTGTATTATAAAAAATAAAAAGTAAAATTTAGAAGACAAAAGAATTCAATCCGAATTTAACTTAAAAAAAAATTGAATCAAATTAAGTTAGGGTTCATTTAGAGAAACATTAAAATTTACAATGTAATATTGGTATAGATTTAAATGCAACAGTGATGATACATCAATAAATAATTCTTTTAATACTTGGAGGTAAGGAGTGAAATATTTAGATTAAATCTAAACTCTCATGCAACTTGTTGCTAGATTAATAAAAAAAATATTAAAATCATGGTAATATATCAAATAATATTTCCATCTATACTAAAGGAATTATTCAAAATAACATTAACAAAGTTCCCTTGACTTAGATCACTTTCGTTTCAAGGAGGAAATGACAGATTAGTATGGAAAGTTGATTTCAACGAGGTCTTCACAATTAAAAATGTTTATTCCCTCCTCGAATTCCTACACACCTCTCCATCGAGCTCAACAACTTGCCTGGGGTAATCTTTGGCAACTTAAAATACCTTTCAAAATCATCATTTTTTTATGGTTTTGGAACAACTGCCTCTCCACTAAAGACCTCTTTTCGAGAAGGCTCTCCTTCAATGATAATATTTGCCCTCTTTCCTAAGAAAATAGGGAAACCCCCAAGTACCTCTTTTTACATTGCAGTTTTGCTAGGGCAGTTTGGTTCGGCTCCCCTCTTGTGCTTCACTCCGATTCTCTCACAACTCATTCATCTCCGGTTGGATTTTTCATTGGCTCCAAGGAAATTGTATCAACTCTCAAGATTCAAGAAATTTCTACACTGCTTCAACCTGCACCCTTTGGATCATATGGAAATCAAGAAATTAACTCATCTTTAGAGGTTCTAATTCATGTCCTATAGGGGGCATTACAAGAATATCATATTTTTATATTTCCATTCTCAGTGCCTATCATGCTCATTCTTCTCGGGCTTTTCATTCAAGGAATCAACCTGCTCTCAGCCTTGGTGATCACTTCTCCCATCGATCTCTATCGTCCTACATTATTAAAAATCGTCAAAAGGACATGACTAGAGCAGCAGCTATTGTTTAAAACTCTAATGTGCTCCAACTGTTGTCCATTCAAAACTTCATGTTTCCCAGCAATATTCAGGCTAGAATTTTATCCTCCGTGCAATTCTTTTATCCCTTTTATGTCTCATAATATTTCTTCTTGTACGTATTGAATAAAGACAAGAAATGAATCAAGATCATTCTTGGATGCACCAAAGTAGGGTGAAAACTTCAACCAGCATTTAAAGACATCTATAACCTCCTCCAACTTATTACCATTGGACAACAGCCAGATGACAACTTCAGTCTAGGAAGAGAAACGGTGAAGTGGGCAACATGTGCTCCTAAGACTTCCATTTGCTTTTCTTCGCCATAAATGTACCAAAAAACAAAGGTGATTCAACTATATTTTTTTTATTACACTATTATAAAAAATTATAAAATGATCACTTAAATATTAATAAATTTAATTTTTAGTCACCTAACTGTTTAATTGTCTTTTTGATTACCATCTAACTAACGTAACAATGGAAACACCTAAAAATCTAATATAATTGGGTGACAAAAAAGACAATTGAATAATTGAATGATAATTTTGTAATATTTCATAGTTGGGTAGCCAAAAAGAAATTTACTAATAATTAGATACCTATTTTGACAAAAAAAAATATAATTAGATGACTACTAATGTAATTTATCCTTTTTATTTGAAATAATTACATAAATTCATTTTAGCCCTAATCGGGAAAATACAAGTAATATAAGTAGATATAAAATATCATTTGATCTTATAGAATGATTTCCTTATTTCTTCACTCGAGCATGAAAGTTTGTATAAAACTGTAATTACACATCATCCTTGAAAAAATGACAAATAAAATAACTATTGTGAGTCAATTGTCTTCCCATTTTCCATTAATTTGAATAAAGATAATATCTTATATTTATATTAAAATATTTTTCAAATACAAATATTGAACACAGGTCTTCCAAATAAATAATTAAAAAAAATACAAAGATCCTGACAGAAGAAATCGCATATTTTATATTAGAAATTCAATAGAATTCAGAGAAAACAGGACGCATATCGTATTTATATTCATATTCATATATGACAAACTAGCAAGTAAATTAGACTTCACAGACCGCCACTCTAATCATCTTCCTCCTGGTACACCTTCATTACCTCAGCACAACCAGCTTCAGCCTTGTTGGCCATGAACCCCATTGCGTTGGCAAAACGGGTGTTGGATGAAATGCCGTTGAAGTTGGTCAAGACCACGCGTGCACGTTCACGTCCCGGTGACATTTCAGCGCACTCCGGCTGCGAGCTCTTAACGAGAACAGCGTCGCAGATCTCATCCAAATGATCCTCGGAGACAGCGATCTTGTATTGTCCGGTTGAGTCCGTGTGTCCTTCCTTCTCGTACACGACATCACCGGTCTTCCGGTTGGAACATACCACCTTAACCTTGGCACCTGACAGGAAACCAAATGTACCATTAATCAAACCTAACAGGTAACGGCATATACTCAAATCTTGTGAAAATTATCTCCAATCTATCAACAGCAATCAGTTAAGAACAATACTATGTTCCATCTCCATGAACCACCATTTTTGTATTCCATTAAGCTAAGCATGATTCTGAGAGTCGATCCACCTAAGACTTCCAAATAAATCTATCCAAGTTCGAAACTCACGTCATAATCCGAGTAACGTAGTACAAAACTATGAGCAAAGCTATCATTTTTGGAACCATCTATCTTTTTTGGAACCATACTTTTTCTTAAAAGTTACAACTTTGAACCAATCTGCTCTCAGTTGTCAAATTCTAAGTAAAAAGGCTATAATTTTCATGTTTTTAGGCGAAGCTTACACCATACCCCCTTTTCTCCCCAGATTTGAAACTTTCCAGGTTTCAGTTAACCACCAGTCCAACTTGCCAATATTTTATGTTTCAAACATACCCCTAATTTCTTCACTAATGAAACATCAAATCCCCTGAACTACTACACAGAGCTACACGTGCACACACAAAAAGAAACAGATCTAACAATGTCAGCAACAAAACACACTAAAAAACAGGCATAGGGAAACATAGAAAAAACATATAAGAAAGGCAAAGATGAAAAGTACCAGCCATGTTTCTAGTCTTTGGTGTTTCAAACCCAGCACGGCAATGGTCACAGTAAACTTGACCTTGAACCACCAACGGGTTCTTCACCATGCGTGTAGCACTAACAAGACATGGAACCACAAATAGTGCAATGAACAGCAATAATTTGGCCATTTTTTTGGCTCTGGGTTTTTCTCTTGAGAATGTAATGAAGTAATGCGAAGAAGGCGTGGAGATTAAAGTCAAGATAAAAAAGGGAGATAAAAAGAGGGTGATGATAAAGTGGAGTGATATAAGGAAATTAAACAAAAAGTGGGAAACAGAAAATGATAACCGGGCAAGCCGCGTTAACAGAGTGTAATCGTGTGTGTGTGGAACTGTGGATGGAGGATTTGGTAAATACTGAAGGGACATGAGGGTATTCTGGTGAATGGGAAGAGTTGGGATGGTGAGGTGGCGAGGTTTTATTGGTGGGAGATAGAACCAACTCCAAGTGGGGACGTCATCAATTGCAGGTTTCACTTTTCACATTAGGAACGTTGTGCAAAGCAAGCAACCGTAAGTTGCGGGATGGCATTAGCATTACTTCTTTCATTATTTTTCATGTATAATTACTTATTTAATATTTTAAATTTATAAAAAAATTATTTTATCGGATCATATTAAAATAGTTTTTTTCTTTTTTATAAAAATTTTAAATTTATATTTTTTGTCGAGTCATCTAAAATAAATAAAAAATTTAAATATTACATACATGTAAATTTTAACGTGAATGACACTGAACATTTAATTAATTTTTTAAATATTAAAAAATATTTATTGACATATTATCTACACGGTAATCTATATATATATCATATCAATAAAGTTAATAAAAATTAATTTTTTTCATCTATTTTGAAGTAATTTTATAAAATATATAAATTTAATGATTAAAAAAGACAAAAAAAATTAAATAAAATGTTAAAATATTTTTCTTTGTAAAGACAAAAAAAAATCATTATGCCTTTTGTCCAACGCCAATCACGCAGGCTTGCAAGGCAAAAGATTTAATGGGATGGCATTGCTGAAGGCGCCTGCTATAGATGGGCTTAATGCACGGTTATTTACGAGACGTTTAAACATTGTGGCTCAATTATTTGTGACATGGTTAGGGAAAGTATTAAGAGTACGATTCTTGGAGCATATGGTTATTTGCTGCGGTTAAGGATGATAATTCTGTTTAAGGATTTGAATGTTTGCAAAATACTTTATATAAGTTTTGTGAATTCTAGATTATATTCGAATTTAGATATTAAAATTATTATATGGTGCGAATATAAGTAGATTTCTTGAGATTTATTATCTGAATTTATATGCAAATTTAGATAATTTGCGGATAATTCAAATATATTAATTACAAAATACTTAAAATTTTTTTCTCATAAAGTTTGAAACAAATACTTCTGATACATAAAGGGGTAAATATACATTTTAGTACCTGAATTTGGCTTCAACATTCAAATTAATATTTAAAATTTTTTTGTCTAAGTAGGTACTTGAACTTGGCTTCTTGGTTCAATTTGGTACTTGAACCTAACTTTTTGATCCATATTAGTATTTACAATAAATAACTTATTTAAACCAATTTGTTTAGGTACTAATTCGAACCAAAAAGCTAAGTTTAGATACTTAATTGGACAAAAAAAAGTTTAAATATCAAATTGAACCTTGAGGCCAAGTTTAGTCACCTAATTGGACAAAAAAACACATTAAATACCAATTTAAATATTGAAGCCAAATTTAGGTACCGGAATATATGTTTACCTTACATAAATTCATGTTTTAACCATTAATATTTCTCTTAAACTTTAATTATAGTTTACACGAATAAATAAATAACCTATAAAAACATAATAAAAATATTTTCCAAAAATAAATATAATACTTAATAATAAAATTAAAGTAAATATTTTAAACATGTTAATTTTATTAGGAAAAATATATATTCTTTAATATTTTTTATCTTAAATCTCATGCGCCTTTTATTAAATCCTATGTTTTGTATCTGTAAATCTAACTTAACAATGGTATAGAATCATAGGAATCCCTAAATTTTTCATACCCCTTTTATTATTTAACCAACTCAATTAGTTAAATTGTTTTAAACCAATTTTTAATTAATACTTATATAATTAAAACAAATATTATAATATAAATTTATTTTATAATTAGACATTATTATATTTAGTACATATTATAAAAATAGTAATATATACATTTAGGGGCATAAAATATGTCAATTGTTATATATGCAAAACGAATGAATAATTATTATACAATAAAGTTTTTTTTTGGGAGAAAAAAGGTTACAACTCATAAATCAAACATTAAGAAAATGCATTACATTATCCTGGTCTATTAACCGCAATCCTGGTTCTCTATCTCTCCTGAGCATAACTATCTTATCAACAATTTCATTCTCTTCTCTTGGGATATGTTGAAGATTCTAGTGACTCAGCAACTTTAACAGCAAAAGAATTCTCATAATTAAGGCAGAATTAGAGCCTTTCTGAACTCCTTCATGAATGAGCTTAACTGCTTCAAGATTGTCTGTCCGGATAAGAACTTTTCGATAGCCATGATCAAGGGCAAATTGCAACCCATCTAGAATGCCCCATAGTTCTGAATCAATAACTTCACAAATTCCCAAATACCTCGTATAGCCAATGATCCCAGTTCCCTTTTGATCCCGCAAAAGCCCTCCAACTGCAACCTAAACATTAAGTGTGTAACTAATTTTATGGTAGATTATAATATATACAATTAGCATTATATAATTAAGATAGATTATTAATGATATGTAAGCTTAAACCTTAACGTGTAATTTAATTTAAGGAAAATTATAAAATTATAATTTATTTGGAATACTTATGTTTAATTTGTCAGCATATTTAAATTATTGTGAAATTGTTATGTTTATTTTGTTTGGATTCTTATTTAACTACTTTTGTTAATTTATTTTGCATTTATTTATTATTTATAAATACATTTAGATATCTAATTTTAAAATAAATAATGTTATTTTATAATAACTAAATTGATATGTTTAGTTTCTTTTTTTTTCTTTTGACATAAACCATATCTAAATTTATTTGATGTTAGAAAATCATATCTAAAATATCAGTCTAGAAGAAAATTTATTTCATATGTATATTTGACCAAAATTACTTTATTAAAAAGGTAAATTAAGAATTTTTTTTATTAAAAGGAAATAGGAGTAACCTTTATTAAAAAGGTAAATTAAGAATTTATTCTAAACTATTGAATATCATTTTTCAGTAAAACTCGAATATACTCAAGTGGCTCATCAAAATAACACTTCACATTAAATCTTTAGTCAACGTCTTCGCCATGCAGTCCGCAACCTTATTTTGTTCCCTGGCACATACCAAAATAAAATCAAATATTATGTACAAAATTTACAATTAAATATTAAAAACAATATTATGGAAAAGTTCGCCATTGAAAAAAAATTGTTGGCAAGATATATTGTCACATAATATTAAATGAATACTGTGCAAATATTGCATAAATACCATACATTAATTGTTTCAATATGTGAGCAAAATTTTGACTTAGTGACACATGGCAAAGTATCTAAGAATTGAAAGTTTTCAAATTTGTGTCAAAACTCCGCTATATTATATATATATATATATATATATATATATATATATATATATATATGATATAATATAATTTTTTTGGTAACTTTTAAGTTTAATTAATTATTTAATTTAATTTTAAATTGATTAAAAATATTTATGATACATAATCAAAAAATTTGTTGGAAAAATGTTTATTTTAATTTACCTTGAAATAAAATTTGATAAAAATAAGACTTAACACTAAAAAAGCCCCTATAAAATAATTTTAAAAAAACGTTGAGCCATTAATAGAAAATGTTTGCATTAATCGAAGCATTGAAATATGGTTTTTCATTCGAAACCCTTAACAAGTTATTAAATATTGACATGGCAGGTAGTTAGTGTGAAAAATAAATAATGATGTGGCAGCTAACATGAAAACTGACTTGAATAAAATGTTGAAGTGAAAGGTTTAATTGATTTTTTTAAATAATTTAAACTTAAATATATTGAAATATTATAATTTTTTTTGAAAATGTAATAAATATAGAAAAATTAGAAAAACGATAAAACTATTAAATATTACAAAACATTCACATGTTATGAAAATATTATAAAATTTTAGAAATTACAGATTTTTTAAAAAATTAACCAATAAAAATATAGAAAATTATATAAAAATAATTAAAATGATGAAAATTAATAAAAAATATTGAAAATTATAAAAAATATAGAAGAAAATTATAGAAAAATTTGTTATTTTAAAGGTTTGATTTGGTTTTAGTGGGCAGCTTGAACTGTGATGGTTATTGGACTTGTATAGAGTGTCGACTAAGGGATTTGATAAACAATAAGTTTAGTGTTTGAAAACTTAAGCTGAGTGATGATTAATGTTTTTGGTTGAGGAGAAAAAATGCGAGGAAAGTTGATAAGAATGGATTGAGGTGAGGTATAATGTGGCTCAAGGTGTGAAGGAAAAAAAATGAATAGTAATTTTTATCAATTCTTTTAAAAAATATTAGGAATTATTAAAATATTACAAAATTAAAACATTTTAAACAACTTATATGAGTTAATAAAAATTACAAAAAAATAAAAATTACTTCTATAATTTTTTATAAAGTTTTAATAATTTTTATCATTTTTATAATTCTTTTGAGAATTTTTATATAGTTCCTAAAAATCAATTAAGCCTTCGTAAAATAATTAAAAATCAATTAAGTTATCCACGTCAAATGTTAAGTCAACTGCCATTTCATCATTTTCCCTCACATCAACACTTAACGACCCACTAGGGGCTTTGATGGATAAACATATTATAGAGACTGAATTGATTGCTAACTTTCGATTAAGAGTTCAATTGATTGTACTTTTCGGTTAAGACTCAATTGATTTTTTAATTATTTTACAAGGGCTTCTTTAGTACTTAAGTTTAAAAATAATAAAGAATGGTTATTTTTATATTTCATTTTTAACTTTTTAAATAATATATTTTTAGATAATTTAAATTTTTTAAATTGGTTATATATAATTTTAAGATAAAAATTTTAATAAAACCTTTTAAATTTTAAATTTGATAGTTTTTTTAAATAAAAAATGAAGGTAAGACCCTATTTAATAGAAAGTAAAGGTTAATAGCTTTTATTTTTTTAATTTGAAAATTAAGTATATAGTATTTGAAAAGGTAGAATGTTATGTGTTTTGGAAATTTTTAGTGTTAAAATAAATAAATATAATAATTCTACTTCTTCTTTTATTTATTTATTTATATTTTTGCTAGTTAAATGGTTTGATTACATGTTAATTAAATAAGAGCATCAACTTATCATTAAATGAGACTATCCACGTTAGCATATATGAAATAATCAAATATATATATATATATATATATATATATATGAATAATTTCATTATAAGTTTTATTTATATATTTTTTTGAATAAAATAAAGATACAAAGTTAAGACTTCTCTGGGAATATGCTAAATTTTTCACTGTTTCACCCTCTTCAGAATATGATGAATTCTCCTTACTATGGTAGATTTAGAGTTCCTCGAAGAATCTTCTATGATTATATTAATAGCTTCAATACTATCTATTTGAATTAGGATCCTTTCGAAACGCCTATCTAAAATAAGATTTAACCCGTCCAGTATCCCTCAAAGCTCTGCTTCTAATACAGTGCAATTACGCAAATATCTAACAACCCAATAATTCACTCACCATTATAATCCCTCACATAGCCACCATCTATTGTAAAGCCCTTGTTAAACCTAACCGAACCATCTGTGTTCAAACTCACCTAGCTATTAGATAAAGGGCAGTTATGGAAATGGCTTCGTGCTTTTTTTATCACAATGCTAGAATTACCCATAAATAGAAGGATAATACACTTCAGCGCACTCGAACCTATGTCCTCCTACATTGACAATAATATCCATGCCAATCGAACTAAGACTCAATAAACTATTATCAAATATATATCAGATTACAAATTCTCGTTAAACTAGATCAATTTTTTAATAACTACCCATGTCCTTATATAAATTTATTTCACTCTTGTCACATATTCAATTTCAATACAATACAAACTCACATAAATCTTTAAAAGTTTCAAATAGGATTTTCGGTGATAAATATTAAAACAAAATATGATATTTATCTCTTCACTTTATAAGAAGGTAAATTGAAAAATTGAGAAAACATTAATTTAAAATTTATTATTTTTAAAAAATTTACAAATGATTTAAGGATTTATTTATTTATTTTCATCAATATACCTATTTTACTTAAAGATAATTTAATGCACAGAATCCACAAGATAAATATTTAAATTAAAAAACTTATCTTCAAACTTTATTTAAAATGAGTTTTTAAATTCAATTTTACAAAGACTAGTTTTAAATCACTTTTTAATTCAATTTTAAGTGAATTTTTTTTATGAGAGAAAAAGAAATGAAAAACGTAGCAAGGAAAATTATTATTATTATTTGCATCTTCATGAGATGCTTTCCAAATCCAAAGCTTGTAGCCGCGTGGTCGTCATTAGCTCCTTCGGAGATTTGCAGCACTGTCATGTATGATATGGCGGATTGCTAATTTGTTTTTAATCAAAGGCAGCACCGATAACAGTCCGATTCCTTCATGTTGTTTTGGATTTGAAACAGTAGTGCAATCTAACCCCGACTGCATTTGTGTAGCTTTGAAAAACAGTGCCGATTTCAATTTTACGAAAGTCCTTACTTTGCCTTCTGCTTGTCAAGTTTTTGATTCTCCTATCAACAAATGCGATGGTAAATAACAATTAAATCACCTATTTATTTTTTTTTTTTTTTTGATACCAAAGTGTTGTTTTCCTAATGCAGTACTATCAACTTCGCTCGTTGCAGCTCCTGGTACTTGCTTCTTCCTGTTTTACACACTCACATTTATTTGCTTCTACTTGGATATTTTGTTAATAGATGAAGCTTAATAATTATGTATGTATGTCATATTATTTATGTTTGAGTATATGTTGATTTATATTGTTGTAACTTTCTATACTCACCCAAGGTTCTTATTGTTTTAGAACCGTCGACTGCCCAAGCACCACCGTTAACTGATCTAGTGGAAGTTGCTCCGGTGCCGATGGCTTTGTCAGGAACGGATTCTCCATTATTTTATTTCTTTGTACTCATTAACATGCTAATTATTTCATTATTTCATGTAATTCTTTTTCTATAGGGCATTAGGCATATTCGTCAAATTTTTTAAAAATATATTTTATATAATGTTATAATTATTATTTTAATTGCTTAATATACATACAGTGACTAGAGACAATTGTTGGGACATTGGGAAAGGTCAATGATATCTTTGTCGTATTGGCAAGCTTGACGCCTTTTAATACTCACGACCTAAGTTTGAAATTTATCAGCCCTTGGATTTGTTGTATTTTTGTGTTTATTTTAATTTTAATTCATCGCAATACATTATATGTGATTTGTATGACATATACACACTCATGTCACCATCATGACATGGCCTTGTTAAGCTTTTATTTATTTTAAAATTATATTATCTTTTATCAAATAATTTACTTGTATTCAAATTTAAAATTTAAATAATATATCAAATATTTTATAATTTAAATTCAACATTTATTTTTTCACAAACTTAATTTTTATGAAATATAGTTTCAGAGATAATTTATTTTGCCATCATTTTCTTTTTAAAAATTAGGGTTTATTATTTTAAAATGAAATAGTTTAAAAAAATTAAAGTTGAATTGCAAAATGGCACATCTAAAAAGTAAAACCGGCCTTTTATGGATAATATATACTAAAGGCGAAGGAAGTAAACACTGCAAGGTCAATTATTATGTGCATACAGTTGAGAAATTTAATTGATTTTGGTAGAAAGTTACAAGCAACTGCTAACCATCCAATTTTATTTATTTACTAAACAAAAAGTAGTTATAAGACTACAAATCCTTTGGCTAATTAATTAATCATTGCCTTATCATCCTATCCTTCACAATGATTCATTGAATGCAAACTCTTTTATTATTATTATTATTATTATCTCAATTCAAACATTAAATTAATTGTGTCTGTATTTTCAAAGGTTAAAAATTGGTATGCAATATAATATTAGAAAAATGAAAATGGATTCATATCATTCATTTAATTTTACTATATACTTTTTCATGCAATAAAATGGAATGAAAACAACATAAGCGGAAGGTTGGTGGACAACACCACCAAATTGTGCATGATGAAACGGAGAGTCAAGGCACGTCATCTCCTATCATCAAACCTACTGGCAAATGGCAATCGAACCTTCCAACTTATTTTTTTTTCTATTTTAGATTAAAATACTTATAAATGTCGATTTTTATAAAAAAAATTTAATTTTAAAAAACTTTACGAGAATAAGTTATTTTAACGAAAATACTTCCAATTATAAGTATTTTTAGGTGAAAAGCAGAAAAATGCTCCCAGCTACATCAACACTAAAGTAGTAGTACCAGTATTTTTTTTTATAATTTTTTTTTTATAAATTAGGCTAATCAGGTAAATTTTCAAAAATTGGTCTAATCAAGTAATTTTTTTATTATAAAATTCGAAATTTATAAGTATTTTAATCCATTTTTAATTCTATAAATTTAATAAATAATTTCAGTTAAATTGAATTATGTAATTTAAAAAAACAACAAAATTATATAAATGATAATATTATATAAGATTAAATAGGTAAATAAAAATGTTGAATATATATGTCAACTTAAGTATCAACGAAGGTGGTACATATATTTTTACTTACATGGCTTCGTATATTAGTGACGAATGTATGAATCCCTGGAATACAAATTTTAGATGTGGATTGTGAGACGATAATTTGATTGATATTTGGCAATATTATTATATATTCTTTTTATTTGGTTTATATTTTTGGTTATCTAATATCTGCAGATGATGATAAACATGAGGGAGAATAAAGGAGTTAAGGGGCAGATACCACGTGCAAGGTGACAATTAATTAAACAGGGCCGTTACTTCAAACCTCTACGGAAAAAAACACCCACCTTCTTCTACCACTAACCTAACTCTATGCTACCACATCACTGCTCTACTTATTTAAGGATTTCTTTGTTCTTACATTCTTTTGCATGTACATCTCTCTTAACAGTTCCCATTCACCATTTCTTCTTTGTTTTTCTCTCCTTTTGTTTCCATTCACTAAGAAACACTGAAGTTATGCTTCATACCCATATCGTAAATTGATACACTTTTGTTTTTATCCCAACTTTCCTAGAACGAAATTCATCTTTCTTTCAGGTTTGTTAGTATTCTTGTGTTGTTTACAGAATTGGGTATTGGTTTTCTTTTCTTTTTTTTTTTTTTAAGCAAGAAGGGAAATTCTTGTTTTCCTTTTTTTGGATTGATTTTTGTTTGTTTTGTCAAGTTTGATAAAAAAAAAAAGCTGTCCTTTTTTTTAGGCCGGTTGGGTTTGTAATTTTGTTGATTGAGGTTTCAGTTTGGTAAGGTTGGTAAACAATAATTTTTTAACTTTTGGAGAGTTTTTAATGATGAGCTGTTTTGCTTTCTGAAGTTATGCTTTGGTTGAAATGAAATGTTTATGTGATCTTTCATCTTTGGTCTGGAAGTGGAATCAACCATGAATAAACTATTATCTTTAGCACTAAAAGTTTGATTTTTTTGATACCATCTTCACTAAAATAAGCTATAAGAGTGTAAGGGAAAAGTTCACAGTGTTGATCATACCAAATTCTGGTATGCACAACCAAAAATAGCTTTATCATAGCATTTCTTTTTGGTTTGGTTTCAATTTAAATTTGTTTGATCATGATGTTGGTTCATTTATATGTTTAAGGAATCACTGTTACTTTTGAAGTCTCAATTCAGAATTAGACTGCCATTACTGAAACCTTGCACCCATTGATGATGGTTGTTTTTGATGATATGCAGTATGTCTGAGGCCCAAAGAAGGTCAGCTGTGTCTGGTGGAAATAATGGATACGTAAATGGGGTATTGCCAATCCGGAGCCTGGCTACAATATGTGAAGTAGACGAATTCTGTTCTGCACTTGGAGGGAAAAAGCCGATCCATAGCATTTTAATTGCGAACAATGGAATGGCAGCTGTCAAATTTATACGTAGTATTAGAACGTGGGCTTATGAAACATTTGGTACCGAAAAGGCAATCCTGTTGGTGGCAATGGCTACTCCTGAGGACATGAGAATCAATGCAGAGCATATTAGAATTGCCGACCAGTTTGTGGAAGTTCCCGGGGGGACAAATAATAATAACTACGCCAATGTGCAGCTCATTGTAGAGGTGTGTATGGTGACCTCCGGTAACATTTGCTTGCTTCCGAATTGTTCTTATGTTGATGAATTGCCTCTCAAAAAGCTTGTTTTAGTTTAAAGTACAAAGGAAATTTACCACTCTTATGATGTCCTTGCTTTAAATAATTGATTTTCATCCAAATGATTCTGATACATACGACTTCATAGATGTCAATAGCTCAGGAACAGATGTTTGCATGTAAAGTCCTAGGACATTGTAAGAGAACTGATAAGCAATACGAAGGTTTCTTTTTCTTGCTACTAAAGGTTCATTGGAGTTAGTTCCCGCTTACTATGTTTAATTATATGATGAAATTCTATATTTTTTGTCAAATCATATCATGTGTTACTCAGATGGCAGAGATAACACATGTTGATGCGGTTTGGCCTGGATGGGGTCATGCATCAGAAAACCCTGAGCTGCCTGATGCACTGAATGCAAAAGGAATCATTTTTCTTGGGCCTCCATCTGTTTCTATGGCAGCATTGGGAGATAAGATTGGTTCATCATTGATTGCCCAAGCAGCAGATGTACCCACCCTTCCATGGAGTGGTTCTCATGTAATTATCTTCTTTTTGAATATTAAAAAGTGTCCTTTCCATGGCAGTTTCTCATGCACAGTGCTACATTCCTGTTTTCCAGGTGAAAATTCCTGCAGAAAGTTGCCTAGTTTCTATTCCAGATGAAATATATAGTAAAGCATGTGTTTATACGACAGAAGAAGCAATTGCAAGTTGTCAAGTTGTTGGTTATCCCGCAATGATTAAGGCATCTTGGGGTGGTGGCGGTAAAGGCATAAGAAAGGTTCATTCATTCATGCAATGTTTTGATTCTCTGACAATTGCAATTTTTACTTATATCCAATGCTCTAGCTAATTCCCTTTTAAAGTAACTGCTCTTATTTTGGTAAAATTATCATTGATTTAAACACTTTTCATATTATTCGAATTGGTTTGAAGTTTTTGCATGCCTTGTGATGTTTGGTTTTCTAGGTTCATAGTGATGATGAAGTTAGGGCACTATTCAAGCAAGTGCAAGGCGAAGTTCCAGGTTCACCTATATTTATAATGAAAGTTGCTTCACAGGTGAAATTTTCTGCAATGATTCATTTCACAGTAGTGGCAGGAATGTAGATATTTTTTTCTGACAAAACTGTTTGGTATATATATTCTTTCCTGAACTAGAGCCGGCATTTAGAGGTCCAGTTACTTTGTGATCAGTATGGGAATGTTGCTGCTTTGCATAGCCGTGACTGTAGTATTCAGAGGCGGCACCAGAAGGTCAGTTTGTTTCTTTGAGGCTATATTTGAATGTTAGTCTTCCATAACAAAAGTGATTCCAGTCAAAGGGAGTTTAATGCTTCAGTTGCATCATATTTGAGACTTAACAAGATTTGACATCAGCATTCTTTATGTGAAATAGATTATCGAGGAGGGTCCAATCACTGTAGCTCCATCGGAGACAGTAAAAAAGCTGGAGCAGGCAGCTAGAAGGTTAGCTAAATGTGTGAATTATGTTGGAGCCGCAACTGTTGAATATCTTTACAGTATGGACACCGGCGAGTACTACTTTCTAGAGCTCAACCCTCGGTTACAAGTATGTCATAACGATTTTACCCATAGTTCTAGAACATGTCATATGGAGTTAGGTGCCACATTCGGTCAATCATTTTTGTGCTTTTTCTTTTCTGTTTGTTTTATCCTTTTAGTGTGGTTCTGCAATATATTAATTGTATCTTCATTTGGAAAGGATGTTAAATACAAGTGCTAGCTGGTTTCGGAATCAGTATTGAGCTAAAATAACCATTTATAAAAGTATTCAGTTTTACAACCACAAAGGGTGTAGATTTATTCTACAACATGGTTGGTGGATTCTTAACTTATTTTGGTTCAAAGAGGTTAAGAAGAATCTTGTGATTTATTTGGCGGACGGATTTTTTGCCTTCTCACTTTCCTTACATAATCAATAATTAAAAGCTTTTGCAACAGGTGGAGCACCCTGTAACTGAGTGGATTGCTGAAGTGAATCTGCCAGCTGCTCAGGTTGCCGTCGGGATGGGTATTCCTCTATGGCAAATTCCTGGTATGATGCCAACATTCAATACTTCTCGTAAACCCTTTTTCACATGATCATGTAATTTACGTAAATGATATCTGTGTGCTTGATTTGATTAGAAATACGGAGATTTTATGGAGTGGAACATGGTGGAGGTTATGATTCTTGGAGAAAAGTTTCTGTTGTTGCCACTTTTTTTGATTTTGACAAGGCTGAATCAACAAGGCCTAAAGGTCACTGTGTAGCTGTGCGTGTGACAAGTGAGGATCCTGATGATGGTTTTAAACCTACCAGCGGAAAAGTACAGGTCAGCCTTTCTAAGTTCACAAAAAAATAAGTTGTACTTCAAATATCTCAATTGGTGCTTTTTTTGCTTCATTTTTTTTTTTTTTTTTTAAGTTTGTATTGAGCTCCATGACTTTGTACAGGAGTTGAGTTTTAAAAGCAAGCCAAATGTGTGGGCTTACTTCTCTGTCAAGGTAAGCTTTATTTTTCGGAAAAAAAATATTGGTTTACAGAATCTAAAACTTAATACAATGATTGTGCAATAATACTTTACAGTCTGGAGGAGGCATTCATGAAATTTCAGATTCTCAATTTGGTAAGAATTACACTGATAAATTTCGATTTTTCTATGAATGTTTTTGGACAAGATAGCCGCTTTGTATATAGTTATTCCTTACAAAGATATCATTATTTCTGATAAGAGTGAAATCTTACATTAGGACATGTGTTTGCTTTTGGGGAATCCAGAGCTCTTGCTATAGCAAATATGGTTCTTGGGTTGAAAGAAATTCAAATCCGTGGAGAAATTCGTACAAATGTTGATTACACAATTGACCTTTTACATGTATGTTTATCAAATGAACCATCGTTTTTCGTTATAAAAATGTACGACTTTAGGACTACCAACCACTAACAGCTAAAATGCTATACAGGCTTCAGATTACCGAGAAAATAAAATCCACACTGGTTGGCTGGACAGTAGAATTGCTATGCGAGTTAGAGCAGAAAGGCCTCCGTGGTATCTTTCAGTTGTTGCTGGAGCTCTCTATGTAAGTGCTCATATATCAGCATTCAATGTTCTTATTATAGAGTAAGTATTTTACAGTGTTTATTTATCTCAGAAAGCATCGGCCAGCAGTGCAGCTATGGTTTCAGATTATATTGGTTATCTTGAAAAGGGTCAAATTCCTCCCAAGGTACAGTGCTAAGCCTGAGTTGCTTCTTTTATGTAGGTCTTTGTTAACATGATGTCTGTTGGTCTTGATTTCAGCACATATCACTTATGCATTCTCAAGTGTCTTTGAACATTGAAGGAAGCAAATATACGGTATGAGTTTTCAATTATGTCATTGTACCACTATTTTAAGGATTCCTTTTCTAATTCTCAAGAAATTCTAGAGATTTTGGGTATCATGTTGATGAATCATGCATATTAACATTTTGAAAAAAAAAATTGTTTTTAGATTGACATGGTTAGAGGGGGAACAGGAAGTTATAGGTTGAGAATGAATGAGTCGGAGATTGAGGCAGAGATACATACATTACGCGATGGTGGTTTATTGATGCAGGCAAGCATTTTCCCTCTAGCATTTTACTACATGTTTTACTTTTGCTTATGTTCTTTATTTCTTTCGCAGTTATTAGAACCTCTTACTGCTGGTCTTTGTATTACAACTGTCCTTCTGATGCTTACTTTTCAATTTATTATAGTTGGATGGAAAAAGTCATGTCATTTATGCAGAGGAAGAAGCCGCTGGTACTCGCCTTCTAATTGATGGAAGGACTTGCCTGCTACAGGTGCTACATATCCCTTTCTTTCATACACTTTGAATCCTCTCCTTGACCCAACTTGAAGGAAAAAACAACCCCACGTTTTCATTTGGTCCAAGAAAATAAGTTGTGAGGTTATTATTTATGTTTTTCTTCTTCTTGTTTTTCCCCCTTTATCCAGAAAGATCACGATCCTTCAAAATTAGTGGCTGAAACACCTTGCAAACTGCTTAGATTTTTGGTTTCTGATGGTAGTCATATTGATGCCGACACACCTTATGCTGAGGTTGAGGTTATGAAAATGTGCATGCCTCTTCTTTCACCTGCTTCAGGAGTTATTCAAATAAAATCATCTGAAGGTCAAACAATGCAGGTAATATGTTCTATATGAGAAATATAAAACTTGAGTTTTTTGGGAAAACTTAGGAAGCCCTTGTTCTTGCAGGCTGGTGAGCTTATTGCTAGGTTGGATCTGGATGACCCTTCAGCTGTTAGGAAAGCTGAACCATTCCGGGGGAACTTTCCGGTACTGGGGCCGCCCACTGCAATTTCTGACAAAGTTCATCAGAGATGTGCTGCAAGTTTAAATGCAGCCCGCATGATTCTCGCTGGTTATGAGCATAATATCAATGAAGTGAGTATTTCTCTATCCCACAGTAATCTCAGGGGGATGAAATAGGCCAGGAATCACAAAATTCTCTTCCGCAGTAGTTTTTGCCTTTTAAACTTAAGTGCCTTTAACTAACTAGCTCTCAGACCACGGGTTACAGGATTTCGACTTTTAATTCCTTAAAGTTTTTACAAGTGATATAAAATATATGGCTAATAAATGGAACTAAAGAGTTCAGAATGCTACAATATCAGCCAAACTTTAAATAATGCTTACTGAAAATAATAGTCAATTAAATATAAAAAGGAATAACAAAGAATATGAACTGTTCAAAGGTCTTAGTGATGCCTTTAGATAGAGAGCAAAGACTGAGTTAAAACATTCAATGACGGGTAAATGGAAAAAGCTCGGATCCTAGGTCCAAGCCATTCTTAGATATTCTTGAAATTTGATTCATGATATCAATTTGGCTGACACATGTTACAGGTAGTTCAAAGCCTGCTAAATTGCCTTGACAGTCCCGAGCTGCCTTTCCTTCAATGGCAAGAATGCATGTCTGTTTTGGCAAACAGGCTTCCCAAAGATCTTAAAAATGAGGTAAATATTCATTATCTAGAATTTATCTCCGCTTTGGTGCTTCGGGAAGTGACTTTAGACGTGTATCTTTTGATCCGATTTTATTTTTATTATTACCATTGTATCAGCTGGAATCGAAGTATAAAGGGTTTGAAGTGATTCCAAGCTCCCAGAATATCGACTTTCCTGCAAAGCTATTGAAGGGAGTCCTCGACGTGAGTTTCCTTATCCCATAATCCTTATCTTGAAGTTCACTTTCTGTATTGGGAAAGTTAAACACTTAGGGCGTCTACTTTGGTTGCAGTCCCATCTATCCTCTTGTTCTGAGAAAGAAAGAGGATCCCTAGAAAGGCATATTGAACCATTGATGAGCCTTGTGAAGTCATATGAAGGCGGAAGAGAGAGTCATGCTCGTGTTATTGTGCGTTCCCTTTTCGAAGAGTATCTATCTGTTGAAGAGTTATTCAGTGACAACATCCAGGTAACTTTGTCGAAAAGAAATACATATTCTTCATAATGGTATTACTGTAGTATACATATCTTTGTCATGGTTATTTCTTTTGACAATACAAATCTGAATTGCCTTTATTTTGAAGTGTTGAGACATCAATGCATAAATTTTGAACATCATATTTGCACTTTCCTATCTTGTTACAGCCTTCAAGTTTTCGAATGTTTGTTATTCTGTTTTCATGTTTATACAAGTCATTTCAATGCAATATCACAGGCTGATGTGATTGAACGTCTTCGGGTTCAGTATAAGAAAGATCTACTAAAGGTTGTGGACATTGTGCTTTCTCATCAGGTACTGCCCCTTTTATAGTTGGCTTTTCTGCCCTTTTTCCTATAATAAAATATAGGATAAAATAGCAAAACTCCCATGAACTTTACCAATTTACTAAAGTATAATTTTATTAAACCCAAATAAGCCCTCAACCATTAATTTTGCACCCAAATAAGTCCTTAATCTTTAATTGTACCAAAATAGGCCCTTAGCCTTTTAACTTATACCTAAAAAGCCCTTATCAACCGTCAGTTGAAATAAGGGCTTATTTGGTACAGATTAAAGGTTGCAGGTTTATTTGGATACCATAAAAATTAGGGGCTTAGTTAACAGAAGTGGAATAGTTCAGGGGATCTTTTAATATTTTAGCCTAAAATATTCCATACTCATACTGTACGGTTTGTGCTTTGCTTGCAGGGTGTCAAGAATAAAAATAAACTGATACTCAGACTCTTGGAACAACTGGTTTATCCGAACCCTGCTGCATATAGAGATCAGCTAATCCGATTCTCTGCACTAAATCATACTAGTTATTCTGAGGTTAGATATTTTACTAAGTTACAAATTTAATAGCTTACAATAATATGACTTACTATCGTGTTCTTTGTATTCATCATTTCGGCTTTCCAAACTCAATTCCTTGGAGGACAATATTTGATGTTTTCTCTTTAAGGCTTATTTTTGAATTTGTGCATATAGTTGGCACTCAAGGCTAGTCAATTACTGGAACAAACCAAATTGAGTGAACTTCGCTCCACCATTGCTAGAAGCCTTTCTGAATTAGAAATGTTTACTGAGGATGGTGAAACTATGGACACGCCCAAGAGGAAAAGTGCCATTAATGAAAGAATGGAGGATCTTGTTAGTGCTCCTTTAGCTGTTGAAGATGCCCTCATAGGTTTGTTTGATCATAGTGATCACACACTTCAGAGGCGGGTTGTAGAGACATATGTTCGGAGGCTTTACCAGGTAATAAGGCTTAACTTTTACAGCCTCAGCTTATGTTATTTCGAGACCATCACATCATCGTTTAACTGTTTGTATTTGTCACCAGCCGTATCTTGTAAAGGAGAGTGTCCGTATGCAGTGGCATAGATCTGGTCTTATTGCTTCATGGGAGTTCTTGGAAGAGCATATCGAGAGAAAGAATGGGTCAGAAGAACAACTGTCTGTTGAGAAACATAGTGAGAGGAAATGGGGAGCCATGGTTATAATTAAATCTCTCCAATTTTTGCCTGCAATTATCAGTGTCGCATTAAGGGAAACAACTCATAACCTTGAGAAAGCAACCCCACATGGATCTCTTGAGCCAACAACCTTTGGTAATATGATCCATATTGCACTTGTCGGCATAAACAATCAGATGAGTTTACTTCAAGATAGGTACATGGAGTGGTCCTCTGAAATTTGCTTGTATTGAAATCCATAGTTATATAAAATTATACAACCTATTAAAATCCAAAGGCAAGCGTATATCCAATAATAGTTGGAGTGGTTGATTTTTTATTTTTAAAAATAACTTCTTGAATGTTGGACAAAATCATAGATTTTCTTGATCAAAATTCTACTTTTACTTTTTTTCAGTGGTGATGAGGATCAAGCTCAGGAGAGAATCAAGAAATTAGCGAAAATACTTCGAGATAAAGAGGTAGGGTCAAGTCTACGCTCGGCTGGTGTGGGGGTAATTAGCTGTATCATACAGAGGGATGAAGGGCGAACACCAATGAGGCACTCGTTTCATTGGTCAGCTAAAAATCTATATTACGAGGAAGAACCTCTTTTGCGACATCTAGAACCTCCTCTATCCATATACCTCGAATTGGTCTGTTATTTTAACTGGTACTTGTTTTCCTTCTAAGAAAAAAATATTCCTATGCGCCTTTGATCTGATGATTGTTAATTCTTAATCCAGGATAAGCTTAAAGGCTACGATGGCATAAGATATACCCCATCACGTGACCGTCAATGGCACTTATATACTGTTCTAGACAAGCCTCACCTGATCCAGAGGATGTTCCTCAGAACACTTGTCAGGCAGCCTACATCCAATGATAGGCTTACAGCATATTCGGGACATGATGTTGACATGAGGCATAATCAATTGGCTATGTCTTTTACTTCAAAGAGCATTTTTCGGTCCATAATGGCTGCTATGGAGGAGTTGGAACTTAATGTGCACAATGCTACTCTAAAGCCCGACCATGCTCAGATGTACCTTTGTATCTTACAAGAGCAAGAGATAAATGATCTCCTGCCTTATACCAAGTAATTAAGTCTATAGTCTTATTTTTGTTCCCTTTCTCCTCCTCCACTTCTGCATGATCGGTAAACTACTTCTATTGCACCAGGAGAGTTGACATAGATGCTGGACAAGAAGAAGAGGCAGTAGAGACGATCTTAGAAGAACTGGCTCGGGAAATTCATGCGTTTGCCGGTGTAAGAATGCATAAATTAGGTGTTTGTCAGTGGGAGGTGAAGCTCTGGATAGCATCTTTTGGACGAGCAAATGGTGCTTGGAGAGTTGTAGTGACAAATGTGACAGGTCAGACCTGTACTGTGCATGTAAGTTTCTATCCTGTAAATTGTGGTGCTTCGAAATTTGTCCACCACACTCTAGATTAATTGTGTGAGAATTGAGAACTATATCTATTATCTGACTAGAGCTAGTCTAAACCTTAAGGTCATTGAAAATGGAGTTTAGATGAATATCTGTAAAACAAATTAATATGGCCGTGTTGTACTTTCAGATATACCGAGAACTAGAGAATACTGGCAAAGACCAAGCAGTATACCATTCCCTTTCTGTAAGGGGTCCTTTGCATGGTGTACCAGTTAATGCCCACTATAAGCCTTTGGGTGTTCTTGACCGGAAACGTCTATTGGCAAGGAAAAATGGTACCACTTACTGCTATGACTTTCCATTGGTAAGCACAGTGCTATAGCATGCAGTCCATATTGGCTACTTTGCTTGATCTTTTCCTTTTTTATGCACAATAACCCGTAGCAGATAAACTTTATCACTGAGAATGAAGCTACGTGCAGGCATTCCAGATGGCCTTGGAACAGTCATTTGAATCGCGATTCCCAGGTTTTAAAAAACCCAAAGATAAACTTCTTTGCAAGGTCACGGAACTTGTATTTGCTGACCAAAAAGGTTACTGGGGCACTCCTCTTATTCCAATCGAACGCCAGCCTGGCCTCAATGATGTTGGCATGATAGCCTGGAGCATGGAAATGTCTACTCCCGAGTTTCCTTCTGGAAGAACAATTTTGATAGTAGCAAATGATGTTACTTTCAAAGCTGGTTCTTTTGGCCCAAGAGAGGATGCATTCTTTCTTGCCGTGACCGATCTTGCATGCAATAAGAAACTGCCTTTAATTTATTTGGCTGCTAACTCTGGTGCCCGAATTGGGGTAGCTGAGGAAGTCAAAGCCTGCTTTAGAGTTGGTTGGTCCGATGAATCCAGCCCTGAGAAGGGTTTTCAATATGTTTACTTGACACCTGAGGATTATGCAAGGATTGGATCATCTGTCATTGCACATGAGATGAGGCTAGCCAGTGGAAACACCAGGTGGGTGATCGATGCTATTGTGGGTAAGGAGGATGGTTTGGGGGTTGAGAACTTATCGGGTAGTGGGGCCATTGCAAGTGCATACTCAAGGGCATACAAGGAAACCTTTACCTTAACATATGTGACTAGTAGAACTGTGGGTATAGGTGCTTATCTTGCTCGTCTTGGCATGCGATGCATACAGAGACTTGACCAGCCGATTATTTTGACTGGTTTCTCTGCATTGAATAAACTTCTTGGTCGTGAGGTTTATAGCTCCCACATGCAACTTGGTGGACCCAAAATCATGGCAACAAATGGGGTTGTACATCTCACAGTCTCGGATGACCTTGAAGGGGTATCAGCAATTTTGAACTGGCTAAGTTGCATTCCTCCTCATCTAGGTGGGCCAATACCCATTTTAAATCCTTTTGATCCTCCAGAACGATCTGTGGAGTACTTCCCAGAAACTTCATGTGATCCTCGTGCTGCTATTTGTGGTACTTTAGATAGTAATGGGAACTGGAAGGGGGGCATTTTCGACAGGGATAGCTTTGTTGAGACACTGGAAGGATGGGCCAGAACAGTTGTGACAGGAAGGGCAAAGCTTGGAGGAATCCCTGTAGGAATAGTAGCTGTCGAGACGCAGACAGTGATGCAGGTTATCCCTGCTGATCCAGGACAACTTGATTCACATGAGAGGTTTGTCCCTCAAGCTGGACAGGTATGGTTTCCGGATTCTGCTACAAAAACAGCTCAAGCAATAATGGATTTCAATAGGGAAGAGCTTCCACTTTTCATCCTTGCCAATTGGAGAGGCTTTTCGGGTGGGCAAAGGGATCTTTTCGAGGGCATCCTTCAGGCTGGGTCAACCATTGTTGAGAATCTCAGAACATATGGACAACCCGTCTTTGTTTATATTCCCATGATGGGTGAGCTTCGTGGTGGGGCATGGGTTGTTGTGGATAGTCGGATCAATTCAGACCAGATAGAAATGTATGCCGAGCGCACTGCTAAAGGTAATGTCCTTGAGCCGGAAGGAATAATCGAAATCAAGTTTAGGAAAAAGGAACTAATAGAGTGCATGGGAAGGCTTGACCAACAGCTTATAAGTTTGAACGAAAAGCTTCACGAAGCCAAGAGCAATGGAGGCCATGCCAAGGCAGAATCTCTGCAGCAGCAAATACAATCACGTGAGAAGCAACTGTTGCCAGTGTACACGCAAATAGCCACTAAATTTGCTGAACTTCACGATACTTCTTTGAGGATGGCTGCAAAAGGGGTAATAAAAGAAGTTGTTGACTGGGACCGTTCACGCTCATTCTTCTACAGAAGACTGCGCCGGAGAATTTCTGAGAATTCTCTAGTCAAAACTGTAAACGATGCAGCCGGTGACCAACTGTCATATAAATCTGCAATGGACTTGATCAAGAGATGGTTTTTTTATTCCAATGTTGCAAAGGGAAAAGAGGATGCTTGGATTAATGATGAAGCTTTCTTTTCATGGAAGGATGATACGAGAAACTACAATGAGAAGCTACAAGAGCTTCGTGTCCAAAAGGTATTGCTTCAGCTTACGAATATTGGCAGTTCAGCTTCGGATATGCAAGCTCTACCCCAAGGCCTTGCTGCCCTTCTAAGTAAGGTAAACCATCTTGCTTCCCTTCTAAAATATCCCTTCTTGCCTTTATAGCATTCTTGTCTATATCAGAACTGAAAATGATTGTTTTAATCCAACGCAGATGGAGCCATCAAGTAGGAAACAAATAGCTAACGAAATCCGTAAGGTTCTGAGTTGATTAGACGTCTTCATGAGAATAACGTCCAACAATCTTCTCACTCTCATTTAAATTTTGGTAACTTGATGCGAGTTGATAATCAAACCATACCTGTAGTGGAACTTCTGCAACAATTCTAGTACTTATGATGGCAATTCGGTCCAACTACGTGAAGCTTCATGAGAATTGGAGACGGTGGTGGAGTCTGCAGCAAAGTCCATAGCTTTCGTAAGTGTAATTTTAGGGGGGTCCAAGTTGATGGAGTATTAGATTTTTAGTGGCATTAGGAAATCATCCTGCATTAGCAATCTAGTTTAATGGTTTTGCTGCAGATCTCATGAAAACTTTGCTTGTACTAATAGTTTCCATAATCTATGTTTACTCAAACTTGGCTTTGAGTATGTATTCAACGTAGGTATGTTTTTATCTTTTATAAGTTTTTCCATGTATTTGCAAAGGGTGATATCACAATACCATGTCCGAATATATGTCAGACACCAGGTACTTTCAGCAAAATGAAGGCATATTTGTGAATGCAAATTTATCAGGTTTTGACATTTTGTATCACTGGTTTTAACCCACGTGAAGAATATCAGTGTTCATTTTATATAATAAACATAATAAATATTAAAAATATTTAATAACATAAAATAATTTTATGGTAAAAGAATAGCATAAAATAATTTATAAAAATTTCGAATCACTCTATATTAAAATAATTTTATCTTTGTTTTTTAAAAAAAAAAAATTTATGATAAATTTAGCTCTTAATGTTTAATTTTATTACTTGGCCTTATTTTTGGATCATTTTGGTCATCCATTTTCAAAATTTAGTCAGATAATTTCTTTTAAATAAAAAATAACTAATTAAAAAGTTAAAATTTTAACGACCCTAATATGGCAGTTTGCATCGCGGTCTACATGCATATCATTTCTAAAGTGGATAATTTAAAAAAAAATATCTATGAACATTTTTTAAATTTATTGAACTTTTTAATATTTTTTATTAATTTTAAAATTTTTATGAAGAATATATGGATTGGCACGCAAATTGTGTTATTAAATTTTTAACTTTTTCATTTAAAAATAAGGAATTTGACTAAATTTAAAGGTTAATGGTCAAAGTGATTAAAAAAAAACTAGGCTGAAGTGACAAAATAGGTAAATATTAGGGTTAATTTTATCATTATATCAAAGTAAAAATATCATAATTTCAAGGATTAAATTATAATATATATTGAAATAATTAATCTATCATAATTTTAAATAAAAATTCTGAAATATAATAATGATACATACGAATATAATAATTTAATTTATGTTCAATCATAAGGGATTCTTCCATCGGTGCCCCTCCCAATGGATCAACATTGTTTTGAAAAGTTGTATTTCATGCGCAAAGGACTGTCAACACTATTAACCCAATAAACGTGAATTAATCTATGCATAAAAGAAAATCTTAACAAAAAGGAGATACAAAGACAAATCCATAAAACAAACCTCATACACAAATGCGTCGAAAGGTGCCCCCAGAACCCAATATGAGAACATCCCTCCATTTGTAACAACTCAAAGCATCACCCCACACACTAATAATCAAGAAAAAGAATACGACCTTAAACTTTGAAAGCAGGAAATCAACTAAAAGAAGGAAGGTAACCCAACACTCAAACGTCTCCATAGTCTCCTCAATGATCACTCTATAACCCAACTCGGCAATTTAGCGGTTGAAACTGAAAAAAAAATCATCAAAACATATTAAAGAAACATCCACCCTTCATCTCCTTGATCAACGAAAGACCCTAATTCACATGTAAGAAAAGCATTGGTCAGCATCAATAATCAAACGAAATTTCTTCCCTGCGATTTTTTTTTTTGTATTTATGCTTTCCAATTTCTCCTCTTTAAACATATCTCTCAAGTATCTAACTTCAAAAAAGTTTCATGCATGTAGTAACAATCAATCATTTTCTACAATATATGCATAGCTACATTAACAAAACCAACAACTAGTTTCTTAAATTCTGATAATATATTATCTTTATTGCGCCCATCACATTTCATAGATGTAGATTTTAACTCTTAAGACCTTGTACATATTGAAAAATCTATTTGATTGAAATTGAGAAGAGAAATCCTTAAAAGTCTATCCCAAACTCTACTACTCAACCATAAACTTTTGTTTAATTTTCCACTCTGGTTTCACCTCATAAAATACAATAAAGCAGCATATATCATCAACTTCATTCTTAGAAGTTCCATTTCGTTAAACAAAACCCACAATTTCATGGTTGAATGTAAAAATTAGTGTATAAAGAAACAACAATATCCCATTTATTAATAACTTCACGAACTTCTATACATAAATAAATTCATTCAAGTTAGGCTCAATTGCATAACATTCACTACCTCCTCCTTTTTTTCCCTTTTTATCAAGCAACAATTAAAGTCTTTAATATCTTCTACTTATCAATCTCACATAATGCATACACATTAATCATCACCGTTATTCTTGATTAGGGCTTTAAGCTCTAATATATCATCTAATACTTTTTTGCTTACCAATTTCATACAATGCATAAAACATAGGCTATCAAAATTTTAAAAATTTCTTACACCCACGTTCTTTTAATAACAGGCAATCATGCTTAATACTATTCAAATCCCAAAGCTCTACCATCTATCATTGAAAAAATTGAACAATCACTCGACTAAAGTGTATCTTCGATCTTTCCAAGAGTTTTCGCTTTCTTTATTTTTATTTATGGACCCTTATCATCCTCTTCAATTCTTTTTTGAGTTTCCATTACTATCTGTTCCCCTTAATTTCAAGGTTATTATATCTATTTTCATTCTCCAAAAAATTGGTCATAACCACATTAATTACATGAGTTCAAGGAATATGTGTCTACATTAATTGAAGTTCATGAATTATTATGGTTCGATATTGGTGTTCTAAGCTTCCTTCATCTTCAATGTTGATCGTTTCATATTTCTCAACTTAATTTTACTATTTACATCATCTGTGTTTAACGAAAGAATATCATGATTTTGAAATCCAACGTCAAAGGATTACCTTTGAAAAAAATTATGTATATACCTTAAACACTAAACCCTAGTTTTAAGATTAAGTTTATTAATGATTAACCAATCATCACATTTTGCTAATAATCAAATGAGTTTTCTTATCCTCTATGTCTCCTCTACGTTTTTGCACAAAATTATCCTGTAATTTAAATATCAGAATTAGTAAAGACTCATCAGCGTATTTCACACTTTTGTTAATTAGTTATTGCACCTCTCTCATTTGTTTACTCTTTTCTTTTCCTTTTTTCCCTTCAAGTTTCTAATAAAACGCATCCTCAATCTCTTCAAAAGTTTTTTTGCTGTCTTTATTTTTACTTATGAACTTTTATTCTCTTCAATTCTTTTTTGAGTTTGACCATCATTATCCGTTCCATTAGTTCCAAGACTATTATATCTATTTTCATTCTAAAAAACTTGGTCATAACCACATTACTAACATCTGCTCAAGGATTTTGTGCCCATATTAATTGAAGAAGCCTATGAACTATTTTTGTCCAATGTTGGTGTAGTAAGCTTCCTTTATATCAGCTTGTCATTTCAGTTTCTATTGTAATTTCTTGATAACTTCTTCCACATAGAAACTCAACATCTACCTTTTATCAATACATACATGATTATGCTTGAGACTATGCTTCTTTTTTTTATTGTTATGTTCAACATAAAAATCTCAAAACCAATTTATTAAATGCGCACATCTTCTTTTTTTATTATTTCCACAACTTAGGGCCAGTTTTGCATTGCTTTTCAAAAGCACTTACAGCCCAAAACATTTCTGGAAGAAAAAAAGTCTGTACGAACAATTTGCTTTTTGGTCGAGATTTTTAGCTTTTCAGAAGTGCTTTTAAAAAGCTTGAAAAGCACTTCTAAAAAGGAGAAGTTAAAATTTTTAGCTTTTCTTCTCCCAAAAGCACTTTTAGTGCTTAATTACTTTTTCACCCCTTCAATAACATAGTACTTCCCCTTTTTTTCTTGGTGCTTAATTACAAATATGTTAAAATCATTAATTAAAAATAAAAAAAATATTTTTTAAAATACTAATTACAAATATTTAATAGTTATATTTAAATATTTAAAATATAGTTTAGATGTTCTAATTAAATTTTATAAATAATTAATATTTATTGCTTAAAAATATTTAAAATTTATATTTTATATATTAAAATATTAACAAGAAGTTATAATATTTTTTTTATATTATTACTAAAATATAATAATATTAAATAATTTAAATATTATTTAAATGCATATTTGTTATTTGATAATAACATGTCTAAAATGGATACTTATTTCTCAAAAGCACTTTTTGACAGTAATGCTAAACACTCAAATTTTAAACCAAACTTTTCAAAAACACTTCTCAAAAGTACTTTTTTACAGCACTTTGCAAAAACATTACCAAACTAGCCCTTATACAAACATGTTCATTTCTTTCCTAGTTTTTTTTTTTTTTTTTCAACAAAAGACACTTGATTTAACATCGGATGGTATTAAAGATATGGATTGTTAGAATAATTTTCTAGACAAAAATACTTAACCGATGCCAATACTTCTTTGTATTCGAAAATAGGGAACTTAATGCAATCACAATTGATCATCAAAACCTCTTTAATATAACTTAATTGATTAATTAAATCTGCATAGTTATTTTATCGTAATCATAATTTTCTATGAGCGATTATTTCACTAATACTATCTCTTGTCACATATCAACAATGTTTCATATAGTCCAAATGTGTTGATGATTCCACCTCTTCAATTCACCTTGATTTCCAATTCAATCCCCTCTTAAGAAACATTTCTTTAATCCCATCTACTTGAAACTCGAGAAGAAATTGCATATATGATATTATTCAATATTTAGACAAAAAAATACAATTAAAAATATTAATTAGAAGAATTTTACATTAATAAAAAATTTAATGAAATAATAACACCAATAAAATTAATTAATATTTTAATTTAATAAAAATAAAATTATTTACGATTTGAATATTTAATTTTAAAAGTTATTTTAATATAAATTTTAAAATTATTAAGTCCAAAAATTTTGAAGTAAAAAAATCTAATTAAATAATGTACGTTGAAAAGGGAAAGTATAATTAAAAATATTAAATAGAAGAATAAAAGAAGAATAAAATATTAAATAAAAAAATTCACATTAATAAGATTTTTAATAAAATAATACAACCAATAAAATTAATTGATATTTTAATTTATTAAAAATAGAATTAATTAAGTTTTGAATATTTAAAAATTATTAATAGCATAATTACAGTTTAAATACTTAATTATAAAAAATATCAAGGGCAAATATGTCGTTTACTATTTGCAATTTTCAAGTTACTTTTATACATAGTAGATAGATAGATAGAAAATATAAGTTTGGCAAATAATGGTGAATGTCCTGGATTGAAGTGAACCGATATAGTTTTTGTATGGAATAAAAAAGTTGAAATTTCAACAGAGTTAACATTTATTATTTAAAAAAAATCATTTATTGCTAATATTTTTAAGTGTTTTATGATTCTAAAAATGAAATATTTGGGACAAGGATTTTTTATTATCGGATAGGCCCGAATTTGAATTAAATAAACTTTAAAATATTCTTATTTAAATTTAATTATAAAAATATATAAATATTAATGTAAAATTATCTATTTTAATATTTTATTATTTTTAAAGAGTGAAATGAGTTTTTTCTGAGCTGGCTAACTCGGGCTTAGAAATTTCTTAAAATCAACCATCAGTCTGGCCCAATCAATAAGTACCTTAATGACTTATATCCGTGTACTATTTTTGTATATCCTACATGTTCTGTTATTGCACTTCGGTGCATCTTGGTACTATTTTCGTATATCCTACATGTTCTGTTAAGTCTACTTTGAGCCTTTGTTGAATAATAAAAGACAAAAATAAAGCTATGAATAATATGACAAGATTATGTGTTAGTGATGAAATGATAATGAAAGGAAGTATAATAATTGAGTTATTGTATGGAGATACTAATACTAAATTGTTTTATACTTATTTGTTACAATACTATTAAACTATGTTTTCATTTATTTAATAA
This sequence comes from Gossypium anomalum, assembly GCA_025698475.1. Taxonomy (NCBI): domain Eukaryota; kingdom Viridiplantae; phylum Streptophyta; class Magnoliopsida; order Malvales; family Malvaceae; genus Gossypium; species Gossypium anomalum. Next base: position 56,066,615 of record CM046960.1, on the reverse strand, counting down.
AAGGTAATTTTAATTCTCATTGTATTTACTAAGCTTTCACAAGTTTATTGCATTATTTTTAATGTGTAAGTAAAAACGTGAAGTGAGGATTTATCGAGGATTGGTCTCTTCACATCTCATCACATCCCAAGAACTTGGAGAAGAGTATGCTATATCTACTATTTTGTTTTAAGTATATGACATGTACCTAGGTGAATGTTTATGTAAGTAAATAAGAAACCAATTGATTCTGAAACTTGTGTTTGATGTGTTTTGGTGAGAAAATATAAGATATTATTTGGCATGAGTTATGGTTTGTGTTTGAAAAGATTATGAATGATTTTGGTATGGTTTGGATGTGTTTAAAAATAGAGTTTTTAAGTTCCCTACTCCAAGTCTCGAGACATGTGAAATGTGTCTCGAGACATATAAACTTCAAAGCTAAACATCTTCAGTAATCGAGCCATGTCTCGAGACATAAGCTTCTTTGTCTCGAGACTTACACTCACTTGTCTCGAGACAAAACAACATCAAAGCTAAACTTCTACAGTACCTTGGAAATGTCTTGAGGTATATAGACTTGTAGCTGAAAATTTTTATTCGAATTAAATAAGACCTGGAACAAATTTTATATGCAATTAATCTTTATTAATAGTCTAATTATATTCCTAAAAGTGTAATAAGATCTTAAATTCATTATTAAAAGTTTAACTTTAAAGTGTTTGAAATCCTAAATGTATGTTCAGTATTAAATGTAACATTTATTGTTGAAGTTCACTTGGGTAAGGGGTGTTACAAGTACTGGAACGGTGGAAATGTGAAAGTGTACACAATCGTAACAAGTAATAAAGTGACAAGTAAATGTCGAGTTATCGTACCCACAGGGACTGTAAAAAGTAATATTTATGAAATTAATTAAAACACTTTGGTGAGGTAAAAATAATTTTGGTTTGAAAAGAGTGATTTTAAAACTAAGCAAACAATTTAAAAAGATAAATAAAAGAGTACTAGTGCACGATTTCAATTAAGATTTAATCAAGATGATATAATTATGTTGGATTAATTATACCTTTTTAACTTAGAAATATTAAATTCGTGCTTATACTGTTATGAATAAATTCGCGGCAACCCAGTAATTTGCTAACTTATGAACATATTTACTAATTAAAATTCCATTTATCTCTTGGACACATCCCTATACCAATTCAACCGACTAAACAGATTTAATAAAGTAAACATGCTATCGCACATACATACTTATTAAATTAAATTATCTCTCGCATATTCCTATGTCGATTCAACCGATTAATTCAACTTAATAAACATGTAAAAGATCATGTGAAGTAACAAAGTAGCCATACCTTGAAACAATTTAATCACAACAATACTGCAAGTTATGCAAGGCATATGTATCGCCAAATACAATGCTAATTTAATTTTCAGTTACCTTAGAAGAATTAAACATGCACTGATTAAGTACTGAGTCCATTAATTACAATTTCAATCCGCTTAAACAATTAATTCTCTAGTTATCTAAACAATTATAATGCCAGATAACCTAAGCATGATTTTACTTAATCAAGCATTTCATCGAGGCCTATAATGACATAAACACTATTTTAACAATTCAAGTAGGCAAAATATAATCAACCCAACACGAATTAAATTCAAGCTAAATTGATTAAAATAACCATTTCAACAACAATATTATTCATAGATATGTTCATCATAAAAACAACAGAAATTAAAAAGAAAGGGAACAGAAAGCAAATCTAGTGTTTCTCTGCGGCTTGACTGTTGCTCCGTTCTTTTGTCTCCGTTGTCTTCACCGAGTAAGGCTTCTATGAATCCTCGATTGCTGCCCAAGATGGCTGAAGAACACCTCTTTCCCAAGAGAGGAAATCGGCACAAGAGGGAAGGAAAATGGGATGGAAAAATGGAGAGGAAACTTTAAGAGAAGTGAAGAGAGGATGAGAGAATGTTGTGGAATGAGAGGTGTTGATGAATGCTTTGAATGATCAGCAAGGGGTGGCTTTTATAGCTGATTGTGGCTGCTAAAAATAGCAAATTCCAGCAGCCAAAGAGCCCTCCCTTGGCTGGCCGCACACATGGCAAAGTTGAGAGTTTCAACTTTGCTATTTTAGGCTTGGGGCAAATCTACAAAGCCATAAATTAAGGTGGGGTTTGAATGCAATTTAGAAATCTTTTGAGGGCCTTTTTGCAAGCATATTTAATCAGTTAAAATGCTGATTTGGGTCAGCATATGGACGGTTCTGGGCTGCCCATTTGGTGGCTGGTTCGGTTCACCCAATTTGGTTCGACCGGTGCGGTTCAGCTGGGCCCTTTCTCCATAATTAATTAAAAATAATTTATTTAACCCAAATTAAATGGGGAATAAATTAAAATTAATTAAATTATGAATTAATACACATTTCTGGACCGTCTTAGGTTGGAAATTAGAGTGCCTCGATACTTCAAATTGCTTCTCGATTTTGCGCTTTCAGCAGTGTCAGCCGAGCCAATTTTCGCCCTTTGCGCGAATCTGTCAAAAATAGTCAAAATTAATCAAAATTAAGTATAAATTCACCATGTTTCATATTTTTAACACGATTTAATTATTTTATAATATTTAATTATTTTTTTGACAAGAATTTAACCGGATTTGCATGAATTTAAGTAAAATTAGGTATGAAAAAGTAAATAAATTTTTGCGTTTCCACACCCCCAAACTTAATTCATTGCTCGTCCCGAGTAATGCGCAAATTTTGAGAAGAATCTCTCGAAAATACCTTTGAAAAATTCCTTCAGAACAACATTTTTCTCGAAATTATGAACTTAAAATACTTATGTTCAAAGACAAGAAATCTGTTAGTTTATGCTACTTAAGTATGCATATTGTTCAAATTAAATTCAACAACTTATTATAATAGCAAAATTTAGACTAAATGCTTTTGTAATAAAGACATGTTAACCCTTACCAATTTGATTTTTATTCCTTTATTCAAGACTAAGCTGCAATCATTAAAGCAACTTATGTCTTCATATGTTGATCGTAGTAATTTCTCTCCACTAATGTAGGTAGCATGAGAACTTTGAATCAATAGGTCTTTATCAAGGTTGTAATGTGGCTAGGCTAGGGGTAAGTGAAAGATGGATAAATTTTGGTTTGAAAATACCCTAGACTCAGTGTCGATTGAACCTTTGGAGTTTTTACCTTCGATACACAACTTGACTTTCGTATGCTCTTTTGTACATCTTTCAAATACATGTGCTCTCTCTTTTCTTATCCTTTTTTTTTAACACGAGCACTTACTTTGTGTACTGCAATTCTCGAGCAATTGATACTTCTTTTCAACTCCCCCAAACTTATTTTTTGAAAAATATCTAGAATATTACTGAGTCTAGTGTTTGGGACAATTTTAAGATTATTAAGCGAAAAGTAGTGGCTAATTATTATAAGGGTCAAAATAAAATCAGGTCATATAATCTCAAAGTTGGGTTTCAACGGATAAAATATACCATGGTGGGCTTGAAAGGCTCAAACGATCCAAACAATAGTTGCCTAAATCATTTCCAACGTTCCATGCTCCCTAGGATTTCGCCTCAAGAAACTTACTAAGTCAATTCTAAAGACTTAAACTTTCATGCATACCTAACTTTCCTAAAGAATTAAAAAATTTTATGGTATGAATTTACATGCTTTATTAAAAACACATTCATGTCTTTATTAAGCTAACACAATAACTTATTGAAATAATATAACTTTATTCATACTCAAATTGAGCATACTTAACAGAATTCAAATTTTTGAACAAAATATATCCTAATCATAATTAAAAGAAAAATTTTATTCTGAGTGAAAATAATTCAATTTCTCAGTCCCCCCAACTTAAAATGAACAATGTCCTCATTGTTTAAAGTAAATAGATACTATACACCAGGTAGGATTTTAGAAAAGAGGAGGTGAGTCAATTTGACTGCTTAAGTACCAAGCTCTTTCTAAATCCAATCCTAGACATGTATATATCTATTGCCACACTTTAAATTTTGTGACTTGCTCACATTTTATTAATGATTTTCCTCTCTTGTTTTATTATGCAAAAAACAAAGATAAATTCCTAATTAAACTTAATCCTAAAATGACCTAAGAACAGAAATAAAATAAAGTCAAGATCCTCCCTTTATTTATGTGCAGACCCTTCCAAATTTGACTTATTTTTTGCTCCATCACTATTGCCTTTGCATGAATCGCTTCGCTCCTTTTTCGAGAGTGGAGTCCATGGCTCGAATATGAAATCTAGAAATTCAGGCACAAAAATAAATGGATCATTGTATATTTTCTTAAAAGCACTCCTCATCGAGTCATCCCTTATTTTTGAGTATCTTCAGTAGGCTTGTTGTTGCCATTGCATATGTTGCATTAAGTCCATCAGTTTTGATAGTTCATCTCGAAGGTCTGGGCTCGATGATTTAGCTCGAAACATTGAAGTTTCCGCATCAAGTTCAGCTTTTGGCTCCATTGATTCTTTATCAGGGACTTCAAAGGATTGCATCTCGGGATCTTCTTCTTCATCAGGGTCCTCCGGTTCCTCACTTACTTCATCTCGCATCTTTGAAAGCGGAGTCTCCGGCTACTCGATAAAGGTCCCAATCCGTGATTGTGCCCTGGCTATACCCTGTCTTCCTTACATTCGCAAGAATTTCAGCCTTTAAGCATAAAATTGTTATCGTAAAGGGGAAATGAGCAGGGCCAGAGCGTTTAACAGCACAATTACGTATCTCCCTCAAGATGATCTTCCCCACATCAATGGTCTTACCAGTTAGAATCGAGTACAATAAGACCATTCGCTCTAATGAGATAGTAGTCCCGTGTGAGCTAGGCATAAGGCTGAATCGGATGAAGTAAAACCATACCTTTGCGAGTGGCGTCAGATATTCTCTTCGACAAGTATGGATTCCTTGTTTTGACACATTCCATGTAGAACCTGGAAATGTCAGTTCCTCGAGAATTTCTTGCAAATTTTCAGGCTTGATATTGCTCATCAATGTGGAATATTCATTATTTTCGAAATCTGGTATTTCAAAGAACTCATTAATAGCATTTGAATTTATCGGTACCTTGATTCCACGAACTGGAACTTCTATCATTTTGTTTGAAGTTAAATTTGCATAGAACTCACGAACTAGTTCCTCATCCACACTTGGTCTCTTTTCACAAAACAACTCCCAATTTAGGGTTTCAGCAACTTGACTAATACGTTCCATAAAGTCTCGGTAGTTGCTCTCCTTTAAAGTGAAGCTTTTTTCTGGATGCATCTGTTGATTTTTGAAGATACTTTCGTATCTCACTTTGGCTTTTTCACAGTGGAATTTGTTTTGTGTCTCATCAATTTGAGCAGAAGCACGAGTTCTCGTGCGAGGCATGTTTAACCTGATCATAAGATGGAAAAATTAGTTTCTCGATAAATTTTAATAAAAATTATTAGTAATTCAATGATTTGAAAAATTAATTAATGAAAATTAAAATTAAGAGAAACTAGGTCTTACCACCTTTTTTTGTAAAAATATACGAACTCTAAGAATTAATAATAATAAAGGCGAAAAAGATGGGAATTTAAAAGAAGGGTTGAAGGTTTGTGGCTTAGGATAAATGGAAGAGGAATGCCGCACAAGCGGCTAGGCGTCGCGGGCGTAGTGCGTGGGGAAGCGGCGGTGTGCTGTGCAGGTTGGCAACAACACGGGCGTTTTTAGCGCGATTGGGACTCGGGCGCACGCAGGATGGTGCGGAGGGCAGGTACCGCACGCGGGGTGAAGGCGATGCGCGGCCGAGGTCTGGGCCGCTTGAGGCGATCTTGCGCGCGCGTTGTCGCGGGACGTGCATGCGCTGAGTGGCATAGGCGTGTCGATCGCTTAGATTTCTTTGTTGCTTGGGGTTTCGACACTTGGGTATTTTGGTGCTTTGGGTTTTAAGTGTTAGGTGAATGGGAAGATGGGTAGTATTTATAAGGGGAGAAATAGAAAGTAGAGTAGAATTCTTAAAACAATAAAAATTCTAAATTCTAATCCTATATAAAGATAACAACATTTAATAATTAGATATATGCATATATTAAATTATTAATTGCTATATAATTTATTCAAACAAAGATAAAATCCTAATTTCATGCTAAATTGATAAAGATTAATATTTAAATAGATATAATTATATATTAAAGATTATCATTTTATTATAAAAACTTATCAAACAAAATCCAAAAATTGATAATAATTAATGTATATTATAATGGGTATAATTATATATTAATAATTATCATTTTTTTTAACTACAAACATTTATTCTAGAAGCCTTTAAAGATATTTACAAAAAGAGGCATCTAGTTTTTATTATTTACAAAAAGAGCAATAAAAAATTAAAAATAATTCAATTTAAGTCCCTAGACTCAATGAAAATTAAAAATTGAGTTGCAAATTAAAAATTGGATCAAATTGACCCTTTTATTTGAAAAACAAAAATTCATTTTGTTGATTAGGGAAAAATTTCTTAGAAAATCATGTTAAAATAAATTCCCAGGAAAGATTGGAGGAGTCACACATGGTCCCGCTTAAGTTCCAACCTCTTAGACAGAATTTATTTAAATATACTAAACCCGAAAAATAAACCCTAAAACACGAAGATTATTAAATATCTGATAAAATGAACGAGACATTATCCCGTTCGGTTTTATTCCTCCAATAGTGTTTCAAACACTGAGCATTAACTTGAAAATTACCTCTCTTACCTTGGAGTTCAACAACTCCGTATGGATAGACTCTATGAATTGTAAATGGACCGGACCAACGTGATTTTAGCTTACCTGGAAAGAACTTTAGTCTGGAATTAAATAACAAAACTCTCTGACCTGCTTCAAATTCTCGAACTCGAATGTGCTCGTCATGCCATTTCTTAAGTCTCTCCTTGAGTAATTTGGCATTTTCGTAGGAGAATAGCCGGAATTCCTCTAGCTCATTGAGTTGGAGCATCCGTTTCTCTTTAGCAAGCTTAGGATCCAAGTTGAGTTGTCGAAGAGCCCAGTAAGCTTTGTGCTCTAACTCCAAAGGTAGATGACATGCTTTGCCAAAAACCAACCTATAGGGTGACATCACTAAAGGTGTCTTGTATGCTGTTCGGTAAGCCCATAAAGCGTCATCTAGTCTTTTGGACCAGTCTCGTTGGTTCGGGCAAACTACCTTCTCCAATATGCCATTGATTTCTTTATTTGCCAGTTCAGCTTGTCCATTCGTCTGCGGGTGGTAAGCCGTTGCAACCTTGTGTTTCACCCCGTGCTTGTCTAGTAACCATTTTAACCACTTGTTCACAAAGTGGGAACCTTCATCACTAATGATGGCCTTCGGGGTTCCAAACCTCGTGAACACATGTTTCTGCAAAAACTTCATCACAACCCTAGCATCATTGGTCGGATATGCCTCTGCCTCGACCCACTTGGACACATGATCTACTGCTACCAGTATATACTTGTGACCAAAAGACGAAGGGAAAGGCCCAAGAAAATCAATACCCCAAACATCGAATAATTCGACCTCAATGATGTTTGTTCGAGGCATCTCATTTCTGCTGGTGATATTTCCAATTCTTTGACATTGGTCACAACTCTTTACGTATGCATATGCATCCTTGAATAGTGTTGGCCAAAAGAATCCAGCTTGCAATACTTTGGCTGCAGTACGAGTTCCTCCGAAATGACCCCCACTTGGGGTTGAGTGAAAGTGGTACAGAATCTGCGGTATTTCTTCTTCTGCCACGCATCTCTTAATCATCTGATCTGCACACTTTTTAAACAGATATGGTTCCTCCCAGAAATAGTACTTCACATCGTGAATAAACTTTCTCCTTTGTTGATATGTCTGATCATATGGCATTAAACCACAAGCTAAAAAGTTAGCAATATCGGTAAACCAAGGGGTATTATGGACATGACTTACCTTCAGTATATGTTCATCTGGAAATGTTTCTTGAATCGGTACAAGTGGAGAATTCCCTTCTTGTGGCTCTAATCTGGACAAGTGATCTGCTACTTGGTTTTCTACTCTCTTTCAATCTTGAATTTCCAAGTCGAACTCTTGAAGTAGAAGTACCCATCGAATCAACCTTGGCTTAGCATCCTTCTTGGCAGGTAAATATTTAATTGCCGAGTAATTGTATAGACAGTTACCTTGGTACCTACAAGATAAGATCGAAACTTGTCGAAAGTAAATACAATAGCAAGTAACTCTTTTTCTGTTACTATATAGTTTAACTGAGCTCCTGTCAGAGTTTGGCTTGCATAGTAGATAGGATGAAAAACTTTGTTCCTTCGCTGACCCATTACAGCTCCTATTGCGAAGTCACTTGAGTCACACATCAATTCAAATGGCAAGTCTCAGTCTGGTGTGACAATTATGGGTGCTGTGACTAATCGATTCTTCAAGTCATTGAAAGCTTTTAAGCATTCCTCATTAAATTTGAATATCGTGTCCTTCTCCAATAATTTGCATAAAGGTTTAGCAACTTTAGAGAAGTCCTTGATAAATCTTCGATAGAAACCAGCGTGGCCCAAAAAGCTCCTAACACCTTTTATAGATGTTGGAGGTGGGAGTTTATCAATAACATCTACTTTTGCTCTGTCTACCTCGATCCTATGTCTTGTTATCCGATGCCTCAAAACAATACCTTCTCGTACCATAAAATGACACTTTTTTCAGTTAAGGACTAGGTTTGTCTCTTCGAATCGCTTTAGTACCTTAGCTAAATTGGCTAGGCAGTCATCGTATGTATCCCCAAACACTGAAAAGTCGTCCATGAAAACTTCCAAAAATTTCTCCACCATGTCAGTGAAAATAGACATCATACATCTTTGAAATGTAGCAGGTGCATTACATAAACCAAATGACATGCGTCTGAATGCAAATGTACCATACGGCAGGTGAATGTGGTCTTGTGTTGATCTTCCGGTGCTACCGTAATCTGGTTGTACCCCGAGTATCTATCGAGAAAACAGTAGTAATCTCGCCCCGCGAGTCTATCCAGCATCTGGTCTAAGAGTGGCAAAGGGAAGTGATCCTTCCTAGTTGCCTTGTTCAGCTTCCGGTAATCGATGCATATTCTCCATCCCGTAACTGTTCTAGTTGGTATCAACTCGTTGTTCTCGTTCTCTATGACCGTGATACTCCTTTCTTTGGTACGCACTGGACCGGACTTACCCATGAACTGTCTGAAATGGGGTAAATAATACCCGCATCTAACCACTTGATAATCTCTTTTTTCACTACGTCCTTCATAATGGGGTTCAGCCTTTGTTGTCCATCGATCATCCCTTTTTCACCATCTTCCAGGATGATCTTATGCATGCATACAGATGGACTAATACCGCGAATATCAGCTATGGTCCATCCGATAGCCTTCTTAAATTGTTTCAGAACTAAGATAAGTTTATCTTCTTGCTCGATAGTTAACTCTGCTGAAACAATCACAGGCAGAGTAGAAGCGTTACCTAAATAAACATATTTTAAATGAGAAGGTAATACCTTGAGTTCTAATTTAGGTGGCTCCTCGATTGACGCTTTTGACTGTGTGTAATCTCTCTCCTCTAAATCCAAATATTTAAAACGGGATTGTGGATTAAATCCCTTTTGATTAGCTTCTAGCAAGGCTAAGTTTTCTTCCTCCTCCTCATCACTTGGAGGGTCTGATGTCAAAATTCTTTCTAGAGGATCCTCAACAGAGTTGAGTTCCTTCTCCACTATTAAATCCTCTAAGTCAGGTACTGCAGAACAATCATCTATTGCATCAGGAAATCGCATTGACTTGAAAACGTTAAATGTTACCTGATCGTCCTGAACGCGCATAGTAAGTTCACCCTTCTGCACATCAATAAGTGTCCTTCCGGTTGCTAATAACGGCCTCCCCAGGATAATTGGTACTTCGTTGTCTGCTTCGAAATCTAAAATTAAAAAATCAGCAGGAAATATAAACTTATCTACACGTACCAATACATCCTCGATTTTTCCTTCTGGATGTGCTAATGATCGATCTGCTAGCTGAAGTGTAACCATAGTAAGTCTAACTTCACCTATCCCCAACTTCTTAAATATCGACATAGGCATCAAGTTGATACTTGCGCCCAAGTCACATAGTGCCTTACCACAATAAGCTGCTCCAATGTTGCATGGTATGGTAAAACACCTAGGATCTTTCAGCTTAGGGGGTAATTTGTCTTGAAGATATGCACTGCATTCTTTCGTCAAAGCTACCGTCTCAAATTCTCTAAGTTTTCGTTTCTTGAACAGGATATCTTTCATAAATTTTACGTAATTTGGCATTTGTTCAAGTGCTTCAACCAACGGGATGTTGATATGAAGTTGCTTGAGTACGTCAAGAAATTTCTTGAATTGGACCTCCTGTTTTTGCTTCAGAGTCTTTGAGGTAAGGTGGTGGAGGTTTATATCTTTGAAATTGGTCTTTGGTTGATTTATCTTTAGTGGTAATTCTCTCGCTAATGGATTGGTTGGTGATCGAGAATTTCTTTGGTTACGAGGTTTTCTTTTCAGGTCTTACAGGTTTTGGTTCTAGTGGAACTGGAACTTCAACACTCGGTTGAACTTCTTCCGAATCTTGAGCTTCAGCATGCTCCTTTTCAGCTTCAATGATGTTGGGCTCTACCGTTTTTCCGCTCCTCAATGTTAGTGCTTTACAATGCTCCTTCCCTGGATTTCTCAGATTTTTCGAATCACTAGGTAGAGCACCCTGTGGACGGTTCCTAAGTTCAGTAGCAAGCTGGTCCACTTGGTTCTCCAAATTCCTTAGAGTGGCGTCATTCTTCGCCATGTATGCCTTCAATAAATTCTCTAAGCTATTGGATGATTCAGCCTGAACTGGTCTCTGAACTTGTTGTGAAAAACTAGGTAACTGGGTTGGTCTAGGTTGGGTGTAGTTATTCACGCCTCCGGCCCCTTGGTTACTCCGGGAAAGATTGGGGTGATTTCGCCACGATGGGTTGTAAAAGTTGGATTCTGACCCTTGCCTTCCTCGGTTGCAGTTACGATTACCTATGTAGTACATGGATTCGGGTTTGTGGACACTCTTCAAACACATGTCCTTCTCCACAATAGACACAGGCTATATTCTCATATTGGTTAGGTGGTTGAGCTGCAAAACTATTAGACCCATTAGTGGTAAGATTCTTTAACATTGATGATATCGAAGATACCTGAGATGCAAGTGAAGTGAAAGCATCCACTTCATGAATTCCAGCAACTCGTCTTCCTGACGTTGCTGATTGGTTGGCCACTGGTAATTGTTACTGGCGATCCTCTCGATGATTTCATAAGCCTCATTGTAAGACTTAGATAAGATAGCACCGTTAGCAGAAGCATCTACTACCATCCTTGTTTGAGCATTGAGACCATTGTAAAATGTCTCAAGTTGGATGCAATGTGGAATTTCGTGATGAGGACATTTTCGTAATAACTCTTTGAATCTTTCCCATGCCTCATACAAGGACTCATCATCCATTTGTTGGAAAGCAGTAATCTCATTTCTAAGCTTAGCAATCTTGCTAGGTGGGAAATACTTCACGAGAAATCTCTCTTCTAACTCTTGCCATGTAGAAATCGAGTTTGGTGGCAGTGAGTTTAACCAGGCTCGAGCTCTATCCCTCAGCGAGTACAGGAATAGTTTTAATCGTAATGCATCTTCGGGTACTCTAGCTAGCTTGAAAGAGTCGCTCACCTCCATAAACAGTCTTAAATGAAGATGAGGATCTTCAGTAGGCATTCCATCGAATCGACCTTTATGCGAAGCATCCGGAACATGATCCGGCTTCACTCAATTGTTGTGCCTCGATCTCGGGTCTTCTAATACACGAATTAAGGTCATTAAAAGCGCACGGCATCTTTGTCGCAGAGAGCTCTATCCCTATCATCAGCAATTAGGATAGGATTTTGAGCAAGGTTTGCTCCGTTTCCTTGATTGATATTTTCGAAATTCATCTCTTCGGTCCTTCTCTGGTTCGCTTGTCTTCTTCATTGGCGAAATGTTCGTTCTATTTCAGGGTCCACTGGGAGTAAGTCAATAATCAGAGGAGAATTAATTAAGTCAGTAAAATTGAACAGGAAAATAAAAGAACCAAAATGTAAAAAGAAATTCACAAAAAAAAATTTTTAATACAGTCCCCGGCAACGGCGCCAAAAACTTGGAACGGTGGAAATGTGCAAGTGTACACAATCGTAACAAGTAACAAAGTGACAAGTAAATGTCGAGTTATCGTACCCACAGGGACTGTAAAAAGTAATATTTATGAAATTAATTAAAACACTTTGGTGAGGTAAAAATAATTTTGGTTTGAAAAGAGTGATTTTAAAACTAAGCAAACAATTTAAAAAGATAAATAAAAGAGTACTAGTGCACGATTTCAATTAAGATTTAATCAAGATGATATAATTGTGTTGGATTAATTATACCTTTTTAACTTAGAAATATTAAATTCGTGCTTATGCTGTTATGAATAAATTCGCGGCAACCCAGTAATTTGCTAACTTATGAACATATTTACTAATTAAAATTCCATTTATCTCTTGGACACATCCCTATGCCAATTCAACCGACTAAACAGATTTAATAAAGTAAACATGCTATCGCACATACATACTTATTAAATTAAATTATCTCTCGCATATTCCTATGTCGATTCAACCGATTAATTCAACTTAATAAACATGTAAAAGATCATGTGAAGTAACAAAGTAGCCATACCTTTCAACGAGATAGTGCTTTTTCAACTCTCTCAAAACGGAATCTATTCCAAACATATATGCCATGGTTCCTTACTTCGACAGGGTACAAATATCTAAATTTGATATTTTTAGATACTTTTTCAGACCTATTGCCGATACTAAGTAGCAGTCAAAAATTTGTATCCATTTTTCATGATATTATGCATGGATCAGATATATCATGGCGAATTCTTCAGAAAAAATTGTGTCTTCCACAATGGAATCTGATAAGTGAGATTTCGAGTAAGTGTTTACATAATTTTCTTGAAACAATTTAATCACAACAATCCTGCAAGTTATGCAAGGCATATGTATCGCCAAATACAATGCTAATTTAATTTTCAGTTACCTTAGAAGAATTAAACATGCACTGATTAAGTACTGAGTCCATTAATTGCAATTTCAATCCGCTTAAACAATTAATTCTTTAGTTATCTAAACAATTATAATGCCAGATAACCTAAGCATGATTTTACTTAATCAAGCATTTCACTAAGGCCTATAACAGCATAAACACTATTTTAACAATTCAAGTAGGCAAAATATAATCAACCCAACACGAATTAAATTCAAGCTAAATTGATTAAAATAAACATTTCAACAACAATATTATTCATAGATATGTTCATCATAAAAACAACAGAAATTAAAAAGAAAGGGAACAGAAAGCAAATCTAGTGTTTCTCTGCGGCTTGACTGTTGCTCCGTTCTTTTGTCTCCGTTGTCTTCACCGAGTAAGGCTTCTATGAATCCTCGATTGTTGCCCAAGATGGCTGAAGAACACCTCTTTCTCAAGAGAGGAAATCGGCACAAGAGGGAAGGAAAATGGGATGGAAAAATGGAGAGGAAACTTTAAGAGAAGTGAAGAGAGGATGAGAGAATGTTATGGAATGAGAGGTGTTGAGGGATGCTTTGAATGATCAGCAAGGGGTGGCTTTTATAGCTGATTGTGGCTGCTAAAAATAGCAAATTCCAGCAGCCAAAGAGCCCTCCCTTGGCCGGCCACACACATGACAAAGTTGAGAGTTTCAACTTTGCTATTTTAGGCTTGGGGCAAATCTACAAAGCCATAAATTAAGGTGGGGTTTGAATGCAATTTAGAAATCTTTTGAGGGCCTTTTTGCAAGCATATTTAATCAGCTAAAATGCTGATTTGGGTCAGCATATGGACGGTTCTGGGCTGCCCATTTGGTGGCTGGTTCGGTTCACCCAATTTGGTTCGACCGGTGCGGTTCACCTAGGCCCTTTCTCCATAATTAATTAAAAATAATTTATTTAACCCAAATTAAATGGGGAATAAGTTAAAATTAATTAAATTATGAATTAATACACATTTCTGGACCGTCTTAGGCTGGAAATTAGAGTGCCTCGATATTTCAAATTGCTTCGGTTTTTGCCAAAGTGATGTCATTTGAGCCAATTTTTCGCCCTTTCTTGCGAATCTGTTAAAAATAGTCAAATTTAATCAAAATTAAGTATAAATTCACAATGTTTCATATTTTTAACATGATTTAATTATTTTATAATATTTAATTATTTTTTTGACAAGAATTTAACCGGATTTGCATGAATTTAAGTAAAATTAGGTATGAAAAAGTATATAAATTTTTGCGTTTCTAAGTACACCCTTTATTATTCATGTTGACATTAAAAATGAATAATATTTTATATTTTTAAATTAATATAATTTTTATTCAATCTATATAGTTGAGTTGAAATTGAATTTAACATATTAAGAATATGTAAAAATAATTATTAATTATATTTATATTTATATTTATATTTATATTTATTTAGACTTGAATTGCTAAAAATATTTTCTTAGAAGCTTAATTAAGATTAGACTTATCTTTATTTAATCAGATAAGTAGGATCTTTTATCTTTTCTTTTTCATTGTTATTCCTTTCATTATGAATAGTTTAATTTCATTGAAGCCTCAGGTCAACAAAAGTTCGGTGTTTGAATTGTGAGATCCGAAATTATACTTTATTTTCTTTTCGCCTTGATATTTACTTTTTCTTTGAATTACATAAAAAATAGGATTATTTCCTAATTTTGTTTTTTGGTATTGTTTCGATAAGGGCCTCTTGTCTAATGCTTTAAATAATACACAATCAGTAAAAATAATTCAATCCGTAATTCTCATTTTATTTTACCAAAAAAATAAATTGGCGTGGTTCAATTGGGTGCGTAATTGGGTGATGTCATAGGAACTAGCTATCTAATTTAAATGATTTGTATAGTTGAGATCATTAATTAGAGTTGAGTTCTTCTTATTCGCAAGGCTATCGAAGAATTAAATTATGAGAGTTGATAATGTCATTCGCTTGACAAGAATTAATTGTCAGGTTGCTCCCAGTCATAATTAATTTACCACCACAAAAGAATTGAGATTGTTGCTCAATCAATTTAACTAATTTATCATCAAATGATGAGGCATCTATAATTCATGATCAATTTAGAACCTAAAAGTGAAGTCGCACTTGAGCCTAGAGGTTTTATCCTTTTGGTTCAATCTACTTTTAGTTCAAAATTTTATATTGTATTTCGCATTTATTTTGATTTTATTTGTTTAATTTTGTTATACTTTCAACCCCTTACTTTATTTTCACAGTTTCGCACAAATCTTGGATAAAAAATTATCAATTCAATTTATGTGAGACTTTTTATTCGTTTGACTTCTAAAGTGTAAGATTTTTTATTTTTGGTGAATTAATCAACATTGATCAGTATTTTCTTTTTTTCATAGCTACACACTTGAGCATATTAATTATTAATTATAGATATTATTTTAGATTGATTATCATTTAACTAGTGCCATAATTATGTACCAATTATATATTCTTTCATCATACATTTATTTAGTTTATTGTACATATTATACTAAGTTTATTTTAAATTCAATTTATTCACTTTTCCTATCATTCTATTGTCATGACAGTTTCACTTTATAATTCTACATTCTTATTCATTCTAATTTTACTTTAAACTATATTTTTAATTGCTATTGTAATTATGTAACACCCTAATCCCGAATACGGAGTACTCAAATACTAAGGCGTTACATCAGGTCACCGGAGCAACCCAGCAAAATTTTCAAATAATTTAAAAAATTGAATTACATTTTATATAAGAGAAAATACTATACATAGTTATACTGAAAATAGTAATAAAAGTAATTATACAAAATATGTGGAGCTTCAATATCATCGTATATCAAAATAGTCAAAATAAAAAAAATGATAAATGAGTTACAGACCTACAAAAAAAATACAAGTAAAGCCTCAGGAATACAATGCCCACTAATAGATAAGGTACTGTACTCCGAATACGTGATGCTAGGAGTCTCTTGTCGGTGATGTTCCTCAGACACGAACAAAAGTCTATAAATATGAACATTAAGACAATTTGAAGGCTGAGCTTTACAGGCTCAGTGGTACACAACAAATCTACCATACTTCAAGCAATTCATCAATATAAACATGCAAATCAATGTATACATAGAAACATGACATGAGTATCGAATAATTAAATCACGAGTCATTAAATCTATATAACCAAATCACTTGCATATCAAACTTGCCAAACTTGTTAGATTGCACATACTACTCAAATAATCGAGTATCCGGATGGTCCTGCGCCACTCATGGTTGCTAGTTAGCTTAAAGCCCGAAGACTGAGTGATGAGTTACTAAACCAACTAAAATCACGACAAAGACAAGCGCACCTATCGAATAATAGTATAGCTATGGTATAAGTCAGGAATATCGTATCCACTAGAACAAAAAGTACTAGTAATGACTGTTTTTCTATTATTTAGCCGACAAATTAATGGGATTGATTTTTCTCTAAAATTAACTAACTAATTACTAAGAACGCAACAGAGAATGAATTAGGAAAATATTTGAAGAAAACGAATGTGATAGACAATACCCAAGAAAGAATCCACCTAGACTTCACTTATTATCCCGAATCTAAATTAAACGATTTATTCACTTGTGCCTTGATCTGTAGAAATCCCTAAATTATGTTAATATCTCTTTCAAGAGTAAAAACAACTGACTCTAGGTTGATTAATTGAAATCTCTTTCTAATTAAAATTCCTATTGTCGCATTAACTCGATATATGGATTCCCCTATTAGATTTGACTCTAATTGGATAGATTTATGTCGTCCTATTTCTAGGATTGCATGCAACTCTACTCAATTACGCTATATCTACTCTTAAACAGGAACTTTTTCTCCACCAAATAAGCACATTTAACATGAATCAATATCTTGAAAATATCAAAACATGAAATAAGCATACATAATTGAGAACAAGAATTCAAGTATTTATCATGTAAATTAGAAATTAAATAACAAGATCCATCATAGGTTTCATCTTCCCTAGGCATCCAGGGAATTTAGTTCATAATCTGGAATAACATCATCTCAAAGTTAAGAAAACAACAAGATATAAAGAAACCCAATAAAACTTCTAAAGAAATTGAATGGAGATCTTCAATCTTGAAGGAGATCCGCTTCTGAAATGAATCCGATGGCGTTTTTTGAGTCTTTTCTTCGTTCTTCTCTGCGTACCCCCTTAGGTCCTCTTCTAGTGTGTATTTATAGACTTTAGAATGCTCTGAAAGCTTAAAAACTGGGTTTTTCCGTGTGTTTGGGAAACAGGGAGCGATATCGACATGAGCTGGCACATGAGCGTGTGGCCAGCCCGTGTGACTCACACGGGCGTGTGCCCAGCCTATTTGGAAGTGCCCAGGCTGTGTGCTTCCTGAAAACAGCTCTTTTTGTCCTATTTTGGCCCGATTTTTGCTCCTTTCACTTCTTTATGCTCACCAGAGTATAGAAACATAAATTTAAAGGATTAGAAGCATCAAATTCACTAATTTACATAATAAATCATCCAAAAACATGTCAAGCATGGGATTAAAACATGCTACTTTTATGGTTTATCACTGAGCGCAAACAAAACACCAAACATATAATCACAAAAATACAACCATGACATTTGAGTCTCATACTCGTTTCAACTTGCTTATCATTCCAGCTAAAATATTAACTAATAAGATGTGACAGCCTACTTCCTTGACATTCTAACCTTTTCTTATTCAAAAATTAATAACTCTTAATATAGAATTGTTATAGGCCAATTTTGGGCCATTTTTTTAATAACTCGGGCCTAGTTACATTTACAAATGACCCCTTTTAAAACCCAATACAAAACTAAACTCATTCCAACCTAAACCCCAAAACCCAACAGACAACCTATTTTAAACCCAATAACCCACAAAACCCAAGCCCGTTTCCAACATTTTAAACCCAATAGCCCAACACCCAAGACCCATTACACAAATCAGAAACAAAAATATCTAACCACTAACCCTAACCCTAGCCCCTAAAGCGGCGCTGCACCAACCCTCTGCCATCTGACCAGCGCCGCAACAACCCTCTGTCAGGTCACTGTGGCCACCGTCCTCAACTTGCACCTGCAAGGGAATACACGAAAAGACAGAAAGTAAAAAGGAACTTGTACAGGCTATAAGAGCCAATTTTAAAAACTTTGTAAAAGGGAGGTTTTTTCTTTGGACATCAATACAAAAGATAGAAATAGTTCAAAACACAAATCCAAGCAAAAAAAAGAGAAGAACATAATCAAAACAACAAAAAAACAATCAAAAACAGAATCAAATCAGGAGAAAAAGGTGATTTTTTTTTAATTCCTTTTTATTTTTCGAAATCCTTTTTTATATAGAGTGTTTCTTTCACTTTTTTTTTTTACATTTTGTGTACAAATAATAAAAAATATAAATATAAATAATAATAAAAAAGAATTTTACCTTTTCGGCCACCGTGTACGGTGGTCGACGCCGGCGATGGACGGCGGCCGGTGAGGGTCCGGTGACCGGTCCCCCACCGGAAATCCCTCTCTCCTTTCTCCCCTCTCTCTTTTTTTTTCTTTTTTTTTTCTCTTCTGTTGTCACAAATGAAATTTAAAATTTTTTTTGGCTTTTATAGGGACCAAAATGCACCGTTTTGGTCCCCCCATTAAACGAAAAACGACGTCGTTTCGGCCCCGGTTCGGGTCGACCCGACCCGCTCAGTCGGGATCCGTGTTTTTTTAGCTGAAGGGCAATTTGCGCATTTGGCCCTTCCGCTTTTTCAAACCTTTGCAATTAAGTCTTTTGTCTTTTTTAATTCGACCCGGATTTTTCATGCTTTTCAATTTGGCCCCCATCGATCTGTGATGTTTTAATAAATGGGAATATTGCGCTCTTGGTCCCTCTAAGTCGCATGCGCGTTTCAATTCGGCCCGTGGCTTATTTTATTTCAAATTTCGCCCCAAAATTTTGTTTTGTGCTCGATATAGTCCTTTTGTTAGTTTATTGTTTATTTTCAAATTATTTTGTTATTATTATTTTATTATGTATTATTATTAATTATAATCTATATAGTTATTTTATTTATTTATTATGTATAGTATAGTATCTTTTATATATATATATGTACTTAGTATACTTAGGTATTATATTATATATATATTTTTATATGTTATATGTACTTTTAATATTATATTTTATATGTATCATATATTTTTAATGTTGTATTATTATATTTTAATATTATATTATATATATTTTTTCATATTATATTACGTACATATATTTTCTAATATTTTTATATATATTATCATGTATATATTTTGATATTACTAGTTATATATTACTTATATATTTCCATGTATATATTTTATATTGTCCTATGTACATGTTTATGTAGTGTTATTAATATTTTTTATGTTATTAGTATTTCTAATATGTATGGTATATATTCGTTGTCATATATTATGTATATATATATACTTTCAACATTATTAGTTATTTTTTTTATATACTATTCCATGTACATATTTCCACATTATCCCATGTATATATATTTTTAAATTCTATTATATATATATGTTTATTTTTATACCATATTGTATATATATTATTATCATACTTGTTTTATTCCTAATTCATTTATTATTAATATTTGCACATATATTTTATTCTTGTATACACATTATATATATATAGTTTTATTTTCATATGTTATTATATTTATTATTTTCCATATTGTCACTTGTGATCTTAGTATTATTATATATATTATTATATGTTATTTGATGTACACATATCTTTTTAGTGTTACTATCTTTACTATTATTATTAGTATATGTTCATGTTAAATATGTTCTATATATATATATATATATATATATATATATATATATATTACATACCCATATTAGTATTGATTTGTAAACCTTTTTCATCCTATTTTACGTATATATTCTTAATGTCATTATTACGTATATACATTCATTGTTTCTATTTCATACCTAATTCTAGTATTACATTATATCTTTATTGTTTATAATATTATTGTAATGCTTATATTTGTTTCAATGCACTTTTAGATCGGTCTTTTATTTATTTTATTTCGTATCAATTTGCTTTGTATTTTTACAAAAATCATATTCTTGTTTTCTAATTGATTTCAATAATCAAGGCAACGTACCGATTTAACATTAAGTCGTCGATTTCATCGCTATGTTGGGTGAATATCAATCGACTCGTGTTAAGACGGTATATCCTTCTCAAAAATCAAAAATTGAAAATTTCTCGTCTTCTTTTAATCGGATCACGACTAAATGTTACATTGAACTCGTATTTTTGAAAATCAAGATAACACATGTTTATAAGATACCTATTTTAGGCGTCGCGAGGGTGTTAATACCTTCCTCGCGCGTAACTGACTCCCGAACCCTACTTTTTCTCTGGATTTTGACGTAGACGCAAACTCAGTCTTCTTTTTGTTTTAAAAAATAAATCTAATAGGTATCCGATCACACCTAAAAAAAAGGATCGGTGGCGACTCCCTGTTTATTTCAAAAATCAAACGTCAATTTGCAAGTTTTTAATAAATCGCCACAATTAGCGACCAAGCTAAAACTTTTACGTCGCTACAGCTGGCGACTCCGCTGGGGACCCATTTTGAGAGTCGTGTCTGGAATTAAACTCGCGTTATCAAAATTTTCAAAGTTTCTTGTTCAAATTAACATTTAGTTGTGATCCTCAAATTTTTTGTTTTCAAAAAGTCATGTATTCGCATTATGTTGTAAAAGTTTTTTAACTCGTTTTGTCCTTTTGTTTTTCAGCTTTAAGTTTTATGGTTTTAGTTTTTAGTTTAGTTTTTAAAATAAAACGTAAAGGTTTGTGAGTTTCTCCCCGCACACCGTGCACGTGCATTTTTGCATAACATAAGCTCTATACCCGGGCTCCGTCCGTTTAAGTGAAAGTAAATGCTACGCCTTTATGAGTTAACTCGTCCCTCCGTACAAGCTAGTGAATACTTTCGGGTTGCATATGACTTATACTTTCGTGAGTTAACTTGTCCCTCCGCATAGGCATAAGTAAATGTAATCCCTAGAATTGAACTCGTGAGCCTGTGATAGGCTATGACCGAGGCTTTGTACTAATCTTATTAGATGACAATACGAGCAATTCGAGTACCTATTTAGAACCAAAACCGCATATAGTGAACCATACGAGCCATCTAACTAGAGCCATGCCGAACCTCCGTCCGTTTAGTAGTCACCAAAATAAGTGCACGGGAGGAACGCCTCTTGCCTTGTGCATTTTCACTTTCTATACAAGGGGATTAGGTCTGTTTAATAAACTAGATCGGGTAGTTCGATTTGTTGAATTCTCCATGTTTTTCTACCTGTATTAAATTACTAATCAAGGTTGTTCGTCTTTGCCTTATTGTTTTTCATCATGCATTATAGGCATTATATTAGAAAGGTGTTGACTAAAGATCGGTTGCCAAAAAACGAGTTTCTAATGGAAGAGTCAATTATACAAACAACCGAGAAAAATGCCGTGGTCCGGGACTAGTCTCTAAAAACTCAAAAAGAAAAAGGGGATAGTCTAATAGAGGAATGTATTGCCAATCTGCCCGAGCTTGTAACTGTGAATGTTCGCCAGAATAACCTTGAAGATTTGATTTGGGTTTGGAATCAGTGGGACTCGGACACTAGGGGAATCTTCACTGAAAGATACGGGGATATAGCCAACCTGATTGCCATCAACGTTGACGAATGATTGATTCAAGCTATGATCAGATTCTGGGATCCAGCCTACCAGTGTTTCACCTTCAATCAAGAAGACATGACCCCGACTATAGAAGAATACACTGCTTTGCTTCGAATCAATAATGTGCAATTCTACAAAATATATGTGAAAGAGCCCAAGCCGATGACCTTCAAGAAAAAGTTAATGAGATTGACAGACATGACCGACACATGGGCCGAAAAACAGATAAAGAAGAAGAATGAAACCATTTGCATTCCATGGTCTTCCCTACGAGATTTGGTTACGAACCATCCCGACACATCTTTGAAAAGGGTAAATCTATTCGCTTTGGCCATTTACGGTTTGGTCATTTTCCCGAAAGTTCTCGGACATCTTGAAGTTGCAGTAGTTGATTTCTTTGAAAGGTTAAAACAAGGAATCAACCCTGTCCCGACTATCCTAGCCGAGACCTTCAGATCCCTGAGTAGTTGTCGAAGGAAAGGGGAAGGACGATTTATTGGATGTACGCAGTTGCTAAATGTTTGGATCTTGAGCCACTTCTGGAAAGTAGAGCGCACACTGTTCCATATGTTTTCTAAAACATTCTCCCCGTTAGAAGCTTATCTCGAGAAAGAATGGCCAAAGGAAGTCACCGAACAGCATTGGGTTTCAGTTTTTCAGAATCTCCATGCTGAAGATGTAACCTGGAGAGCACCGTGGATACGCCCTTCGGTTCTGTTATACAAAGTGGGCAACCAAGATTGAGTGCCACTGCTTGGATTATGGGGAGGAGTTGGTTATGCCCCGTTAATGGTCCAAAGGTAATTTTCTTCCGATAATTCATACCCGTCACCGAAGGATTAATACAGTCCGAGTTTGCTTTCGCGGGTGAAGGTTATATGAGAAGGGTCCGGAACACTGTAAAGTCTTGGAAGAAAATTCATCTGATGGAATTGGCTCTATATGCTGATACCATCACCCAAGATTACGACATATGGAGGAAGCAACGGGTGAATAGTCAGCAAATCTCATCGACAAACTACACCGTCCAAAATTCTTTCTCGGAAGAAGTACCATCTGAGCTAGAAATTACGAGATAAGAATTTGAACGAGAAAATGCCAAGATGTCTGAGGACCTTAGTGCTCTTCAAGAGGAAAACTACCAACTGAAGATTGACATTCAGATTAAAAGATCCAGAACCGAGAAAGTGCAAAAAGAAGCTGAAGTCGTAAGAAATGACTTAAGGGACCTTCATCTGGAAAATAAGAAGTTAAGAGGCACTATCAAGAATAGTGGGCTGGGCAAGTCATCAGCAGAATGGAAAGAAGAATTAAACAATATCAAAGGCGGAATGGAATTTTGGAAAGAAAAAGCGAAAAAAGAAGAAGAAAATGTCGCGCGGGCTATGATAGAGCTAAGGAAGAAGAACACCGAATATGAAGCTATGTCTGCCGAGGTAATGACTAGTCGATCTAAACGTCAAGAACTAAAAGAGAGGATACGGGATTTAGAAGATATGCTGCAAGACCGTCAACAACAGTTAGATACTCTCTTGAAGGCTCTGGAAGAAAAGAATAGTCAATATGATAGAGACATTCATGCTTACGAAGAGGGTCTCCAAGAAAAAGAAATGCAACTTGATTTCTTGATCAATGAAATTTGCAAGGCGGCTATGCAAGTTGTGCAGTTGTCCGATGAGACCGAAGCTCTCAGTTGCTAATTCTCTCCGAGCCAAAGATCAAACATGTTAGAGTTCTTAGAGCGAGTGAAGAAACAAGGCGATGTGGCTAGGAAATTTGTGTAACTGTTGAATCAAGAAAAATGGTGAAACTTTTTGTAATAGACTCTTTTGATAAATAAAATGCCTAAGTATGGGGCTATCTTGAAATCAACACCAAAATTCTTGCATATTTATTCACGATTAACATTCATTTATCATTCATTTATCATTCATTCATTCATTCATTCATTCATTCATTACATATACATGTCACCATAATTATCCACCAAGGCTAAAACTGTATAATTCGTAGTTGCGACACTTCAAGACTGGAATCACGTCATTCGTATAGAACGCGTCGACAAGCTAGGGCAATGGAGGCTGAATTCAATGAAAGAATTGAAAGGATGGAAAGAGTTCAAAGGGAATTACAAGAGCAGTTGGCCAAGTCGCAGCAAGAGACAAGAAACTTAATGGTGAGATCTCGAGAAGAATCGCTCGAACAAAGATACCAAATGGCCAAAATGATGGAAATGATGTCAGCTCTAGTAAAAGGAAAGGGACCTATGAACCCTGACATTGTGGAACCACAGTCAAGGGTTAACATCAATTAGGATCCACCCTATCCTCCAGGATTTACTCCACCGCATGCCCACGCAACACAAAGAGGGTACGCTCAATGGGAACCCACAGGCCTGGAACAACGACCTGCACCACCTGCTAATTTGGGGCAAGGAGTGTTCATATCAAACCTAGGGGCTAGTCCTGCTGATCCACTCGTTCCAGATTTGGACGATCCAGCAAAGATAGCCAGGTTGAAAATGGATGATCATGATGTTCAAGATAAGTATATGATTTTGGAAGAAAGACTCAAAGCGATAGAAGGTACTGAAGCCTTCTCTGCATTGGGCACTAAAGAGCTCAGTTTGGTACCCGATTTAGTTTTGCCTCTCAAGTTTAAAGTACCAGATTTTGAAAAGTACGATAGGACAAGATGTCCAAAAGCACATCTCATCATGTTTTGCCAGAAGATGACCGGTTATGTGAACGAGGATAAGCTATTCATACATTGTTTTTAAGATAGTCTAACAGGGTCAGCTCTTCGGTGGTACAACCAACTTAGTAGGGAAAAGATCCGATCCTGGAAGGACTTGGCGTCAGCATTCTGTGAGTAGTACAAGCATGTGTCAGATATGGTGCCTGACCGAATGACTCTGCAAATAATGGAGAAGAAACCAACGGAGACCTTCAGACAGTACGCTCAAAGATGGAGAGATATCTCGGCCCAAGTGGAGCCTCCACTGACGAAGACTGAGATAACGGTTCTTTTCATCAATACTCTGAGAGCACCATAGAATGGCAAGCTGGTGGGAAGTGTTAGAAGGATTTTTCAGATATCGTAATATTCGGAGAACTTATCGAAAGTGCCATCAAGAGTGGAAGGATGAAAGGCTCTGATACTTCAAGAAAGGCAGCACCAGTAAGGAAGAAAGAGCCAGAAGCCCACATAGTGGGAGTAGGAAACCGTTATACCCCTAATCCATATCCAAATCAACCCTGACCTCGAAATTATCCACATCTAAATTTTTATTATCCTCCTCAAACCCCTTACTACCAAACACCACCTCCTTCCTACCCTGTATACGCCACGAACAATCAAAGACCCGTTGCCACATTCTCACAAAACACTGTACCCATTCAAAGCCAACCCAGAAACGAACCAAGACCAGTAAGGCCCAACCCTGAGAAAACGTAATTTACTCCTATTCTTGTGTCGTATGGGGAACTATACCCGAAACTCTTGGAGAAGTAATTAATATCTCCCCATTACATGGCATCCCTTAAACCTCCATACTTGAAATGGTACGATCCAAACGCTAGTTGTGCATACCATGCCAGGAACCAGGGGCATTCTACGGAGAACTGTCTTGCCTTCAAAAGGAGAGTTCAAGGACTCATCGGTTTCGGGCATTTTACGATTTGATGGTACTGGCGGTACAGCCGGGAATCCATTTCCAAACCACACCGAAGGGAACTTGAGCGCAATAGGAGAGGAGGATAAACGAAAAAGTAGAAGATGAGTTTCTGAAATAAGAACACCTCTGCAGAAAATTTGGGAGGTACTAGTTGAAAAAGGGTTGCTCTGTCATCTTAACGGAGTATTCGAAAGAAAAAACACAAAAGGTCACAGTTTTTGTGAGCTCCATGGTATTGGGGGGCACGACATTCAGTCCTGCGAGGAGTTTAGAAGTTTACTGCAAAGTATGATGGATAATAAAGAGATTGAGATCTTTTATAAAGGCGAAGAGGCCGATAGAAGAGAAATATGCGCATCTGACAATCAATCAATAGGTTTCCCGTATAGCGCCGACCGACCGTTAATAATTTATTACGACGCGAAGAAGGAGCCGGTGAAACCAAAAGTGATAATCGAAATACCATCTCCTTTCTCTTATAAGGACAATAAAACAGTACCATGGAGGTACGATGTCAACATCGTCACACCTGAAGGTGAAAAACCCGAAGCTACAACTGGAGATATTGGGGAGGTAGGCCATTTTACCGGCAGTGGGCGTTGTTATTCTAAAGAAATTGAGCCAGCAAAGAAAAATAATGACTTGAAACAAAAAGGAAAAGTAGTGATGTATGAGGCCGAAGTCGAGCAAGAAACTCCATCCGTGCAAAAAACTAAAAAGCCTGTGGATGAGGAGGAAGCACAGGAGTTCTTGAAATTTATCAAACACAGTGAATACAATGTGGTGGAACAATTGAGTAAACAGCCAGCACGAATCTCAGTTTTATCTCTATTGTTAAATTCAGAGCCACACCGGAACGCTTTATTGAAGGTGTTAAATCAAGCTTACGTAGCAAACAACATATCTGTTGAGAAGCTTGATAGGTGGGTAAACAATCTGAATGCAGACAATTTCATCTCTTTTAGTGATAATGAGATACCGCCAAACGGTAGAGGCTCGGTGAAAGCGCTGCATATTACGACTCGCTGCAAGGGCTACATAATACCAAACGTGCTCATCGATAATGGGTCAACGCTCAACGTCATGCGGTTGGCCACACTTTCCAGAATTTCGATGGATCTGTCCTATTTAAGGCCCTGTCATTCCACAGTAAGGGCATTCGACGGGACAAGGCGTGAAGTCATGGGAAAGATTGAGATCCCTCTGGAAGTGCCCTTATATATACGAGGTTGAATTTCAAGTCATGGACATTACACTATCATACAATTGTCTCTTGGGAAGACCTTGGATCCATTCCGCTGGAGCAGTCCCATCATCCCTCCATCAAAAGGTGAAATTTATCATAGACGGCTATTTGGTCACTGTCGAGGGAGAAGAAGACATTGTAGCATCTATTTCTACCGACGCACCATACATTGAAGTAAGTAAAGATGCTATAGAATGTTCCTTCCGATCCTTTGAATTTGTCAATGCCACATTTGTCGCTGAGGGAAACAGAATTCCCGTGCCAAAACCGTCAAGAAATACCAGGATGGGTATCAAGCTGACTGTGGGGAAAGGAGCCCGAGCGAGGAAAGGATTGGGAAAATTTCAGCAAGGAATAGTCAAGGCTCTGAGGCCAGGGCATCATAAGGCTCGATCTGATTTAGGTTTCAAATGACGCTTGCGTCAAAGAAGAAGAAGACAGTGGAAGAAAGATCAGAAAAGAAGGATTGTGAGAACTTTGGGACGAAAATCAGAATGGGAACCCATAGAGTACCCTCCTTTGTCAAGAACATTTACATCTGCAGGAGTGATATACCCGGGGTATGATAATTTACGGAGCACGCTAGTATTAATCGAGAAGGGTTTTCAGAATGTCAGTATAAATGTCATTAACAAAGGGGCTGGTGCAAGTAAGGACGTCTCAAGGATACGCCCTTGTCCCCTAAGTTTCATGTTGAACAATTAGACTGCCGAGGACCTTCTTGTAGTTTATAAGTCTTCAGAGTAATGCTCAAACATTAACCCTCTATTGTGTCCTTAGATATAATAGAATTCTTTTGTAAGAGCTTGCATTCGCTCTTTATCATTCAAATGAATATCAATAAAGATACATTTTGTCACGATTTTTTGAATTATCACTAATTTCATAACCATTTTCTCATTTCATAGCCTATCCTTACATTTGCCTCATGCCATAACATAACATTTCGTTTGTTGGTTCCAATAATCAAATGCCTCTCTATAGTTTCCTTTTCCATCCAACTTTCAGGTGCTCAGATATCGACAACATGAACAAACCCGTTACGAGTCTTGAAATTGATTTTGAGAAGGCTGTTTGTTTAGGAGAATTCGAAGCCGAAGAAAATGCTGAAGATTACATCTCGTCTCCTGACTTGTTAAGAATGGTGGAACAAGAGGATAAACAGATTTTGCCTCATGAAGAATCTGTTGAAACAATAAATTTGGGCATTGAAGAAAGGAAGTAAGAAGTGAAGATTGGGACTTTTATTTCAGAGAGCACCAGGCATAATTTGATCGTTTTGCTCCGTGAGTACAAAGATGTATTCGCATGGTCATATCAGGACATGCCAGGATTAGATGAAGATGCAGTGGTCCATGAGCTCCCATTAAAGCTAAAACGCAAACCAATCCAGTAAAAGTTAAGACGGATGAGACCCGAAATGCTGTTGAAAATAAAAGAGGAAGTCAAGAAACAATTTGATGCTGGCTTCTTACAAGCCTCTAAATATCCAGAATGGGTGGCTAACATAGTCTCGGTACCAAAGAAAGATGGCAAAGTACGAATGTGCGTGGATTACCGTGACCTGAACCGAGCAAGCCCAAAAATAACTTTTCCTTACCACATATTGATACGTTGGTGGACAACACAACAAAACATTCATTGTTTTCTTTCATGGATGGATTCTCGGGGTATAATCAGATCAAGATGGCCCCTGAGGATATGGAGAAAACTACCTTCGTAACAATGTGGGGAACATTTTGCTACAAGGTGATGCTATTTGGGTTAAAGAATGCTGGGGCAACATATCAGAGGGCTATGGTAACGTATTCCATGACATGATGCATAAAGAAATAGAGCTCTACGTCGATGATATGATTGCTAAATCCTGAGGGGAAGAAGAGCATGTAGTGAACCTCAAGAAGTTATTTGAAAGGCTGAGAAAGTTTCAGCTAAAGCTTAATCCAGCCAAATGTACGTTTGGGGCTACCTCAGCAAAGTTGCTAGGCTTCATTGTCAGTGAAAGAGGTATTGAGGTTGATCCAGATAAAATAAAAGCCATCCAAGAGTTACCACCTCCGCACACGCAAAAGGAAGTCAGAGATTTTTAGGGAGGATAAACTACATCGCCCGCTCAACTTATTAACCAATGCGACCCAATCTTTCAGCTTCTTCGAAAACATAACCCGGGAGAATGGAATGAGGAATGCCAGGTGGCCTTTGATAAGATAAAGCAATATTTGTCTAGTCCTCCAGTGCTAGTACCGCCAACCCCAGGAAGACCATTGATATTGTATTTAACTGTGTTCGAAAATTCAATGGGTTGTGTATTGGGGTAACACGACGAGTCAGGAAAGAAAGAAAAGGCGACTTATTACCTCAGCAAAAAGTTCACTGAATATGAGGCAAAGTATTCGTCCATTGAAAAATTTTGTTGCGCTCTGGTTTGGGTAGCTCGGAGACTCAGACCATATATGTTGTACCATACGACATGGTTGATTTCAAAGCTGGACCCAATAATGATGGAGTCACCTGCACTTTCTGGAAGAATGGCACGATGGCAGATCCTACTGTCAGAGTACAACATCGTTTATGTGAGCCAAAAGTCGATAAAAGGGAGCGCAATAGCTGATTTCCTAGCAACTCGAACGACAGAGGAATACGAGCCCTTGAGATTCGATTTCACAGATGAAGACTTAATGTGCATCACCAAAAAGGAGTCCGAGTCATCAAAAGAGAAGCCATGGAGGATGAGCTTTGATGGTGTGTCAAATGCCTTGGGACATGGAATTAGAGCAATCCTGGTATCACCAGACAGGAATCATTATCCGTTCACTGCAAGACTGAATTTCTTTTGTACCAATAACATAGTGGAATATGAGGCCTGTATCATGGGACTTCGTGCAGCCATTGAACGAAACATCAAAATCTTAGAGGTGTATGGGGATTCAGCCCTAGTGGTTTACCAGATCCGTGGAGATTGGGAAGTGAGAGACCCGAAATTGATTAAGTACAGCGATTTAGTGGCTGAATTGATCAAAGAATTCAAAGAAATAACTTTTCATTACTTCCCACGAGAAGAAAACCAATTGGCTGATGCCCTGGCCACTTTGGCTTCAATGTTCAAAACAAGTAGAGAAGCAGAAATAATGCCCCTTAAAATGAGCATATACGAGGTACCTGCATACTGTTGTAGCATTGAGAAAGAGGCAGGCGGACGGTCATGGTTTCATGATATCTTAGAATATGTCAAGAATCAAAGGTATCCCGAACAAGTGAATGAAAACGACAAAAGAACAATCAGAAGAATGGCAGCTGGATTTGTTCTTGATGGGGACATCCTGTACAAAAGAGGAAAGAATCAAGTACTCTTGAGATGCGTGGATGATGTGGAAGCCAGAAAAATACTTGAAGATGTCCATGAAGGAATCTGTGGAACACATGCCAACGGTTTCAGTATGGCCAGAAAGATTATGAGACTCGATTATTATTGGTTGACGATGGAAAGTGACTGCATTAATTTTGCACGAAAATGCCACAAATGTCAAATTTATGGTGATTCATGTAACCCCTTCTCCTCTTCATGTCATGACTTCTCCGTGGCCTTTTTCTATGTGGGGCATGGATGTTATAGGGCCAATTTCTCCAAAGGCTTCTAATGAACACCGATTTATTTTTGTGGTCATTGATTACTTCACAAAATGGATAGAAGCCACTTCATTTGCCAATGTAACGAAGACTGCAGTTTGTAGGTTTTTGAAAAAAAAAATCATTTGTCGATATGGTTTGCCCGAAAGAATCATTTCAGATAACGCTATGAATCTGAACAACAAGATGATGAAGGAAGTGTGTGAGCAATTTCAAATAAAGCATCATAACTCATCACCCTATCGTCCGAAAATGAACGGAGCTATTGAAGCGGCCAATAAGAACATTAAGAAGATTATTGGGAAAATGACCGAGACCCATAAAGATTGGCACGAGAAGCTACCATTTGCTTTGTATGCATATCGCACATCTGTGCGGACATCTACGGGAGCAACTCCTTTCTCTCTGGTTTATGAAATGGAAGCTGTGTTACCTATCGAAGTTGAAATCCCTTCTCTACGAGTCTTAATGGAGTTAAAACTAGAGGAAGCAAAATGGGTTCGAGCTCGATATGACCAGTTAAACCTCGTCGAAGAAAAACGCTTAAAGGTAATCTGTTATGGACAGATATACCAGAAGAGAATGATCGCGGCCCATGACAAGAAAGTACGGCCAAGAGAATTCCATGAAGGAGAACTCGTGCTGAGAAAGATTCTCCCAATACAAAAAGACCTGCGAGGAAAATGGGCACCAAATTGGGAAGGACCATACGTTGTAAAGAAGGCATTCTCAAGTGGAGCTTTGATCCTTACCGAGATGGATGGGAAGGAGTTACCGAATCCAGTGAACTCAGATGCTGTGAAGAAATATTATGCTTGAAAAAAGAAAATCAAGATGAAAACCCGAAAAGGGCATCTAAAAAAAAAGGGGGGGGATCAAGGCGAAAACCCGAAATGGGCGTCTTGATTAAACACAAAAGATTAGGATGAAAACCTGAGAGGGCGTCCTAATGAAGTAAACCTGGGCTTAAAGAAAAGGCGGTCGAACGATGGGTCAAACAGTGAGACTACAGTATTTGAAGCATTTCTGAAAGCTCGAAATCTTCCACGCAAGAAGCCATGCTCGAAAAGTTTCTTGTTTGAGGGATGTGGAAGAGTTCATGCGTTGAATATCTAGAGTATTTGTATCTGTTGAATACGATCCCTTTTTTCTTTTTGACTTTTTTTACTATCATTGGTTAACTTTATTTGTTTGCCACATTTGAAATAAATAAATATGAGATATCATTTTTGTCCCTACCTGACATTTTTTTCATGCATCTTATTATGTGTTTATTTACGTGATAAATAGTGAAATGACATACTCTAAACAAAAGAAGTGTTAAGCATTACCTGGATGAAAATTTGATAAGCATAAGAGCCTCAAAGCAAGAATAAAGTTTAACCAGGGGCAAAAGAGTGATATCTGAAAAACGTCGATTACTCGTGAAGCTTGAAGACAGGTACGAGGCCTAAAGAGAAAGTCGAGAATCAAAGCAATGAACGCAGATCCTCAACAATCGTAGCGAAAAAGACATACAACAAACATGCTTAAGGAGCACTGCATAATCATGTAGGCATATAGGCATTTAAGACAAACATGTTCATATCATGATAACATCATGCATAGCATATACAGGTAATCCAGTAGAGCAAAAGGACGTGATGATAGTTGTATTGAATCAAAGGAAAAGACTCCTGAGTTCTACCAAATGACAGGTTTTGGTATTTTTGATGTTTAATTTCTGTTCTCAGAAATCAACTCATATTGCGAGAGGTGAGTTGAGCCTCAGGACACGCTGAGGTAATTTCAATTTCTGTTTTCCAATTTTGTTTTTTCAAAAAAATCAACTCATATTGCGATAGGTGAGTTGAGCCTCGGGTCACATGCCGATGTATTTTCAAATTCTGTTTTTAATTTTTACTTTTCCAAAATCAACTCATATTGCGAGAGGTAAGTTGAGCCTCAAGACACGTTGAGGTATTTTAAATTTCTGTTTGTCAAAAATCAACTCATATTGCGAGAGGTGAGTTGAGCTTTGGGACACGCTGAGGTATTTTCAATTTCTGTTTTCAGTTTATGTTTTTCAAAGAATCAGCTCATATTGCGAGAGGTGAGTTCAGCCTCAGGCTACATGCCGAGGTATTTTCAAAATTCCGTTTTTCAATTTTCGTTTCTTCCAAAAATTAACTCATATTGCGAGAGGTGAGTTGAGCCTCGGCTCACATGCTGAGGTATTTTCAATTCATGTTTTTTCAATTTATGCTTTTCAAAAATCAATTCATATTACGAGAGGTGAGTTGAGCCTTTTAATTTCTGTTTTTCAAAAATCAACTCATATTACGAGAGGTGAGTTGAGCCTTTTAATTTCTGTTTTTTCAAAAAAATCAACTCATATTGCGAGAGGTGAGTTGAGCCTTTTAATGTCTGTTTTTCAAAAATCAACTCATATTGCGAGAGGTGGGTTGAGCCTTTTAATTCCTATTTTTCAAAAATTAACTCATATTGCGAGAGGTGAGTTGAGCCTCAGGTCACACGCTGAGGTATTTTTCAATTTCTGTTTTTCAAAAAATCAACTCATATTGCGAGAAGTGAGTTGAGCCTCAGGACACGCTGAGGTAATTTCAATTTCTGTCTTTAATTTCTACTTTTCCAAAATCAACTCATATTGCGAGAAATGAGTTGAGCCTTTTAATTTCTGTTTTTTCAATTTATATTTGTCAAAAATCAACTCATATTGCGAGAGGTGAGTTGAGCCTTGGCTCACATGCTGAGCTATTTTCAATCCCTGTTTTTAATGTCTGTTTTCAAAGAATCAATTCATATTGCGAGAAATGAGTTGAGCTCAGGATCACATGCCGAGTAAAGAATAAAGATTGGAGCTGATGGAAGACACCAGATTTGACTCCCTGAAGTTGCAGTGAAGCAGGTCAAAGTTGCAAGTCTCGTCCCCCTGAAGTTGCAGTGAAGCTGATTGAGAATATCAGATCTTGCATTTCTAAAGTTACAGAAGAGAAGACCACAAACGTTATTTCACTGAAGCGATAGAAGAGCAGATTGAAGTTGTACATCTTATCTTTCTAAAGTTACAAGTGAAGCAGATCGAAGCCACAAATCTCATATCCTTGAAGTTACATTTGAATAGATTGAAGCTACAAGGCATATGTCAGAAGATACAGTGGATTGAACCAAAGCTACAAGATGCGATGGACTAGAAGGAGACTATCTGAACAAGAAGAGCTCCAATGAAGTCAAGAATCGGCAAGATAGGGCAAAATTGGCCTTTCATTTTGTCTTTGCTCTATTCTCGTTACACGATAATGAGCAAAGAAGGGCAGCTGTTATAGGCTAATAACCTGAAAACAGCTCTTTTTGTCTTATTTTGGCCCGATTTTTGCTCTTTTCACTTCTCTATGCTCACCAGAGTATAGAAACATAAATTTAAAGGATTAGAAGCATCAAATTCACTAATTTACATAATAAATCATCCAAAAGCATGGGATTAAAACATGCTACTTTTATGGTTTATCACTGAGCGCAAACAAAACACCAAACATATAATCACAAAAATACAACCATGACATTTGAGTCTCATACTCGTTTCAACTTGCTTATCATTCCAGCTAAAATATTAACTAATAAGATGTGACAGCCTACTTCCTTGACATTCTAACCTTTTCTTATTCAAAAATTAATAACTCTTAATATAGAATTGTTATAGGCCAATTTTGGGCCATTTTTTTAATAACTCGGGCCTAGTTACATTTACAAATGACCCCTTTTAAAACCCAATACAAAACTAAACTCATTCCAACCTAAACCCCAAAACCCAACAGACAACCTATTTTAAACCCAATAACCCACAAAACCCAAGCCCGTTTCCAACATTTTAAACCCAATAGCCCAACACCCAAGACCCATTACACAAATCAGAAACAAAAATATCTAACCACTAACCCTAACCCTAGCCCCTAAAGCGGCGCCGCACCAACCCTCTGCCATCTGACCAGCGCCGCAACAACCCTCTGTCAGGTCACTGTGGCCACCGTCCTCAACTTGCACCTGCAAGGGAATACACGAAAAGACAGAAAGTAAAAAGGAACTTGTACAGGCTATAAGAGCCAATTTTAAAAACTTTGTAAAAGGGAGGTTTTTTCTTTGGACATCAATACAAAAGATAGAAATAGTTCAAAACACAAATCCAAGCAAAAAAAAGAGAAGAACATAATCAAAACAACAAAAAAACAATCAAAAACAGAATCAAATCAGGAGCAAAAGGTGATTTTTTTTTAATTCCTTTTTATTTTTCGAAATCCTTTTTTATATAGAGTGTTTCTTTCACTTTTTTTTTTTACATTTTGTGTACAAATAATAAAAATATAAATATAAATAATAATAAAAAGAATTTTACCTTTTTCGCCACCGTATACGGTGGTCGACGCCGGCGATGGACGGCGGCCGGTGAGGGTCCGGTGACCGGTCCCCCACCGGAAATCCCTCTCTCCTTTCTCCCCTCTCTCTTTTTTTTTCTTTTTTTTTTCTCTTCTGTTGTCACAAATGAAATTTAAAATTTTTTTTGGCTTTTATAGGGACCAAAATGCACCGTTTTGGTCCCCCCATTAAACGAAAAACGACGTCGTTTCGGCCCCGGTTCGGGTCGACCCGACCCGCTCCAGGTCAGGATCCCCGTGTTTTTTAGCTGAAGGGCAATTTGCGCATTTGGCCCTTCCGCTTTTTCAAACCTTTGCAATTAAGTCTTTTGTCTTTTTTAATTCGGCCCTGGGATTTTTCATGCTTTTCAATTTGGCCCCCATCGATACGCAGTGTTTTAATAAATGGGAATATTGCGCTCTTGGTCCCTCTAAGTCGCATGCGCGTTTCAATTCGGCCCCGTGGCTTATTTTATTTCAAATTTCGCCCCAAAATTTTGTTTTGTGCTCGATATAGTCCTTTTGTTAGTTTATTGTTTATTTTCAAATTATTTTGTTATTATTATTTTATTATGTATTATTATTAATTATAATCTATATAGTTATTTTATTTATTTATTATGTATAGTATAGTATCTTTTATATATATATATGTACTTAGTATACTTAGGTATTATATTATATATATATTTTTATATGTTATATGTACTTTTAATATTATATTTTATATGTATCATATATATTTTTAATGTTGTATTATTATATTTTAATATTATATTATATATATATTTTCATATTATATTACGTACATATATTTTCTAATATTTTTATATATATTATCATGTATATATTTTGATATTACTAGTTATATATTACTTATATATTTCCATGTATATATTTTATATTGTCCTATGTACATGTTTATGTAGTGTTATTAATATTTTTTATGTTATTAGTATTTCTAATATGTATGGTATATATTCGTTGTCATATATTATGTATATATATATACTTTCAACATTATTAGTTATTTTTTTTATATACTATTCCATGTACATATTTCCACATTATCCCATGTATATATATTTTTAAATTCTATTATATATATATGTTTATTTTTATACCATATTGTATATATATTATTATCATACTTGTTTTATTCCTAATTCATTTATTATTAATATTTGCACATATATTTTATTCTTGTATACACATTATATATATATAGTTTTATTTTCATATGTTATTATATTTATTATTTTCCATATTGTCACTTGTGATCTTAGTATTATTATATATATTATTATATGTTATTTGATGTACACATATCTTTTTAGTGTTACTATCTTTACTATTATTATTAGTATATGTTCATGTTAAATATATTTCTATATATATATATATATATATATATATATATATATATATATATATATATATATTACATACCCATATTAGTATTGATTTGTAAACCTTTTTCATCCTATTTTACGTATATATTCTTAATGTCATTATTACGTATATACATTCATTGTTTCTATTTCATACCTAATTCTAGTATTACATTATATCTTTATTGTTTATAATATTATTGTAATGCTTATATTTGTTTCAATGCACTTTTAGATCGGTCTTTTATTTATTTTATTTCGTATCAATTTGCTTTGTATTTTTACAAAAATCATATTCTTGTTTTCTAATTGATTTCAATAATCAAGGCAACGTACCTATTTAACATTAAGTCGTCGATTTCATCGCTATGTTGGGTGAATATCAATTGACTCGTGTTAAGACGGTATATCCTTCTCAAAAATCAAAAATTGAAAATTTCTCGTCTTCTTTTAATCGGATCACGACTAAATGTTACATTGAACTCGTATTTTTGAAAATCAAGACAACACATGTTTATAAGATACCTATTTTGGGCGTCGCGAGGGTGCTAATACCTTCCTCGCGCGTAACTGACTCCCGAACCCTACTTTTTCTCTGGATTTTGACGTAGACCCAAACTCAGTCTTCTTTTTGTTTTAAAAAATAAATCTAATAGGTATCCGATCACACCTAGAAAAAAGGATCGGTGGCGACTCCCTGTTTATTTCAAAAATCAAACGTCAATTTGCAAGTTTTTAATAAATCGCCACAATTAGTAACCAAGCTAAAATTTTTACGTCGCTACAATAATTATAAGTTGAGCACCGTTTGTTTTATACGAAACTAGACTTTTGTATAATGCTCACTTCCTATTTTATCTTATGAAATTTTTGGTGATTTTTCAAAGTCACTGCTAAATCTGTTTTATAAAAATTCTGCTGTCAAATTTTTATGAACTTTCAACACTCAAAAATTCATATATTTTAAAATACAAATAGAAATCAATCTCTGTTTGTTTTAAACGAAACTAGCTAGACTGACTCACAGTTACAATGATGTATGGATCACTTCTTAATTATTTTTGCAGAATTTATGGTAAATTTTTAAACTTACTATTCATGTAATAATTTATTTCTGGCAGATTTCACAACTAAGTTTCTAGCTTCATTTTAAATCATCCAAACATGATTTCCACCCAAAGACATATAGCATGCATGCATTATCACACAAGCATCATATTTATGACTTAACAAGAAGCATAGGAGAATTGGAGGGCACCACCTTGATGGAAGAAAACCAACAAAGTTTCTTATCTAGCTCTCCACCAATTTGCCTTTACCCTTAGCTTTAGAAGATTCACCATCTTCTTTAACTAATAACCATGTAACACACAAGATTTTCCAAAAAAAAAAAAGTAAGAGTTGATAGGATGCAAAAATACATGCTTTAAATAAATAAATAAATAATATATGAGAAAATGGGTAGAGACTTCTTCAAACTCAAACTCTCCCAAACACCCAAAAACTTCCACCTTCATCCTTGACGAACATAATTTTTTTTTCATGGAACTTAAAAAAAAAAAGCTAGATCAAGATCCTTACCTTTTTTGAGATTTAGAGGATGAAAAATGGTGAGAACTCACTCAAATCTCTCTCCCTCTGCACAGTTTGCTAAGGGAAATAGCTGGAAAGAAGAAATAGATGAAGAAATGTAAAAAGAAAAAAAATAGGATGATTATAATATAGGAAAAAATTGGGACAATTCCACTTTATTCCATACCTCAATCTGCCAAGCCATCTTTTCCTATTAATTGGGAGAAGACTTTTATTAAAAAATGGTAAAATCACCATATTAACCATCCACATTCTCTCTACTTCATACAAGCTTCCCAACATCCTTAATTTCTTATAAAAAGATCCAAAATCCACCAAAATCCCAAAATAAATTTATCCATCGCCAACCCAAATCGACGCTCTAATGTTGACTCGAGAATTTGGAGCCGTTACAAATTATAATTTTATAAAAGCTCCAATTCACAACAATAAATTATTATTATTATAGTTTTGTAATTTTTAGGTAATTAATACATCAAAAGTCCAATGTTGATTGAAGATGATGATGAGAATGATAGATTGAAGAAAAATATCCAGATAAAAGATGATGACAAGAATGATAAATTGCAACATAAGATTATAAATAAAAAATTTAAATAGATTTGTAATATTATTAATATTTATTTTTAAATTATATTATATTTTATTTTTTTAGGAAGTTGGATTTTTTAATTTGTAACTTTTATTTAAACTCATGAAAAGTGTTAAAAGTAATCCATAATCACTTTCACTATGTTTTAAACTATTCAATTTAATCAATAAATAATGTTTTATTATTTTAAATTATTATTTTATTTAAACCGAGGTTAATTCTATTATCATATGACAAAAACACAAAAAAGAGGCATATATAAATAATCTAAGCATACAAAGAGTTGTTACTACATAATAGACACAAATGAAACATTTATTCTATAACTGAAAATAACATTATTATTTAATATATTGATAATATCATTAATTTAATTACATTGATTTTGTAGTGATTAAAAAAACTAAGATAGAAGAATTAAAAATATAATTC
This sequence comes from Gossypium anomalum, assembly GCA_025698475.1. Classification (NCBI taxonomy): domain Eukaryota; kingdom Viridiplantae; phylum Streptophyta; class Magnoliopsida; order Malvales; family Malvaceae; genus Gossypium; species Gossypium anomalum. The sequence goes on along the minus strand of CM046960.1, from coordinate 56,027,722 downwards.
ATCTTTTAAATATTGTATAGATATAATTTTTTAATATTGAGTTAATTATGGTTTAAAAGTCTTTTTACGTTTTTAATATTATATATTAATTATTTTATAATAAATACAAAATATAAATACAAACACATATATTCACGTGCAACTTAAGTGATATTAAAAATTAACTTTTTTAAAAGTATAATATTAATAGTAAAATAAAATTGAATATTATAGTTAAAATCCAACCATTGTTTTAAGGGTAAACTATTAAAATTGTTACTTTTATTTACCTCATATTACATTTTAGTCATTTATATTTGAAATGTTATGTTTTAGTCACTTACGTTATCGCGTTGTAACATTTTAGTCACTAGGTCGTTAATTTCCATTAATGGTGTAACAGTAAATTGGCATGGCACGTTAAATCATCATTTCAAACAAAAATTTTAAGTTAATTTATACAATCAGTCTCCATATTTTTTCGTTTTGAGTAATTTAATTTTTTCTTTTATTTTCTTTTAACTTTCCTTTTTTTTTTCTTTTTTTTTCATTCACTTCTCCTCCTCCCTCCGTTTTCCTCTCTTTTCCATTTCTTTTAATGTAGATTTTTTATGTTTTTCATTTGTTAAAACTAGTACCCTATACTTTTATTTTTTTTAATAATTTAAATTTTTTCGAGTGAGGCAAGCTTATGGACTAGTTTTAACAAATGGAAAATATAGAAAAACTGCATTAAAATAAATAGAGAAGGGAGGAAAACATAGGGAGAAGCAGAGGAGAATGAAAAATAAAAGAAAGTTAAAAGAACATTAAAGAGAAAAAATTAAATTGCTCAAAATGAAAAAATATAAGGACCAATTGTAGAATTTAACCTAATTTTTTTATTTGAAATGATGATTTAACGTGCCACGTCAGTTTACCATTACACTGTTAGCGACAATTAACGGCTCAGTGATTAAAATGTTACAATACAATAACTTAACATTTCAAATATAAGTGACCAAAAAATAACCTAAGACAAAAAAAAATGACTATTTTAATAGTTTACACTTATTTCAGGTGATATATAATATTTAATGAAAGCTCATTTTTCAAATATTTTTATAGATAATTTTTGTATATAACTTATAAAAGCTTATATACGGATAAAACGATGAAGTTTTTTTTTACAGTTATTTTAGTTAAAAACAGAAAATACTAAACTTTATCCGTCTGGACCGACTATTTTCATATAGAAAGCTGTTGATTCTAAATTTAGTTTTATTCGAGGAAACAAAAAACAAATTACCCTTGTTGTCTGTATTTGATATAATGCAGCCCTCTGAGCCTCATAGACGTTCAAAAGTGCAATCAGCTTGGTCTCGAGGTCTTAAGTTCTTAAACCAATCTGAAAATCCTTTCAACGATGTTTAGTTCAAGCCTTGTTTCAAGATCAGCTTCTTCTTCTTCTTTGATCGGTGATTACATTGGTATGGAGAGTTGCTCTGGTATCGGTATTGATAACCAACACCAAGAGCTTTGCTGCGGAGGTGGCGGTGTTAAGGAGCCAGAAAATCGGGGTAGGAAGAGGAAGATTAATTTGAGAGGGAAATTCCGCCGCCGATACCCTCTCTTGCTAGCGCCGAGAATCAGCCCTGGCAGTCGCTTTGGGTGCTTAAAAGGTATTACACTAGCGACGGACGGTTGATTCTCAGGGAAGAAAAAGTGAGACACCATGAATATTTCCGAGCTCATCGATCCAATGGTCGTTTAACGTTGCATCTCGTGATGGACTGCACCCACGACATTGATCATGTAGAAGCAAACGAGGCTCAAGTTCAACTCGATGTTAAAAACATTAATAACGACGCCCAAGGTGGTTCATAAGAACAAGTAGCAGTGTTGAAGATTTCATATTCAATTTCCGAATTACGAAAAAATGGAGGAAAGTGCTTGAACTGCAGCTTTGTAAGAGCAAAGTCCCTCATGTGTTTGCCATTGCCGGCAAGTAGCTTTAGGCTTTGATGCCTTTTCTTTTTCCTCCCTTTTTGGGTGGGTCATCTTCATCGATGAGATAAACTTGAGGTTGGCCATTGGGTATATATGATTTTATTAGGGTTTATTTGGATTTTATTTTTTTTGGCTCAAACAAAGGTTTCATCAAACAAACAGTTAATGTGCACTGGGTACAAGAAAAAGAGTAGCTTCGACAGAAGGAGCACCCTAAACATGGCCCAAGTGAAGAAACATATTATAAGCGTAAGCACAAACAGGAATAAAACATAAACATGACGGTATAAAACTTGTAACCATCAAATTCCTAGAAGCTAGAGATAGAAGCATAAGAGCGTAAAAGCCAGAAACCATTGTTCGACCAACGATGCTTACAACAACGACACCAAACCTCGTGTAGCAGGCTTCAGCCACTAGTCCTGAGAAAACCCAGACATGTGCATTGGGACCGGTAAACCAGCGAGCAACAAGGACTCTAGCGGCGGACAAGTAAACACCACCCCATGGGCGCAAGGGCCGGGGTTTTGGAGGAAAGTTGGACGGCAACACTACAAATGGAAACGTGGCAATGAAACGAATATAAGATTGGAAAGTTTTCATAGGAATGTATCTATATAAATGTTGTGCTAATTCAGAATCTCCGTATTTCCTTGTTGGATATTTTTTATCAGATTTTACCTAAATCGTGACACTGAAAGTTTGCTCTCTTTGAAGTGGATTTTTACAGGAATTGCTTGATTCATTGGAATCAGTGACAATTAATCGGAAGATGTTGTTGCAATTTAAAATCTTGATTTTGTATTTTGTGAGTAGAAAAAATAAAAATTAGAAAAACTTTTTCATAAGGATACGAATCAAAAGGTTTTAAGAAAGGAAAAAAAAAAAGGCAGTTAATCTGTAAGTTTTTAAGTATATATAGAAGTCGTCGTGGTTTAACAACTTACAGATCAATCATCAATGCGTCTCTTGTGATCGCATTGTGGAAACGTGTGTGCATGTTCTACGAGGTTGTCCATTTGTTTCTTTAGTTTGGCTTATAGTTTTACCGGCATAGTCTCACAACGGTTTCTTTTCAGCTCCATGTGGACAAGACAATGTCGCTTGGTCGACCATGTTTGCTTTGACTTGCTGCGATCATGGAACCCTTTATTTTTGCGAAAGCTGGCTACGTCTATTACGAAAGCTAAGACTATTCAATCTGGCCACCTGTATACCACCAATAACCGACTTGCATGGTCGACACCTCCGGATCGTTGGATGAAATTCGGATTCAACCATGGGTAAGCTAGAATTGTTGATGAAGGGGTTGAAATATTATATAAGATATAAATATTTAAAGTAGGTTGGGACTACAAAGATATTTAAATTTGGGATAATTTTGATTAGAAAAAACAAAATAAGTTAAATACTTAATTTGTGATAGATATTATTGTTATTTAAGTTTATTTTTTATTTAAATATTTAGATACTATTGATACTTAAATATTGTAATTATTAAACTTTATTTTTATTAAATTAATATTTAGATACTACTTTTTATTAGTTTACCAAATTATACTAAAAATGTTACTAAATTTATCATTCAAAAATTATAAACCCTATAAAAAAATCAAACTAAAAAATTTTCAAAAACTTTAGGGGTCCCAAACAAAATTTTATCCTTTTTTAAATACTAATTATAATATTAAAAATAAAATTTTCAAAACTCAAAGGTTCTAAGAGTAATTTTGCAAATTTTAGGGGGATCGAGGCCCCTGTCAACTCCCTAAATTTGCCTCTAAATGCAGTGTTAGTACCACATCCATGTTGGCTTCAATAGAAATTTGATCAGATTCTTTTTCAAGTTTATAATTTGCATTTTTATTTTTTTATTTTATATATTATGTAAATTATATCATATGAAATTAAATATATATTATGTTTAGAAATTTAATAAAGGAATTTATATATAATGGTACTAAAAATATAGGGAAATTATGGGAAAAAGCCAAAAAAAATTTTGCAAAGTAGGCGGTTTTTTTTTTATATTAATAAAAATAGACTGATTTTGGAGAGAGAAACAGGAAGCGTTTTCAGCTGACATGTTGGAAAACATTTTTTACAAAATGTGTTTTCTTTTAACACATCAACTTTTTCGGTCAGCTAATTAAATGCTAGTACTTTTGTCATTAAGCATCAAGTTTAGCTCCTCTTCTGCTCACAATTATATATATATATATATATATATATATATATATATATATATATATTTATTTCATGTTGTTTTAAACTCTTTTTTATTTTAATTAATAAATATATTATTTTCAGTTTTTTTTAATTTATCTTTGATGTGTTAAAAGAAAATGTGTTTTGTAGAAAACATTTTTCAATATGTCAGTTGAAAACATTTCCTGCAAGAAGTGCTTTTTTGCTTCTCTCTCCAAAATTGACTTATTTTCCTAAATTTTTTTAAAAACAATGATCTACTTTACTAAATATATTTTAAAACCAACATTTTTTTTTTCTAATTTACCCTAGAAACATACATATATAATTATTATATATTACATAAAATCAAATATTTTTAAAATAATATAAATGAATGAAACCTTAAATAAATTTGAGTTAACCATTTATGAATATGGACAAAATTTAATAAAATTTAAAACATATATTTGAAGTTCAACCGAACTTCAACAAAAATGTATACTATTAGAAACTCTATCACTCATGTATGCGTGTGGAAACCACATCTTAAAAAATATTAATCCAACTGAACCTCAACAAAAATATATAATATTAGAAACTTTATCACACGTATGCATGTAAAAATCACGTATTAATAGATAATAATATATAAAACACATCAAAATGAAGCTTTGGTTAAGTAATAAATTTAAGGTTTTACTAATGTAATAATTTGTATGAGTTCAAACTTTATTATATGCATATTTTTATTAATTTCTGTTAAAATTAAAAATTAAAACGCCTTCAAATAATATAATTTATTTTAATTACAAATAAATATTTTTGTAGATTTTGAAATCAAATTCACCAAATAGCTTAAATAATTGTAAATCGTTCATAAACTGTCGGTAAATACACTATCCAGATAATAATAGTAAGGCTTCATAATCACATATATTATCGTTTCTACCTTCTTTAACAATATAAAACATCTTTCTCTCGCCATAACACTATCAATCTATAAGGTTAAGCAACCGAAAATTTTATTTATTTATTTATTTATTTATTTATTTAAAGGATATATTTACGAAATCCTCATTAATAGAATCAAACCTTATTCCATTATATTTACATGAATTTTTTTTAAACAAGTTTCTGGAAAGATTTAGTTAATCCATAATTTATGTTTTAACTCTCGTTTCCTTTTCATCTATTTTGTGAAATACATCTATCAATTCCTATTTTATTTCTTAAAAAAAATAAAAAAAAAACAACAACAACAAAAAATCTAACTACTTTTAACAACAAACACATAATTAAAAGAACAACAACAACATGGTCCTGCCTGAAGACAACTATTGGTCTTAAATGGAATTTTTGTATAGAATTAGCAACCTTGGAAGAACGGTTTTCTTGGATACCCAGAAAAAGCAACCAATCGTAGTGACTTCCTTTTCAATAACAAAAACCTTATTATCGTCAGTTCTTGTCTCTCGTTTCTCCATTACCTTCATTTTCTCTTTACATAAAGATAGCATCACGTAAGCCTCTACTAGACCCCCTCCTCCCGCCATCGCCATTGATGAACTGATATAAAAAACCTTTTTTCTTATTTATAAACTTTCTCTTTGAGAACTGAGATGCGAATGAAGGTTTCTTTTTAGGAGGTTGGAAAATTTACACGTTACTGTAAGGGGAAAAAGGTGCGAAATTTACATATTTGTGATGTGGAGTGTGAGAACGTGTCGGATTCGCCGTTCTTTTTGAGGGTGTTCAACAGCTCATGCTTTTTTCTTCAATGGTCGCCATTGATTTCTCGTGGACGTTTTAAGGGTCCAGTTATGTTAAAACCTGAACCGCTTTACATTGGTTCTTGTCAAATAGGAGGGGTTTTTCTTTTCTCGAGGTAAAAAGCAGAGAAAAATTAGTATTTTACTTTTATGATATTTTATGTATTTTTATGTTTTAAGTATATATTAAATATAGTTTCAAAAAAATGTATATATTAAAATTATAGATATATGGATATGTTAAATATTTTATATATTATTAAACATGTATTAAAGAATTATATGTGCGATGAATTAATTATAAAATATATATATTGTTAAACCCTAAAAACTTTTCTATTTTTTTTGTCTAAGTAGTTTATTTCTTATCTTTTGTTTTATTCAGCAACGGTGCTAACCTCCGAGATGACTATTGCCTACTTTTTTTTCTCTCCCACTAACTCTTTCTTTCTTTCTTCTTCTCATTCACTTTACATGTCTTCTCTCTTTTTCATTTTGCATGTATCTTTGTTGTCTTCACAAGTTATGATAGATAAATAACAATGCTTGTTGTTCGCTAAAACTCTACTGGCCACCAGTTGTTTTTTTGGAAAGTGGGTGGCTCTTCGTCAATTTCTTAATTTGTTTCTGTTTTGAAAATATTTCAGAGTAATAAATGATTGCACAAGTCAATTTGGACTCGTGTTGTCTTAAGCTTTATATGTTTTTTTGTTTGTTTTTAATTATTTAATAAGTCTTCAGTTTTAGAAGTTTTTGTCTGCTCTTGTAGCACGGTTTTTAGTCTTGTTTATGCATGTATTCTTAGTTTTACAAGTGATTTTAAGGATGATTTTGTGCCGAGTTTCATGGAGGCGATTCAAGTCGACGAATCCATCAAAGAACCTGATTGATTCGGAAAATCCACGAATAGAACAGGTTTCTTCCTCAAGGAGATAAGTTTCATGAGAAAAAACATGGTGAATCTAGCAGATCTGGAGAAAAAGGTAGAGGAAGAGTTCTGTGATAAGGGGAAATGGGAATTGTAACACTTCTAACCCTTATCTGTCGCCGGAATAGAGTTACAAAGCATTACCAGACTTTTCAGATCAAATACAAACATTTACATAATCATTTAACATACACATTATAATTTAATCATATTGTCCCTCTATTAAGCCTTCGAGGCCCAAAATATGTGTTAGAAACAAATTGGGACTAAATCGAGTACTCCAGGAATTTTTCGTGAAATTTTAAAATTTTTCCTAGGTGAAAGGGTCAAAAACCCGTGTGGTCAAGGGACACGCCCGTGTGGCCATTAAACATGCCCATGCCTCAGGCCGTGTCTGACCCCGTGTAACTCTCTAACTTAAGTCACACGGCCAGCCACACGCCCATGTGCTAGGCCGTGTGCCTCACACGGCTGAGACACATACCCGTGTCTCTGCCCATATGAAATTACCTGGACATTCTGTTTTGAAATTTTAAAGTTGCAAGGGACACACGGCCAAACCATATGCCCAAGAGTTGTGTCTCACACGGTCCAGTCATACGTCTGTGTGTCTGGCCTTATGGACTCAAAATGAACCTTATACATCAAATTTTCCATATCCTGCAATCTTGAACACCAAGCAACTCAAAAACCATTTATTCAACCAATCCAAAACACATTCAAATACATCTAAAACATGTCAAAACTATCAACCTAATGACCTATCCAAAGTATACTCATAGGTATTTCACATATATTATCCAAACAATCCATTAAAAACACCATTCAAGCTAATTCAAATTTTCATACCATTTCACCTCAAATTTGCCTATTTCATACTTACTTATACATAAACTTAAACATTCCATATTAAACCTCAACATAACACATATATTCATTTATATAAGTAACCAATATCATCTTATATCATCATTTACATTCATTTTCCCAGAATGACAACTTAAGACATCCTAGGTACATGCCATTACAAAAAAGAAACATATTTCGCCACGTTTGAGTTCGGGATCTCTGATGGACGCTAAATCGTCAGTCTGACTTTCACCTAACCTGCGCACGAAAATCAAACCGTACGCTAAGTATAAACTCAATGGTATTTCTACAATCTGAATACTTTAAAGTAAAATAAATAAACATATACATTAAATCATACAAAACCTTAATCATCCAACTAATTAATTTATAGACATAACATTTATAATTTATACAACTAATCTAATCGAAGTAATAGATTGACATCCAGTGTCTCATTGGCCATGTCGAAGTAAGTTGATACCCAGTACCTCATCGAATTTATCCAAAGTAATAAATTGACACCCAGTGTCTCATCGACTTAAAGTCAAAGTATCCCTGAACTCTTTCAATCCTATGACATGACAACTATATCCGACTCAACATGATATAGTTAATAGGGTTTCAATTCACTTTTCAAGTATAACAATATCCAATGTTCAATTTCCACAATAATCATATATTCATATCAATTTCATCATACACCAAATCAGTCCATCTCAATTGTAAACACAATTGTAATCAGCCCAATTTGCCCGGGCCCAATAAAATAGTCCAGTTTCATTAACAGTCATGAAAGTACAAACCCAAAAACATTACAAACCAAACCCAAATAAACCATTACACTCAAAGCCCAAAATTTTGACGGCCCAATACCCCAACAGAAAAAACAAAACTTTAACCCTAGGTGCGCCGTACCTAGGTCTGCAACCTTGACCAACCTTTACTGTGGCACTGCCTACCTCTGCCACCGCCACCTGCAAAAAAGGGCAATAGAAAGAACAGTAAACAGTAGCAAATGTACTGAAATCGGGCTATAAAAGCCCCAAAAATGTAAACCTTTTTGAACATTTGAATACAAAAAAAATGATTCAAGCATACCAAATAATCAATAAAAAACAGCAAGCAGATTGAAGAGAAAAGAAAACAAGTCAGAAACGTGCAAGGTCTTGTGTTATTTGCCTTATTTTCCCTTTTCGAACTGATTATTTACAAAGTTCTTTCATTCTTTTTTTAAAAAAAACCGAATATATATATATATATATATATATATATATATATATATATATATATTAAAAGGGTATAAAAGAGAGAATGTTACCTTTTCTTGCGTTCATGCGAAAAAAAAAGGGGCATTTTGGGCTCATTGCATGTACATAGCAGTTAATGTGGCGGAGCCCATTTGCCACGCGATCGGCTTAGGATCTAGGCCGGACTCAGAGAGGGGAGGAGAGAGTTGAGAGGATTTTGAAGTTTTTTAAAAAAAAAGTGGCTGAAATGAAGATTTTTGGGATTTTTTTTTTTTTGTATTTATACACCCTCTAAACGGCTTCGTTTAGAACCGCCTTCTCAAGCCCTAAAACGACGTCATTTTGGCTTGCCCGATCCAACCGACCCGACCCACCTACAGGATCCGTGTGTTTTGCTAGATTGATCTTATTGTCGTTTCAGTCCTTCCGCATTTCTATTTTTTTAATCCAGTTTTCTTTTCGTTTTCAATTTATCCCTAGAATTTTATTTCAGTTTCAAATAGGTCCCCTTTGAACGGTGCGTTTTGGAGAGCAGGGAACATTTTCCTGTTTGGTCCCTCCATGTTTTCGTGCCATTCAAAATGGTCCCCCTTTTTGATTTATTCTGATTTTTTCCATTTGAGTTTTGTTTTAATTTCAATTTAATCCTTTTTGTTATTATTATTTTAGTACTAAGTTAATCTAATATTAAATTATTTTTTATAAACTTCACTTATTTTTATTACTTTTATTATTGTTATTTTATTTATTTATTATTTTATATATTTTTACATGCTTTCAAATTTTAGGTTTTTATTATTTTACTATTATTATTATTATTATTATTATTATTATTATTATCATTATCATCATTTTTTAAATCTTTTTACTTAATATTTCTTTATTCATTTATTCACTTGCTTACTCTCAAATTTTTTAGTTAAACTTTTATTAATATATATTTATTTATTCATTTATCACTCTTTTTTGGCTTGTTTTATCTTATTTGTTTATTTTATTCATATTTTATATTTTTGCCCTTATTATTGTTATTTATATTATCGCACTCATTTTTATTCTATTATGTATATCGGCACCGTAATTTATTTTCCATTTTACTACGAAATCGTGTTACATTTTACCCAATACACTAAAATGTTGTTTTAAATAAGCAATATTTCGTATTTTGATATTCGAAAAGTCGTTCCCTAACTTATGGGATTTCGATTTTCTCGTTAAATTCAAAAAAACGAACATTTTAAATTTTTCTAAAATAATCTAGGGAATTATGAAAAGATCGTGTTCTAACTCACGGAATGTGATTTCTTTCTAAAACCGAGATAATCTAATGTTTTTTAAAATAATTTTTTCGACATTTATTCTCGTTTCGGGAATTAAAGACATTGCGTCCTAACTTACGGGACATAATTCTTTTTTTCTCGATCAACGTGAAATATGCCCTTTTCTTAAAAAAGAATTCAATTAAGCAATATTTTAACGAAGGATCATATTTTAAAATTTCTTCAAATTTTCAATTTTCGACCCTAAGACATTAATTAATCAACTAGGTACCAATTTTTAGGCGTTGCGAGGGTGCTAATCCTTCCTCGTGCGTAACCGACTCCCGAACCCGTCTTTCTAAATTTCGTAGACCAGAATCGTTGTTCTAATAAATCAAACCGTTTATTAGAAACAATCATCTTACGAGGTGACCCGATCACACCTCATCAAAAAAGATCGGTGGCGACTCCCGTTTTTTCGTTTTCAAACATAAAAGTCCACCCCGCTTTTTCAAAAAAAATAGTTTCGACAGCTTGGCGACTCCACTGGGGATGCAAAATAAGAGAGTCAAGCCACGAGTTGATTATTTTTTGTCTTTTGTCGAAAGTTGAAATTTTGGTTTAAATTTACGATCCTCTAGTTGTATTTCATTCGTTTTTGTTACGATCTTCATCATGTTGGTATGCTTTACTGGTTTGAGTTCTTGATATATTTCTACACATTTGCATCGCATGATTAGTCAATTTTACCTTTTTTAAGTGAGGGTGAGAAACTATTCCTTCGTGAGGTTTTCACCTCCGTGTAGGATAGTGGATCGCTTTCGGATTACATTTGTACCTATGTCTTCGTGAGATTTTCATCTCCGTGCAGCCATAAGGAAATGTATTCCCTTGAACTGAACTCGATCTATATGAGCCTATAATGGGTAAGGATCGAGGAATCTGTTGGTTCAAGTACCTTTACTTTAGAACTGAACCGCATATAGTGAGCCGTAGGAACCCGCCTTAGGTAGAGCTACACCAAATACTAGTGGTTACCCGAGCAGGTGTTTTATTTATTATTCCTTGCTTGCTTTAAACTGTGAATGAAATACTGACTTGCGTTGTTTTACTTTGATTGTAATTGCATGGCATTTTTCATCACAAAAAAGGTGTTGATTCACATTCGGTTGCTAAATAGATAACTTATTATGGAAAAAGGGTTTCTTGATAAAGTAGAGGATAATACGGCCGTCTGAATATGGGCCGAGACAACGCAGTAAGAGAAAGGTGATAGTCTTATAGAGGGGTACGTGTCAGAGTTGTGGGATTTCACTTGTATCAGCATAACTTAAAATAATCTTCAATAGATAAAAGAAATATGGGGTCAGTGGGATGACGAGATCAAACAACTATTCTACTGTCATTATGGTGATTTGCCCTATCTACTCGATATCAAGGTAGACGAGCACTTATTCCGAGCTCTCGCCCAGTATTGGAACCTTACTTATAGTTGCTTTACTTTCGAGAAAGTGGATTTGGTACCTATTGTAGAAAAGTACACAGCCTTACTCTATTGCCCAAAGATTCAAATTGACAAGGTTTATTCGAGAGCTGCTAATGTCCCGACATTCTTAAAAAAGCTGATGAACATTACAGGGACGAGTGAGCAGTGGATTACAGCCCGGATCAAGCAAAAAGGAGATTGTAAGTGTATTCCCTGGAGAAATTTGAGAGATTTGATCCTAGCACATCCTGATGCGAAGAAAAGAGTTGATGTCTTCGCGTTAAGCATTTACGGATTGGTTATCTTCCCTAAAGCCTTAGGGCATATAGATGAAGCGGTCTCTGATTTATTTGACAGACTTGATAAAAGGGTCACACCCGTGTCCGCAATTTTGGCTGAAACTTTCAAATCATTTAAGCTTGCTGAAAAGCGGGCGAAGGGAGATTCATCGGATGCACACAACTCTTACTAGCATGGTTCCACAACCATTTTTGAAAAGTGGAGAAGGTCTCATATCGAATCTTCTCCGAAAACTATTCGCCGCTGAAAGAGATAGTGGCTACGCCGAGATGGGATGATATCACAGAGAAAAAGTGGATGACGATTCTTCATAATCTACAAGAGGAAAACGTTGAATGGAGAGCCCCTTGGATGGTTCCTGACGAGATTCTATATCGGTATGGTGATTTTGATTGGGTTCCCCTGCTTGGAATATGGGGGGCTGTTGAGTATGCTCATCTGCTCGTGTTAAGGCAATACAGGTCAAGACAATTTACGCCAGCGACACAATGGTTAGTGTAACAGCCTAATTTTCAGTGGTATCTGGAATAGAGATTTGAGATCACTAAATTCGACGGGTGAGCTGAAAATTTAATAAATTAATATCTATGAGTCAAATGTGAATATAAAAGCATTTTTGAATCAATGAATTTGGTGATTTAAAATAATTAATTATGTAAATTGGGTCGAGAATGAGGTATCGAGACCTCGACTTCATAAACCAAGCTATAAATATTTTTAGAAATATTTATGGAGTGTTGATGAGGTAGTATTAAAATTTAGTCAGAAAATTTTGACGTTTGGGCGGTTAATTAAATAAAAAGGACTAAATTGAAAAAGGTGTAAAAATTACTAAAATGATTAAATTGCTCAATTGTCAAATGAGGAAGGATCTTAAGTACAAATAAGCCCAAAGGAGATATTTTGGGCGACAATAGTTGAGAAAATCAGGAAATGGGTGAAATAAGGGTAAAATTGAAAAATTGCCAAAATTAGCTAAATAAAAATGGGACTAAATTGGAATATCTAGAATTCTCTTCATTTCTCTTCATATTCATCAGCTGAAAAATAGCCATGGAGGAGGGTTCAAGCTGGTTTTCATACTCTAGCTTTATGTAAGTTTAATTCTTGCTTTCTCCTTGAAATTTTTATGTTTTTAAACTTTTACAATTGGGTCCAACTTACTATTTCATTAGTTTTTGATTCCATGGCTAATTTTTGAAGTTTTTATGGATGATCACTGGAATAATATGATGAATAAACATAGAATTTAAGCTTTAATTTTGATATATGGTGATTTTATCAAGTAAAATTGATGAAAATTGGTTTAGGACCTAATTGTGAAAGAGTTTGGAATTAAGGTCTAGTGTTAAATTTTTGGTTTTAAAGGGTTATGAAGTAGTTTAAAATGATATAATAAAGTATTAAATGAGAAAAATTAACTCAATTGAGGAGTTAATTGAGCAAGGATTGAATTGTATGAACTATGAATTTTGGGGCAAAATGGAAATCAATATTTTGCACTAAAACTATTTTGGGCAGCAGCAGTAGTCTAACTTTGAAAAATCACCAAATAAAATATGAAATTAAAGCTTATTAAGTCTAGTTTCTTATAAAAGAAATTATGTAAGCAATGGAATTGTAAATAATAAGATACAATAACTTTTGTGAGACAAGGTCAGAATAATTTCAGGTCCTCCTGTTCTGAATTTGAAAAATTATAAAAAATTATATAAAAACAATTAGGGGCTTAAATTTATATGTTTAGAATCCTGAATGAGTCTGTTTTCAAGAAAAACAAACAAGGACATCATTCAAATTTTGTACGAGAAGATAATTAATTTTTAGTGAAGAAGGGAATTCGAAAGCCCATGACAGACAATGAGAAGAGGGGAGAATTCAATGAATAAATCAGTATTAATTGGCCCAACCAAAAATTATGAAATTTTTATGGTAAGAAGACATGAGTCTAGTTTCTGGAAAAATTTATGTATATTAATTTGGTGTTCTGTAGCTCAAGATAAAAATAATTTAGTGACTATGACACGGATGGACAGCTTGAATATTCACATAAGTAAATAGTGAAAATTATGGATGATGTTACTTACAAGTGTGTTATTTATATTAAGGATGTGGATGGAGAGGAGGAGGAGGAAAAATATACATATGTGTATGAATGGCTTGTGTATTAATTGATCATGTGCCCAATTATAATCGATAAATATTGAATTAGAAATGATATAATGTTTTATTTGGAATATTTATTATGAAATTATGATTATCGCTATAATACAAAAATTGAACTTGTGAGTTTATATAACTAAATTTTAGTGACCATTTGTTAATATTATTATATTTCAATATTATTTTATGAATGGTGATTAATATTTATGTATGTTAATTGTTGAAAATAAGTAAATTATGTACAAAAGTTATGAAATTGAACTGAGTATTTCGGAGGAACGGAACGCAGGAAATGAGTACGATTGTTTGGTGAAAAAGATGAATTGACGTTAAATTACCCAAGTAAACCGAGATTCAGCATTTGTTGCGAATTCTCGTGTTTGCTTTCTGTTTAGCTCTTACAAGCTTCCGTTAACTCATATGAGTTTCAGTTAACCCTTTTGGGGTTTCAATTCAGCTCTGATGAGCTTCAGTTAGCCTTCGGGCTTCCGTTTAGCACTTGTGTACTTCAATTAGCCTTCAGGCTTCCGTTTAGCACTTGTGTGCTTCAGTTAGCCTTCGGGCTTCTGTTTAGCACTTGTGTGCTTCAGTTAGCCTTCAGGCTTCAGATCACGATGTACTCAAATCCGTAAGCCGTTCCTGGAATGGACAAGTTGGTAAGTCGTAAATGTAATGTGTGGAAAAAGAAAAGTAATTAATGTTATCATTATTATTATTGAGCTCAATTATGTGAATTTGTCATTTGAGATTGTGATTGACAGAAAGAAACAGTGAATTGCATGCTTATGAATGGTTACACATAATTATCTAAAAAAAAAAAAGAAAAAATAAAAATGATGGTTATTGATATACGGAGACATGAGACATTGATATATGAATGTGGAATATGTTTGATAAATGTGTTCATTCATAACTATGGAATTATGTACCTCATGTGTGCTATTTGTATAAGGATGATATTTCAAATACTTTGTGAGTAAAGCTTAAATATGAAACAGTATGAAATTGAAACAAATTGTTATGAAAATATATTTAAATTATTTGTAAGTGTTTCGTACTTCTTGGTAATTCCTTGTACTCTATTCTGGTGATAGATACGGGTAGGGGGTGTTACAGTTAGCTCAGTGTCGATTCGTATACAAGGGAGATAATTACAAAAAGAAAGTTCGTGAAATATCAAATGCATGAAACCAAACTCGTAGAATAAAAAGATTTTCTACTAACCTGATGACTACCCCTGAGTATGACCGGTGGTGGAGTCAGAGGATCAACGACAACATCGCTATATTAGATCAAGAAAACACTTGATCAATCGAAGAACACTTAAAGGTGATCCCAACTCAGCTAGAGATCATTAAACATGATTTTAAGAGAAAGAATTTAGAGCTAGAAAAAAGGATAGAGTAATTGAAAGAGGAGAAAATGCAGTTGGGACTGGATGTCGACATCCAGAAACTAGAAGCTGAAAAGCTGAGAAAGGGAAAGAATAAGGCTGAAGAAGATCTGGACAGTTTGAAAATAGACTACAAGAAGCTACGGAGGTCAATGAGAACCGCTGGTCTGGGGAAAAAGTCAAAACAATGGCAGCGAGAAATTAAAGAGGAAGAGTAGAGCTAGTCAATGGGAAAAGAAATTTCGAGATGCTCAAGCACAAAAAGATGTTCTGCAAGGGAGTTTGATAGAAATTCAAAATGAGAAGGTGGGGTTAAAAACCCGGGTGTCAGAGTTAGAAAGATCCTTACATCAGTATCAAAGTCGTAACTCTGTAATCGAGTTAAAGGCTAGTCGGAGCAAAATTGAAGAGCTAAAAGAGAAGATAGAAGAACTCGAAACCACGCTACAAAACTATAAGCTTCGAATTGAACTCCTGAAAGCAAATTATGAGTAGTGGAAAGAGCAACTTCATCTATCTCAAGACCAGGTCAAGGATAGGGATTACGTCATTGGCGAAGCTCTGGCTCAAGTGTGAGAGGTGGCCAATCACTTACAAACCTTAGGGGTCCAGGCTGATGTACTGAGTTTGAAGTACAAGTCAGATTCAGATCGAGGCCGAGAGTTAGCTTGGCTTCTTAAGCAAGTCAAGGCCTTAAGTATTAAGGCGAAGCCTTATATGTAATACGTTTTATGAAAAGAAATTTGTTTTCTAGAAAAGTTACTCTAATGAAATTGAATCAGAATCAATGTCTTTATTTTTTGCTTTCATTGCATTTATGTATTAGCATTGTATTGAATCATTTGCATTAAATCTTACAAAGATACCCTAAAATCATAGCAGTTACCTTGGAATATCATTACGATATACGAGGAAAAGCTAAAGCAATGGATCAAAGGTTGTAGAGATTAGAGCAAATGCAAATGCAGATACAACAGCAGTTGGACAAAATTCGACAAGATATGAGAAATCAGATGCTAGAATTCCAAAGAAATATGATGAGCCAGTTAGCCCAGTTGCTGACTGGATGGCTAGAAAAAGGAAATATCCCTATGGTCAATGCCGGGGACGATAACGAGGACCTTGCTTATCCTCCAACAAACACTCAAGCACAACTAAATGCATATCCACAAAGGGTGTCCATTAACATCAGACCCCAATACCAGACCGGTACCTCGACACTGGTGAACTTCCCGACAGGTTCAGGTTCTAACCTTGGAGGTAATCTAAGCAATCCTGTTACACTTGATTTGGATGATATAGCGAAAACAGAAAAGGCGAGAGTGGAGCTCCCGAAGAAATTTAAAGATCGTTGCAAACAGACAAGGTGAAAGTAGAGCCCCCAAATCAATACTTTAAAGGTCCCGAGGAAAAGGAAAAATGAGGTGAATGATGCGAGTATATATAACAAGGGCTATTCAAAGCCGATTATCGTAAGCCAGCCAAGGAAGGCAACTACTAGCCATCAAATCCTCCCAAGGTAAGAACCCAATCCAAGACCGAACTCAGAAAAACTCCGGTTCATGCCCATCCCAATCACGTATAGGGAGTTGTACCAAAGTTTGTTTGTACACATATAGTATCATCTTTCTACCTAAAACCTACGTAGCCCTCATACCCCAAATGGTATGACGCGAACGCTCAATGCGAGTACCACGCGGGGATCACGGGACACTCGATCGAGAACTGCACCGTTTCTAAAAAGATAATCGAAAAATTCATCAAAATGGGTATTGTGAAATTTAATAATCCATCGGGTGCAGAAAATCCGTTACCTAACTATTCTGATAAAGGGGTAAACGCAATAATCAAGAGTGCAAGGAAGAGAATCAAGACAAATGTAGCAGAAGCAAAAACCCTGCTGAGAGAGGTTTGGAAGAAAATGGTAAAAGGAGGATTAATCACACAAGATTTAGGGGAGAAACCCAGAGAAGCAAGGAACTACTGTGAGCTCCATGATAAAGAGGGTCACGAGATTCAAAAGTGCAATGAATTCAGAGCCTTGGTGCAAGGCCTGATGGATAATAAGGAACTATAATTCTTTGAATATACTGAAGGCCCGGAAAGAATGTTCAGAAATTGGAGCATCAACGCCATATCTGAAGAGGAAATTTTATCGAGTATTCACCCTTATGAGCCTGGAAATGTTCTGAACAATTGGACTACGGAAGAGATTCTTATAGTTTTTAGAGATGATTTAGAGTAATTTTCAAAACACACTTGTTGCTTTAAGCCTATAAGCAATAAGAATCCTTTTGTGAAATAGGCTCGTGTCAACATCTTTATTTCAATAAAAAATGTATTTTTGTATCTCACTTTGAGCAAATATTCTTTTATTCCTTCATTTCATTCATATTCATACCATATAAATAACTGTTCTTAGATTAATTTATTTTTTGGATATTTCTTTGTGCCTACAACAGGTCTCCAGATGTCAGTGATATGAGCAACGTTGCTACTGACCCAAAATCTCCTTTTGAGCGAGACATGTGTCTAAAGGGATCTCAAGACTTTGAAGATGACAGAGACTGTAACTTATCTCCATATTTGTTAAGGATGGTACAACAAGAAGGAAAACAAATTCTACCTCACAAAGAGACAGTAGAGATTGTGATCTTAGAAGAAGGAAAAGAAATGAAAGTTGGAGCTTGCATTGCCGCAGAGACAAAACGAGACCTCATTAAGTTACTTCAAGAATTCAAAGATGTCTTCACATAGTCATATCAAGATATGCCAGGGCTACTAAGATGTGTAGAGGCTGTTGAGGCTAAGAAAATCTTGGAAAAAGTCCATAAGAGCGTCTGAGGAACACATGCTAATGATTTTACAATGGCCAGGCAAATCGTGAGATTCAAGTACTACTAGTCCACCATGAAAGGGAATTACATCAGTTATGCCAAGAAACGCCATAAGTGCCAAATTTATGGAGATAAGATTCATGTGCCTCCTTCATATCATGAATTCTTCATGAACTTTTTCAATGTGGGGCATGAATGTCAGTGGGCTGATCTCGCCAATGTTTCTAGCAAGCATCGATTCATTTTTATGGTCACCAATTACTTCACTAAGTGGGTGGAAGTTACTTCAGGAGCTAATGTCATAAAGTCGGCAGTCATCAAATTCTAAAGAAGAAGAAGAAGAAGAGAAAAGAAGAAATCATATGTCGGTATAGAATGCCAAAGAAGATTATATCTGATAATGCACTAAATTTGAACCACAACACGATATCAAAAGTTTACATTAAACACCGTATTGCCCCAAAATAAAAGTGCAGTGATAAAAAACAAAAAAAAAAGATCATGAGGAAAATGACTAAGACTTGTAAAGATTGGCATGAGAAGTTATCATTTACCATCTATGCCTATTCAACGTCTGTCTGAACCTCCATCGGGCCAACACCTTTCTCATTAATCTATGGAATGGAAGAGATTTTGTCCATTGAAGTCGAGATGTCTTCTCTCCAAGTTTTGTCAGAGTTAAAGTTAGGTGAAGCCAAATAGATCCAATGCTGATATGATCAACCGAATTTGAGCTAAGAGAAAAGGTTGAAAGCTATCCATCATGGTCAAATGTACCCAAAAAACGAATGATGCGAGCTTACAACAAAAAGGTTTGCCCTAGAGAATTCCATGAGGAGGACTTGGTATTGAAGAAGATCTTTCCCCTACAAAAGGATTTCAGAGGAAAATGGATGTCAAACTGGGAAGGACCTTATGTGGTAAAGAAGGCATTTTCTATAGGAGCGTTGATATTAACCGAGATGGATGGCAAGAACTTGCCTAATCCTGTGAATTCAGATTCTATTAAGAAATACTTCACTTGAAAAAAAAAGGAGAGGCCAAGGCGAAAACCCGCAAAGGGCACCTTGAGACCAAATAGGTTTTGAATTGAAAACCCAAGAAAAGGGCAATTCAAATTTTGATCGAAGGTAGGGCATGCGGTAGTCTTGCTATCCCTGAATTAAGAATGAGGAGGTATGTTACATCTTGGAGCATCGACAAAGTTCTCTAGATCTCCTAAACACCTGTTGAGCACAAAATGGTCCTCAAGAAGTTCGTTTAGAGAAGCTCAAGTCATGATATCTAAGGCACCTATTTTTCCTTTGACCTATTTTGTATTCTAGCAATGTTTACTTTCTTTCATTAATCCATTCTTTTCAGATTTTGTTCATGATAAATTTCAATTTTGTCCATCATTATGATCTTTTTCAAGCATTTTGTAATTAAATAACGATTAATGGACTAATAATACTTTCACAAAAGGAGTTTTTCATATTACTCTGAAAGCTTCTAAAAAGTACAAGAACCTGAAACAAGACTATTATTTAGAACTCACCAAACCTACGGGTTAGAAATATTTGAGAAAGAAGAGTCTAAATTGTGACTATTTCTTCGGGTTTTCTGTCAAAGATATCAGCTAACCAAGAAGACAGGATATTGCGTCAGTGATAGAACCTTGATGAACAACGAGCAATGACAACCCAAACATTAAAAAGGGATCATTTTCATGACATTCTACATACACATCTGGTTAGGAGCATTTGATTCATTTAATCATGACATCCTAATCATTTGGCATAAGCATAGGCCCATGAAACTGATTCTACAGGTCATGTCCCCCAGAGGACGGTGTAGCAAGATCGGTGAATCCATAAATCTCATCTCCCTGAAGTAGCATTAGAGCAGATTGAAGTTGTAGATCTTATCTTCTTGAAGTTACAGTGGAGTAAATCGAAGATGGCGGATCTTATTTCCTTGAAGCTACGACGGAATAGATTAAAGCTATCAAATTACAAATCTTATTTCTCTGACGTTGTAGTGGAATAAATTAAAGCTACAAATTATGGCAGATTTTATCTTCCTGAAGTTGCAGTGGAGCAGATTGAAGCCACCAGCCTTATCTCTTTGAAGTTGCAGCGGAGCAGACTGAAGACGGCGAATCTTATTTCCCTAACGTTGCAGTGGAACAGATTAAAGCTACAAATTATGGCGGATCTTATCTTCCTGAAGTTGCAGTGAAGCAGATTGAAGCCACCAGCCTTATCTTTCTGAAGTTGCAGCGGAGCAGACTGAAGATAGCAGATCTTATTTCCCTAAAGTTGCAGTGGGACGGATTGAAGCTATAAGTTACAGATCTTATCTCTCTAAAGTTGCAGTAGGAGCAGATTGAAAATAGCAGGTCTTATATCTCTAAAGTTGGAGCGGAGCAGACTAAAACCACCAATCTTATCGCCCTAAAGTTGCAATGAGGCAGGCTAAAACCACAAATCTCATGTCCATGAAG
Source organism: Gossypium anomalum (assembly GCA_025698475.1). Lineage (NCBI taxonomy): Eukaryota > Viridiplantae > Streptophyta > Magnoliopsida > Malvales > Malvaceae > Gossypium > Gossypium anomalum. The sequence goes on along the minus strand of CM046960.1, from coordinate 56,006,845 downwards.
TCATAGTGGAGTAGATTGAAACTACAAATCTTATCTCTCCGAAGTGGCTGTGGAGTAGATCAAAACAACAAGATGCAGTGGACTGGAAGGAAGCTACTTGAAGAGAAGCACAAAAGAAGTAAAGACTCGGCGAGACCGGGTAAAATTGGTCTTTCTTAAAAGTCTTTACTCCGTTCTCGTTACACGACAACAAGCAAAGAAAGGCAGCTATAATCAGCCCAATATGCCCGGGCCTAATAAAATAGTCCAGTTTTATTAACAGCCCTGAAAGTACAAACCCAAAAACATTAAAAATCAAACCCAAATAAACCATTACACCCAAAGCCTAAAATTCCGACCCAAAACAAAACTAAACCCTAATAGCCCAATACCCCATCAGAAAAAACAAAACTTTAACCCTAGCTGCGCCGCACCTAGGTCTGCAACCCTGACCAGCCTCTACTGCGACACCGCCTGCCTCTACCATCGCCACCATCCACTTGCACTGCCACCTGCAAAAAAGGGCAATAGAAATGACAGTAAACATTAGCAAATGTACTGAAATCGGGCTATAAAAGCCCCAAAAATGTAAACTTTTTCGAACATTTGAATACAAAAAAAAACGATTCAAGCATACCAAATAATCAATAAAAAACAGCAAGCAGATCAAACAGAAAATAAAACAAGTCAGAAACGCGTAAGGTCTTGTGTTATTTGCCTTATTTTCCCATTTTCGAACTAATTATTTACAAAGTTCTTTCATTTTTTTTTAAAAAAAAACTGAATATATACATATATATATATATATATATATATATATATATATATATATTAAAAGGGTATAAAAAGAGAGAAGGTTACCTTTTCTTGCGTTCCGTCTGAAAAAAGGGGCATTTTTGGGCTCCGGTCGCTGTACACGATGGTCAATGACGGCGAAGCCTACAGCGACGATCGGCCGGAGCTAGGCCGAACTCGGAGAGGGGAGGAGAGCGTTGAGAGGATTTTAAAGTTTTTTTTAAAAAAAAAAGTGGTTGAAATGAAGATTTTTGGGATTTTTTTTTTTATTTATACACCCCCCTAAACGGCGTCGTTTAGGGCAGTCTTCTCAAGCCCTAAAACGACGTCATTTTGACTTACCCCGATCCGACCGACCTGACTCACCTACAGGATCCGCGTGTTTTGTTAGATTGATCTTATTACCGTTTTAGTCCTTCCGCATTTCTATTTGTTTAATCCAGTTTTCTTTTCGTTTTCAATTTATCCCTAAAATTTTATTTCAGTTTCAAATAGGTCCCTTTGAAATGTGTGTTTTGGAGAACGGGGAGCATGTTCCTGTTTGGTCCCTTCATGTTTTCGTGCCATTCAAAATGGTCCCTCCTTTTTGTTTTATTCCGATTTTTTCCATTTAAGTTTTGTTTTGATTTCAATTTAATCATTTTTGTTATTATTATTATTATTATTATTTTTATTATTATTATAGTATTAAGTTAATCTAATATTAAATATTTTTTATAAACTTCACTTATTTTTATTACTTTTACTATTGTTATTTTATTTATTTATTATTTTATATCTTTTTACATGCTTTCAAATTTTAGGTGATTATTATTATTATTATATTATTATTATTATTATTTTACTATTATTATCATTAACATATTATTATTATTAGTGTATTATTATTATTTTCTACTACTACTACTACTACTATTATTATTATTATTATTATTATTATTATTATTATTATTTTTATTTTTATTTTTATTTTTAAATCATTTTACTTAATATTTCTTTATTCATTTATTCACTTGCTTCCTCTCAATTTTTTTAATTAAACTTTTATTAATATTCATTTATTTATTCATTTATCACTCTTTTTTGGCTTGTTTTATCTTATTCGTTTATTTTTTTCATATTTTATATTTTTCCCCTTATTATTGTTATTTATATTATCGCACTCATTTTTATTCTATTATGCATATCGGCACCGTAATTCAGTTTCCATTTTACTACGAAATTGTGTTATATTTTACTCGATACACTAAAATATTGTTTTAAATAAACAATATTTCGTATTTTGATATTCGAAAAGTAGTTTCCTAATTTACGGGGTTTCAATTTTTTTGATAAATTCGAACAAACAAACGTTTTAATTTTTTTTAAATAATCTCGAGAATTACGAAAAGATAGTGTTCTAACTCACGGAATGTGATTTCTTTCTAAAACCGAGATAATCGAATGTCTTTTAAAATAAATTTTTCGGTATTTATTCTTGTTTCGGGAATTAAAGACATTGTGTCCTAACTTACGGGACAATAGTCTTTTTCTCGATCAACGTGAAATATGTCATTTTCTTAAAAAAATTCAATTAAGTAATATTTTAACGAATGATCATATTTTAAAATTTCTCAAATTTTCAATTTTCGACCCTAAGACATTAATTAATCAACTAAGTACCAATTTTTGGGCATTGCGAGCGTGCTAATCCTTCCTCCTGCGTAACCGACTCCCGGACCCGTCTTTCTAAATTTCGTAGACCAGAATCGTTGTTTTAATAAATCAAACTGTTTATTAGAAACAACCATCTTACGAGGTGACCCGATCACACCTCATCAAAAAGGATTGGTGGCGACTCCCATTTTTTCTTCTTCAAACATAAAAGTCGACCCCGCTTTTTCAAAAAAATAATTTTGACAACGATAATTCTCACCTTCCATACTTACCATATACAAGAAATCAAAGTACAATAGTTTTAATAATTAAATTCGAATTATAGAAATACAAACCGTAATTTCTGAGCTACTTCTCGTTGACTTTTTTCTTTCCCTTCTTAGCCGAAGTTTCCGGCACAACGTTAACTACGGAATTTAAACAACTTTTGCCTAAATTCTAATTTAGTCCCTAAACCAAGACTAACTTTATTTCTCCAAATTAATTCCATATTTTCATTCAATTTCCATTTTAGACTAATTTCAACTCTCTAATTTCACTTAAATCCCTAAATTTTAAAATTTTCACAATTTAGTCCATATTACTCAGAACTTATAACTTATTTTATAATTCAATCCCTTTTTCATTTCTACCTTAAAATTCTATCAATTTAACTCCAAATACTTAAATTGTCCAACATGAACAACATCAAAAAATCCACTAATTTCTAAAATTTCAACATAAATCAAGTAGTATTTTATACTAGAATTCTAAAAACTTAAAAATTACAAGAAAATAGACTAAATTGACTAACCAATTTGAGCTTAAACACTTGAAATCCCTAATTTTTCTCCTTATGTCCTTTCTCTTTTTCTTTCTTTCTTTTTCCCCACTATTTCGTTCTACTCTCTGTTTCTTTCTATTCCTTTTCTTTTCTTTTATTTACTTTATTTTAATTAATATCATATAATAATATAATAATATAATATAATAATATTTTCTTAAAAAATAAGTAAGAATATATAATTATTACAAGTATATGTATATAATTATTACACATGTCATTTCCAATACCAAACACTTGTCAATTTATGGTTTAATTCTTATTTAGTCCCTTCACTTTTCTCTAGTCTATAATTCAACTTTCTTCCTATATTCAATTTAGTCCTTACACCTAATTACTCTTAATTTAAACAAATTCATCTAACCAAAACTTAATTAACCACACAACTAGTTTCGTAAATATTTCTAATAAATATTTACGAATCCGTTTTACGAAAATAGAGACCAAAAGTATACTTCCCGGTACCCGTGGCTATCGGTTCGTTACACGTTTGGGAAAAGTTGTTGTAGATCTTGGGTGTGACGGGCTATCCGATTCTCAAGGGAGTGGGCAATTAATATTAGTTATTATTAGGTTTGTTTCTTTTTAGTTTCTTTTTATCTCTTTGTGGTTTTTATTTTAGGCCTGGGTTGATTTGTTTTGCTTTGGGCCTGAGTTTTTTTGGTTAATTTGTTGTATAAGTCCTTACTTTAAATTAATAAAAGTCTTTCTCCTATTTTATTAAAAAAAACACTAATAAAAAAGAAAAATATATTTTTTTTTATTTTTTATTTTAGAGTAAACTATAAAAATAGTCACTTTTGTTTACTTCAAATTACATTTTAGTCATTTATGTTTGAAATGTTATGTTTTAGTCACTTACATTATCGTTTTGTTACGAAGTGGCCACTCTACCGTTAAGCTTCGTTACCTCTCGAATAGCGTCCAAATTAAATTTATTTAATTAAAAACTTATTTTCATTCCAACAACTGGACATCGAAGTTGGCATTTAAAACTCATTTGAACTGCTACGTAGGACTGCCGTTAGGGAGGTAACGGAGTTTAACAATAGATTAACCACTTCATAACAAAACGATAACGTAAGTAACTAAAACGTAACATTTTAAATATAAATGATTAAAATATAATCTAAAACAAATAAAAGACCGTTAATTTTATTTTCACAAGATAAAACAAGTTGATACATACAAGTCCATAGTTTGGCATAAAACCAAGACCATGAAGCCAAATTAAGTTAATGAGCCAAAAGAAATACGAGGAAAACAAAATCAACAAATCAGGAAGAATAATCAGCATGACAAGCATGTCACAGAGACATCACCCAAAGGTAAATCTCGATTATACAAGATGATTAAGAGTTACTTCTCTATTATTGTTGTATTTGAAAAACGTTTTTCAAAAATATTTTTTAAAAGAAGTTTATTTGAAAAGTGTGGTAGAAAAGTAGGGTTAAGAAGTATAATTTGTTAATTTTAATATTTTTCATTGCTACCAAAAATTATAATTAAATGTTAAAATATTCTTTTCAAACATGATAGTAGAAAGTTTAAAATTAGTTGAGTTAAATAATATTTAAATAAGTTTGATACATAAAGTATAAATTTTAAATATCTTTTAAGTAATTAATATAAATTATTTATAAAATTAATGATATATAAAATATTTTAAAATTTTAAATATAATAATAAATTATATTTAAAAAATTTAATATAATTATACATAAAATATAATTTAATTTAATTTTTATATACTTTTAAATAGTTAATATAAATAAGGGTATTTTGATGTTTTAACTTTCAAACGCAAAAAATCAAAAGCACTCAAATCTCAATTTTTGCGTTTGGGTGGAAAAACATTTTTTCACTATAGTTTTAGCCCCAAAAATCAAGCGTTCTTTGCTTCTTTGGTAGAAAAGCACTTTTAGCTTCCCGAACGCAATGAAGGACGAGGCCTAATAGAGATCTAGACTTAAATATAGATACATTGATTATAATAAAAAAGTCCAACAATTATTTCACAAGTAATTCGACACTCATGGGTGTTATGGTCTTTAATAATATAATAAATACATTTTTTTGTACTTACTAGGAGCCTTGGGCTAAAAAAACTTTACGGTTGAACAAGATATAAGACAACTCGACACCCGTGAGTATTAAGGTAGCCCTAAAAAGAACTTATTTTGAAGAATAATTTTTAAATATATCTATTTTAATACCTAACTAATTTTGCTTTATTCAAATAAAAAATAATTAATATAAATTATCTAATATATAAAAAAATCAATGTTTTTCTTGACATCATCGATTAAATTGGATAATAAAATAATAGTGTAAGTATCAAATTATAATAAAATAAAAATAGTTACCAAAAAAAAAGTATAGCTTGAGAGTCAACGTGAGCATTAAGCCATTATAAAATTATAACAGTATGTTTGGTTAGGTGTAATAGGAATAGATTACAACCCAATTCGGTGGGTCCACCACTAAACCAATGTTTGGTTGGCTGTAATGCCTATTACAGCTTGCATTGAATCCCTTCTTATTCGAGGAAAAGGCTGCATAGCCATTCCCTTTACTCACCACCGAATTGGCATTCAATGGGATCTTTTTTTTCCCTTTTCAATTTTTACCCTCCTTCTTCGTTCTTTCTTTCTTTTTCTTTTTTTTTTTTTCTGTTCCTCACTCGATATTACCTTCACCTTCAGTTCTTCCTAGACGGTTGGCCATGAAGCTCTGGAGGTTGCCAAGACGGTTCTCCAAGTCACCAATGTCACTTGGACCGCCATGGAATGTTGCCACCACCGTCACAACCCCAACGATGATTCTCCTGAAAATAATGACGCTTTCAAGCACGAAAAAGAATTGGAAACCCTAAAATCTGAAAATCAATCTCAAGAATCTTTTGGAGCAGAACCTCAAACTCTTCAACAATCTCTCAGAATCTCTTGCTTATTTAAACGATTGTCCTCCTGAGGTACATAAATTTCATAACCCTTTTTTCGTGTTTGATTTTATTTTCAGAAGTTGTCAGCAAAGGTTATATTTTGCAAGTACACTGCTAAGTTCTACTGAACATTTGATGTCATCCAAAAAATGCATCATCCAGTGATTCCTCTTAGCGTTGAAGCCTCTACAACAAAAGTGAAGAATGCTCAAATTTTGAACAGATTAATCTATGAAATTTACTCTGTATGGAAAGACATCAGTGCTCTGTCATGTTGATTTCTAGTTGGTCACAACTCAGAAGCATACACATTCATAAGTAACATCAATATCAAAATCCTAATTTTTGCTATTGTGCTTATTAAATGAGAATGACAATGTCTATTTTCACTGAATCCTGAAAATGAAAGATTTGTCAAGTATTACAAAGAAAATGGTTACTGTTATTTATATTCTGTTTGATGACTGGTGAAAATTGCGTGTATACTTGTTGCTAAAATTGTATGCAGTTCAAGGGTTCAAAAGTTGTGGAACGCCAAAATAACCATTTTTTAGGTACTCATTATGGTATTTGTATACCTCTGAGCTAATATAGGTTTGGTTTTATTTAGAGTGACAGATGTTGTTTAGATGGATTAAATTAAAATGCTTGTTTCATAGTGCTAAACCTATTGTTTGAAAACCACTCATATTAAACTTAAAATGTATGCCCTTTTGGATTTTTAAGACTATGGCTAAACTTTTCATTTGGTCCCTAGCTGCTATCCTCTTATCACCCAATTGGATACAAACTATAACTACAAGTTTTGTGTTATAATAGGCAAGATTTTGAAGGTCGTCCCTGACTTTCTATCTGATTGGTTATGGATTCAAACCCTTGAAACAGCCTCTGTGACCAGCGAAGGCAGCATACATTAGACCTGCCCCTGTTTATAGCCAAGATCCTTGTGCAATGGGTACGACCTTTTTTGTTTGTGTGCTTGGATAGATTTCATTCAGTTGTATCATTGATAACAGAATTAAAATGGACGACCTATGAAGATTTTTCTTTTCAGAATATTTAAGAATGCATGTTGTGCCGTATAAAGCGAGTATTTGGTACCATGTTGTAACTATTAATGTTGCTTTGAATTTTGCAGCTACTGTGATAAATCATATTACTTGGGACACAAATATGTTTGAACCATTTTTAAAGGTTGATGTGAAGTTGAATCTATGTCTTGAGGTTGTTATCTTATTGGCTTCAAATATCATGATAGTTACCTAGATATTTAACTTCAATTCTGCCCGTGACAAAACATTGTTCTTTTTGGGTTGTCCAGAATCCATCTTATATGTTTTTGCCTTCCAAAATAATATGAAATTGTTAAGTTTTGCAATTCCTTTTAGGTTTATTGAATTTCAAAATTTTCAGGCTCCTGGTGCGATAATTTAGTATTCCTTTTGACTAGACAGTTCTAGCTCATATGATTCGATTTATAGTTTACTTCTGTAGAATCTTGATTCTAGTCATATTTTTTAGAATGTTAGCATGATAATGTAATTGTATTTCTGTTCTAGTATGCTAACATGTTTAATTATCTCATCTTTCTAGTTGTTTAAGCAATGATTTTTTATTTTACTTTGACAACATTATGGATGAGGTTGACTTTTGTAAACAGATTTACACGCGGCCTTTTATTTTACTGCAAACTTCGGCAGTCGAGGGTCCGGGAAATATGTAAGTATATCTTGTTTAATTGCAGCATACAGATGCTAGGGTTATGTTTATGTATCATATCTTATCCATTTGCACATTTATCTTTTGGGGATTGCAAGATTTAAGGAGCCTCTCCAACTATACTATTATTTCATTACTTTAGTATATTCATTTAATATATATTGAAGGATAATTAGTATGGTTGATTAAATCGCATTACATAGTGTCTGACACAAACTTAATCGTCTACCTCAAATACTGTTTTATTAGTATAGGAGGGGGGATTTTCATTTTCACTCGCTAATTTTCCCATGCATACATTATAAAATGGATTTGTTATTAATACAGAATGATACAAGCTCTACTGGATAGACTTGTTCCTTTGCTTCTTCAAACAACTAGTGCAAGATTATAGCAACTGGGTTCAACTCCAAAAGCAGCTGATAAATTAGCTTCTTTGTTCATATCAGTTAGTAAGCCTTTCACCCGTTAACTGTTTTATTTTCCCTAATTTGTGTTTCTTTGTCTCAGTTCACTCGCTTTTTTTCCCTGTTACCGTTCAAGTTCTGATGATTGACTTAAACTATTTGGCACCATAAGATGTCGATAAATTAACAAATAGTTCCAAAATTTGTCTTCTGTGTGGTGTGTCAATGTTTGCATAAGCATTCTTGGTCTCATTGTGGCTGCTCAGGGCAGATTCTGCTTTGTAAAGGGGCAAAACACCAATCAGCTAACAGGCTAAAGCTAGGTGCAGGCTCGCCATTCTTGTTGATCTGTTTCCTTTATTTTGTTAGGTTTTACATTTTCCTTAAAAATTCTAGTATTAAATATCGAAATTTGGAAAGTGTTGATTACTCCATTTTAAGGCTACCTGTTTTTGGTAATTGATAGCTTAATTATTAAGGTTTTAATGATAAATTTTATTAATTTCTATTCTTGATTCATTTAAGACATTGACTCATACTTCATACACATCAAATTTTGAATAAGAATTTCAAATCCGACTTCATCTACCCTAATCCACAACATGACTGTTGATACACCAAATGTGGAAAGATGGAATACTACAGATTTGATAAGATTTGGATGTAAGATTTTCAATTAAATATTTTGAGTTTTTTCATCTCACAAATTAGGAGGATGGATGTTCAAACTTTATACCAAAGTTTAGAAGTACATCCTCTTAACTATAAAAGAAAAAAATCATTTAATTTAACCAGTTAGCAGTTTTTGAATTATTTTTATATTTTTAATACATAATAAAAATTTAACCATATAAACCCAAGTCAATATCTCAAAATTAATTAATACAAAAACCAATTAAACTAACCGAATCAAAATTGTTTAATTAATTTTTTTTAGCTAAAATCAATCAAATATTTTGTTAAAAAATGTTTAGAGTAAACCAATTACACTCCCTAAATATGATATCATAGGATGAATGTAGAGCTAGCTACACTCTTTAAATATGATATCATAGGATGAATGTAGAGCCACTAGGAAAGATGCTCAAACAGCCGCTGACATTATTAAAGAAATAGATGTTGAGGATGTAGATACTACAAATACTCATGAACAAAGAGCCGATTTTGTTGAATGAAATTTGATAAATATGTATTGTTCATTTTTCTTTGATAGTGTTTGGATATTATGTTTGGATGTGAAATATAATTCTTAAGTTATTTATTACTTCTAATATTTTGTTTTTTTATTGTAGAATAATTAATTTATTTGTTTCACTAATGATATTTTAGCACATTAAATATGTATTGCAGTTTAAATAGAATAAAGTAGATTATATATTATTTTTATACTATTATATGTTATGATTTTTTAATTCATATAATAATAATTATAATAATAATTTTATTAAATTATATATTATTTTATTAAATTATATTTAATAATAATTATGTTAAAATATGGTTAAATTATTTATTATTTTTATTAAATTATTTTTAATAATAATCTTATTAAAATTTAATAACAATAACAATAATCATCTACAGAAAAAAAATTCTGCTAAGGGTATTCTGGTCATTTTAATTTTTTCCTTATGCTATTATAACATCATTCCATCCAACCAAACACAAGAATATTATTACAGTTCTATTCTATTCTATTCAACCAAACAGTTGAATTACTGATTACAGCTCTATTCAATTACAGCCCTATTCAATTACAGTGAACCAAACGTAATATAATAGTTGAATACATACTTTTGTTCCTAAAGTACACCATTTAATCTCTAATGTTTTCATTGGTGAGATCCTTCGGGCATTAAAAAAAAAATTAGTTGGTGTTAGATTTGTAAAATAAATTTAAAATAAAACTTAATAAATCAGGATTTATCATGTTAAATCATTAAAAATAAATAAAGAACAAAACTAGATGCGAAAGCGTACCTAAATCTATGAATTCCTTAAAGTTTCACCTGATTTTGGGGATTTGATCTTCTAAATTAGCAAACAAGAAATTCAGAATGTAATGACTCAAATTTTATCGTTACCGAAAAAGTGAATTTTCGAGTCTCCGTTTCTGAAAAATGGATTAGTAAATATTTATTAAAAATATTTACGAAGTTAATCGAGTGGTTAATTAGAGTTTAATTAAGTGAACTAGCTTAAATTAAGGATAATTGGATAAAATGATTAAATTGAATGAAGTGTGAAAGTTTAATTATAGAATAAAGAAAATTGAAAGGACTAAATAAGCAAATAAGCCAAAAAGAGTGCTAAGTATATGGCAAAAACAAAATACAAGTGTAATAAATATAATACACACATTTGTAATACATGTATGTATTTGCTTATTATTTAAGTAAATATTAGTGTATTTATTATTATTAAATTAATATTATATGATAAATAAATAAAAGTAAGACAAATGTGTGGTAATGATTGGGTACAAGTGTATTAATAAAAATAAAATAAAATAAAATACATACACTTGTAATGCTTGTATTTAAGTATTAATAGATATTAATTATTTATAAAAGGTATTTATTAATTAAATAATTATATTAAAAGATTTTTATGTGAAAAATAAATAAAAAGTTGACAAGTGTATGGTATGTATAGTGACATGTGTAATATTAATATATGTACATTTGTAAAATACATGTATATTTACTTATTATATAAGTATATTATTAAATTATATATTATTATTAAGTAAAAGATATTTATATAATAAATACATTAGTGAAAGACAAGTGTGATATTATAAATGGATACAAATGTTAAAAGAATATTTGTTATTAAATAGATTTTTATAATAGATAACTATTAAGTTATTATATATATATATAATGGTTTAATGAAATAAAAAAAAAAAGAAGAAGAGAATAGAAATAGAAACAGAATAGGCAAAACGAAAAGCAGGGAAAGAAAGAAAGAAAGGAGAAAAGAAAGAAGAAAGGGAAAATTAAAGGTTTGGAGCTTGAGATTTAAATAGGTATGTCAATTTAGCCCTTTTTACTTAATTTTGATGTTTTAGAAACTTTAGAACAAGGTTTTGATGAAGTTAAGTTGATATATTGTAAGATAGTTGATTATAAGACATTGTTCTTGTTGAACAAAAAGATGAATTAAGGGCTAAATTGATAGAAATTCAAGTTAGAAATGAAATAAGGATTGAATTGTAAAGTGATTCATAAGTTTTATGCTTAAAGGACTAAATTGAAAGAATTTCGAAATTATGATTTTATGATGAAAAATGGATAATTATGTCTAAGTTTGGTTAAAAATTGAGTAGAAATAAAGTATGAATTAAGATAGAAAAGTAAGTGAATTTAGCTAGGATTAAATTGAAATTAAAAGTAGAAAATCAACATTTTGCACTAAGACTATTTTGGATAGCAGCAGTAGTCTAAGTTTGAAAAATCACCAAAATTTTTAGAAATTGAATTAGAGAATGAATAAAATATGAAATTAAATCTTATTGAGTCTAGTTTCTTATAGAAAAAACGATATAAGCAATTGAATTGTAAATTATGAGATATAATGAATTTTGTGAGACAAGGTCAGAATGAATTCGGGTTCCTCTGTTCTGACTTTAGAAAATCACTAAAAATTTGATAAAAATAGTTAGAGGCTTAAAGTTATATGTTTAGAATCATTAATGAGTCTATTTTCAGGAGAAATCAACGAGAATATTATCCGAGTTCCGTACTGTGAGATAATTAATTTTTAGTGAAGAAGGGTCGAAACTGTCAGATAGCAGAATAGGGATGAATTTAAAGAATAAACTATACTTAATGGCTAAACCAAAAATTCTGAAAATTTTATGGTAAGAAGATTTGTGAGTCTAGTTTCAGGAAAAATTAGCGGGTCTTAATTTAGAATTCTTTAACTCAAGATATAAATTAGTAATGTATTAATGATTATGAATTGTATTACTTTCGTAGTCAATGTGGTACCGGAAATCTCGGCTAAGAAAGGACAAGACAAAGTCAACGTGAGTTAGCTCAGAAACTACGGTTTGTATTTTTATAATCCGAACTTAATACTTAAATTATTGGATTTATTATTTAATATATATATGTAGTAGGTGTTTTGAGATTATTATTTGAACTGGATTGAATATTGATTATATTGAATTGATTTATGAATATATATATATGAATGTTTGAATCGAAATGAATATTGATGTGGAAATTGAATAATAAATATTTGTTATATTGGAAAATATATGTAGTTGGAAGTGTGATGAAATTGATAGAAAATTGTGATTATTGTGAAATTAAATATTTATTAGCGAAAAGTGAATGAAATTATATTGAATTGAAAATATATAGTTAATTAATTAAAATATGAATTAATTGAAAATTGGAAAATGAATTAAATACCCTATTAACTAGTCGGGCTAGTCGGACATAGTTGGCATGCCATAGGATATGGAAGAGTATGGGTTTTGCCGGGAAACTGCGATCGATCGTGCACTTATGTGCCGACTCATCGTTATATTTATCATTATCACATTACCGATTCGGCACTTTGTGTGTCGAATACTATTACTGTTACCGTTATCGATTCAGCACTTTGTGTGTTGAATACTGTTACTGTTACTGTTCCAGATTTGTTCCGATGAGGTACTTTGTGTACCGTACTGTTACTGTTCCGGCTTCGGCCGATAAGGCACTATGTGCCGTACTAGTGTGTTGGTTGGATCCTGTATCCGTCTGAGTCCGAGTCATGTTAATAGGGGTAAATGAAGGTATAAAATAACTGATTATTATTGAATAATTGATTGATACTGGATAATTGACTGTTACTGAATAAATAGTTGTTCTGATTGTTAATGAACATTACTGATTGATTAATTGCTATCGAAATTAATAAATGCTTTGAAATTTAAAGTAGACCAAAACATTGGTTGGAAAGTGAATGTTTGAATACTCATTGAGTTTGAATAGTTCGATATATATATATATAAATTAATAATTTTTATAATTCTTTAAGTGTTCAGATTATAGAAATACCACTGAGTGTATACTCGGTGTATGCAGTTTGTTTCATGCGCGCGAGTTAAGTTAAGGCTAGACTGTTGAATCAGCATCCCAGGCCGATCCCAAATTCAACGAGGTAAAGTATGTTGAGTATTGATAATGGCATGTACCTAAGATGTTTAATGAGAGTTATTTAGGTTGTAGAAGTATTGATGAAATGAGTAAATTATGGTTGGAAACGGTATGTAGTATGAATTTTGAAATTTACTAAAAATTCGTAGTGATTCTAAATTAGTCCTGAATTGAATATACTGTTCATATTGGACCGCGAGGGCCCATTAAAGGGACGGCATCTTAAAACTAGGATGTGTGTGAATATTTATTTTAATTAATGACCGGAATTGGACTGTACTGACTGGTAATGTCTTGTAACCCTATTCCGGTGACGGTATAGGGTTAGGGGACGTCACACAGAGAATATCTTTCTTTCTTTCCTAATGATGGGATATTAGAAAAGATAACTTGTGTAAATTGAGGACCATAACCCTAATATTTATAACCTTGGCATATTAGTTCTAATCAAATTCTAATTAGCCCCATCATTAATTAGAATTTGATTGGAACTTAATTACTAGAGTATCTACACATATTTGACCTATACTCTATTTAATAATTAAAGCCCAATAAAATTTTAACCAAATTAGATCATTTTTAATTTGGGCTAACCTATCATTATAGTAAATAATAGCATGTAATTACCCTCATTATATATGTGATGTTCATATTTTCCAACAATTTGGATATCCAACCAATTATAAAATTATCACGTGTTATAAAAAATTATAAATATTGAATAAATTGAAAATATAAACATTATAAATTTTAATAAAAATATTAAAAATAGTAAAAAAAAGTATTAACAAATTATAAAAAATTATATGATACATGATAAGAAAAATTTTATTCTTGTAACTTAGGGTGTGTTTGATAAATTAAAAAATTAAGTGCTGAATTTTTACCGCTAAATTTTATAAGTGTTGAATTTATATTAAAAAAATTGTTTGGTAAATTAGTAAATATAAGTATTGAATATAATTATATTGTTTGATAAAAGTAAATATTGATTTTAAAATATTATTTATTTTTAATTATAATCTTATGAATATAATATTTTATATTATTTTGGATAATTTTTTTATAAAAGATGCTTAAGTATTTTTTTTTAAAAAGAGAAAATTTATTTTAATTTTTTAATAAAATAAAATCAACATAGTATTTTCAAATACTAGCATAATAATACTTTTACTGCTAGATTTGAGTATTGATGCAAATAACAATAGTTAATTCATTGACTAAATTTCTAGTGAGTAATACGTGGAATTAATAAGTTGATATGAAATTAAATATAAGATAATATGTTTGCCGCATTAAATTTTAGAAAGTGATAAATTTTAACTTAATGAATTTAACCGTTATAGTTTGATCAAAAAAAGAATAATGGTCAAATTGACAAAAGATGTAAATATTAAGGGTTAAATATGACATTATACTTTTTTATTTCTAACGATTTTTCTAAAAATATCTGATGATGTCATCATTTGACAAGTGCTAATTTAGGATTGGTTGGATATATTTTCTTAACATTCAAAGGACTGAATCAGTGAATAATAGAAAACATTAAGGACTAAAGTATAAAAAAACTTTAAGGATGGTTCAGAAAGTAAAAGTGACGACGTTTCCCTTAACAAAATAATAATCGGCGGTGACTTGCATCATTATTCATTCCGTCCATACGTCTCTCAGCTCAGCATCTGTTACGCTTTATCCTTCAAAAAGCAAAACATAAAAAAGAAAAAACAGAAAGAAAATTCTTAATACTTTTAATCTACAATACTATATTTTCTTGTCAACCAAACACGAAATTTTCCTTTCCGTTTCAATTCTCTTCTTTGTGATTTCGATTCTCGATTCTTTTTGATGAAGAAGGAAAAGATTTTAATTATATTGGTGTGATGATGTCCAAAAAAGCCAGCAACTGCGCAATTTGCGACAATTCAAATCGCGCTTCCATTTGCGCCGTTTGCGTGAATTACAGGTGTATATATATAGATATATGTATAATCGTCGGTAAAAGATTGTTAAATTTAAACTTCTTTTTTTATTCTTCTCATGAATTCTTGTTTGCAGATTAAATGAATATAATTCTTTGTTAATATCGTTGAAAAGCCGTCGTGATTTTTTATATTCAAAATTAACCGAAGTGCTTGCTGCAAAGGTTTGATTTCTTTCACTTAATTTGAAATTAGTTTTTTGATACCGCTTTTTGAGTCTTTTTTTTTTTTTTTTTAAATTTTGATTGGTTTTGTTGTTAGGGGAAAACTGATGATCAGCTGAATTGGAAAATTCGTCAAAACGAGAAGCTAACTTACTTGAAAGAGAAGCTTCGTCGTAGTAAAGAACAATTAGCTCAAGGTTTTGATGCTTGCTCTTCACTGTTTATTTTTTCTTTTTAATGTTTATATTCGGTAGGCGTATGCTAAATGGTGCTTTATATATAGGGAAAGCTAAGATTGAGAGGGTGTCTCATGACTTAAAGTTTAATTACGGAGTGCTTGATTCTGCTCGAGCTGCAGTACCAACTCTGTTCCATTTTGGTTTATTGGCCAGAATTACAAGTTGTATGAACATTAACTTTAGGAATTATATTTTTTTCTCTGCAGTTGGAGAAGAATCGTGTGGAACAGATTAAAAAGTACTATCCCAACCTTATTTGCACGCAAAGCTTGGGGCATGTGAGATCCCTTTTTTTTTTTTTTTAATGTTATTGTTATTTTTGAGGCGTTACATATCTCTTTATGTTTTTTTGTTTCTTTTTGTTTTTTGGCTTATTAGAATGTCTTTTATTTTATCTGAAATATGTGACTTGACATTTTCTAAGTTGCAGATGGCAATTACCTCGGAACGTCTTCATAAGCAGTCTGTGGTCATAAAACAGATATGCAAATTGTTTCCCCAACGTCGGGTAAGTGATTCTATTTTAAAATTGTTTTGGTCCCTGGTAGTGACTGGAGACTAGTCAGTGTGCTTCATATGCTTCTTCTAGTTATGAGCCTTACCTTGACAATCTTTATTGATCATGCATGTTACAGAGATTTAACCAAAAGTCTAGTGATATTTTCCTTTTAGAATTACTTAAATATGCAGCTAATGTGGTTAAGATTAGGATATTCACCCCAGACTTATTCTCTGCCTCTAAGCTTTTATATTCTAGCCACTATCTCCTAGGTTAAAGATAAGTAAGCTGAACTTCTTCTACTTTCGCAGGTAAATTTAGAGGGGGGAAGAAAAGATGGATCCAGTGGTCAGTATGATCTTATTTGCAATGCTCGCTTACCAAGAGGGCTTGATCCCCATTCTGTTCCATCAGAGGAGCTCGCTGCCTCGTTAGGGTAAATTTTGCATATTTATATAAGGCTATATGACAACTGTAATCCGCCTACATTTATTTACACCTCATTGAATAATATGACATTGGGACAATCGCTTCCCTCAGCTTTGAATCTTCTTTGTTATCTAAGCCATCTATGAGCTTGAATGTACAGTTTCTGACACTTTGGTGATCCGCTTGAAATCAGATACATGGTGCAACTTCTGAATCTTGTTGTTCGTAACTTGGCTGTTCCTGCACTTCATAACTCAGGTTTTGCGGTATGAACTAGGAATCAATTTCACCTTTATGCTAAGTCTAATAAACTTCTTGAAGCTTCTGCTTTTGGATTTTTTTTGTATATTATATATACATGACATATATGCATATATAGTTTTGCATTATTTGGGTTTCCTGTGGGTAATCTCTAAGTGCTCTAAAACTGTAAATCATAATGGACTATTACTAAAGAAAAATTTTACTGTCCTAGGTACTGTTAGTAAAAAATAGTTGAGCCTTCTTAATTTTCTTAAGCATTTCTTATGTATTTTCTTCATTTTATTAGTATGACTTGTGGTTTCAAAATTTATTGATTTCTGTGTAAAAAAGTAATTTTCATTTCATTTTTGAACTACCTTTCTGGTTTCTAGAATGACTATCAAAGAATTCAAAGTCCATGAATTTTTCTGATGCATAGCATTGTGATGATTGTTCTTCCTTCAAATCAATTATGGTTTTAAATTAAAGTGGTGAAAAAAATACCAGCACAAAAACATCTAGAAGTGAACTTGTTATCTTACTTTTGTCATTAAATTTTCTAGTGTTCCATTGTTTGGTTCTGGTGGTTTAAAATGAGTACTAGCAGCTATACTTTCAAAATATATCCCTGTTTTGAAGCTCTTCCATTTCACATTGGAGTATATTGGTTTCTATAATGATAGCAACCAAATCAAGCATAGATGAGATCTATTTTACCCCATTATTATTGTACTCATGATGTTATAGTTTCTCCTCAGGGGTCTTGCTCACGAATATGGCAACGAGATTCTTATTGGGATGCATGCCCGTCTTCTCGAAGGTATCTCACCTGTAATGTTATTTGACTTGGTTGACTAAGGTTTTTCTCTGGTGGGACTGAATATGTTTGTTTGTTTGCAGCAATGAATATCCACTTTTTATACCTCGCCAAAATTATTGCTCTGCTAGTGGGGATAATTCATGGACAGATAGAAGCTCTAGTAATTTTGGTGTTGCTTCAATGGAATCTGATAAAAGATTCCGTCTGGATTCATCTGGAAGTAGTAGCTTCAATTGTTCTTCTGGTTCTCCCCACACTGCTGAAACACATAAGGACTTGCAGAAAGGGATATCTCTTCTGAAGAAAAGTGTGGCATGCATTACCGCTTACTGCTACAACTCACTCTGTTTAGATGTTCCCACTGAGGCATCTACTTTTGAAGCATTTTCTAAATTACTAGCCACGCTATCTTCAACCAAGGAAGTTCAATCTGTTTTTTCTGTGAAGATGGCTTGTTCAAGGTACAGCCTGGTTTCCTGCCTTATATTTCTGATATATATGAGCTGAATCATATGTTTAATTTGTACTTTTGGTAAATTTTGAAGTATAAAAACAGCTTGTCTAACCTTAAATAAGACTTACAGAGAGAGTAGTTGTTGTTATCTTTCAGATGATAGTTTTAAGTTCTAAAATGGGTTCTCTTTACAAGTACATTTTGAGAAGCTTATAGCTAAGCTGGAATCTGACGAGTTGGATTCATGAATGAGTCATCTTGAATTGTTAAAATGAACAGTTACTTATCTTCCGGGAAGAGTTTGGGTGTCACCATCCATACTTAAACCTAAGTATTGTGTTTCCTATAGTATCCCTTTGGTTTTAAGATGCTTCTCTGTTCAAACTTGCTTCAAGTGAATAAATGGTCAGAAATGCTTCTTTTGGATAGGATATAAATTTATTTTTTCCCCTTCTAGTTATCATGTAACTTCATTCACTAAACTTAGCTTCAGCTTGTAGTTTAATTTTAACCCAATTGTTATTTTTTTGGTCTTGTGGGAGTAGAAATTGTCTTCTTGACAATCAAGTGTGAAGGAAAAGACTTAGAAATTGACCTGTCTAAAGTATCTTATAAAATAGAGGGGAGCTGAGATTGAACTGACTCTGTTATCTATGTTTAAAATCCTGTTGTTTTGGTTGCTGCTCAATCAACCTTTCAAAATTGTTGGCATGATGAGGACTAGAAGAGTTGTTATATTCTCTTTGGTGCTTGTTTTCATAGTTTATACACATGTATGTATCTATTTTGTGTTTGGTGCTTTGTCGTGCTTATCTTTTCAATTTCAGGTCAAGCAAGCAAGTCCAGCAACTTAACAAATCTGTATGGAATGTGAATTCTGCCCTGTCATCGAGCACATTATTGGAGAGTGCGCACACGCTTCCTTTGACGGTATAATATTGCCTTTGACTTTGTTTTAACTTCAAACATTTTAAAATTTTAATTTGTTGAATTTTCCGATTCACAAGATCTTTTACATGTTTTTGTTATATGGTTTTTTAACCAACATGCACCTATATATACATTCTATTCTACATACTTTTCTCTTAAGTGTTGGAAAAGTATGATTAATATATATTCCATTTCTCAGTAGTTGCATTAATATATATTCCATTTCTCAGTAGTTTCCATTCAATTTGGAAGTCATTTGCATGGTTGGATTATGCCTATTATTCATACTAGCTTCGAAAATGAATGTATATGCTTTTCACATATGTTACTCGAACTCAAGTATTAATGCCAGATATGGATGTCTGACATGAGTCTCTTTTTTTATTTCTAAGCTTTTCCACTTATATGAAGTATCCCTAGAGGGTCATATCTTCATATCCTTGTTATATGCGTCAAACGAGTGCCAAGTTTGGATATTTCTAGAAAAAATGAACATTGAAGCAATAGCTTTTCTATCGTTATCTTCGCTGAGAAATTCTAGCAACCTTGTCGATGAGATTGGTTTGGACTTTTTAAGTTAGATGCTTCATAATTTGGATACATTATTTTTATTTTGTTTTGCAATGATCATGCAGAAAAACTTCTCTGATAGCAACCTTCGTAGTTCGGCTGCCAGTTTTCTTTTTGCTACTGAGATGTCTGATACTAGGAAGAATGAAAACTCAATTGATGAATGGGATCTTGTGGAGCATCCAACATTTCCCCCTCCACCATCAGAAACTGAGGATGTCAAGCATTGGACTCGAGCCATGTTTATTGCTGCTACAAAGCAATGACCAGTTACCTGTAAGTGACATGTTGGTTATCTAATCATCTAGTTAAGTGTCCAAGTAATGGCATTATCAGCTATATGCATCTAACGCCAATGCTTATTTCCTCAAATTATAGCTTTAAACAAAACCTTGGTGTTTTGCATTACCATTGCTGATGTCATTCAATTTCATGAAGATATCGATCATGTAATCTGGATTTGGAGGTGTCAGAGAAAAGTATGTTTCTGACATGATTATACCCAGTCTTTTTTCTAATTTGTTTTCATATATTTGGAGAACCATGTTTTCATACCTACAAATGTGTTTAACGTAACTGTCATACATAGATACTTCTAAAAAAAAAATGAAGAGTTTGGATCACATATTTGAGGATTTCTATAGAAGACATCAATCATGTATCGTATGCTATCCAGATTCAGAAGTGTGAGATACAAGTATGTTTCTGACACGATAATACCCAAAAATTCTAAGTCTTTTCATATATTAAAAGAAATCATATATTCATACTCATATTCGAGACATGTGCTTGATGTAGGTGTCGGACATAGATACTTTAAGAAAAATGAGTAGTCTGGGTCACATAGTTGCTCTTCATTGTTCGATGTTAACTTTTCTCCCCTAGCATATGAATTTCTTCTGTGCTTTCATTGGATAGGTTTTTTGAAGAAATTCTAAGATGGAGGATGGGCAAATCTTTAATTCCTGGCCTTGACTAGTGTTGCATGTAAATAGAGGTGATTTCGTTGTTCATGTAGTGTATATAGTTATATTTATTTTATTCACTTATAAGTTGTTTGAGGATTCTTTTTCCTATTTTCAATGGAAAAAGAATTAATAGGAAAAAAATTGTTTAACAAAATTTACCTTGTTAAAATGCTTTATATAGATTTGTAATATTTGTTCTTATGTTTAGTTTCAATATAACTATTCATTTGTGTTTATATTATTTTTCTATTTTTGATACAAGTTATTTCACATTTTTATATAGTTTTCTCTTAAAAAAGTCATTGGCAAAGAGAAATTATTGCATTATACGTGGTTAAATTATAAATTAAATTTAAATATGGTGTTTAAATTATAATTTTTTAATTTAGTCTTTAAACTATCAATTTTTACCTGTTGTTTCATTAATTTTACTGTTAAATGTGAATAAGTGATACGAATCACCGTCTGTAGCAAAACCTATCTGTTTTTCAAACTTTTTTTTTCCATTTTTAATTTATTCCTTTTTCCTTGTTATAGATTCTTTGGCTTAATTCTAGGGTTGGATTTTTTTTATACTAAGTTTAAATTCACACACTACACAATTTATAAATCGAACCCTAGTCTCGAGCACAGATAAATTTACTTTATCCAACGGGTTTATTGTTTAAGTTCAAATTGAAATTATTTTATTTTGATTTAATTTTGTTAGTTAAACTATGTAAACTCGTATATAAATAAGCTAACTCATCAGAGGTTTTTTCTCTATTTAGTAAATTTATATTTTGTTATTTTAAACACAAACCATTTAGGTACTTATTGAGTCATTTTTTCAAAATGATTTTTTAGGTACATCGTCGGCATAAGGAGGTGTACCATCATCTTTATAGGCGATTTGTAGTTTTTAATAATCAAATACTCTATACATGAGGCTCACATGCCACTTAAAAAACCGTAATCCCTTTATACGCACCAATTGACATTTAATGGGAAACTTAAAATAATATACGAAGAAAAAACATGGTTAAAACAATACTTGAAAACTTAATTACAACATTTAGGATTTAAAAACCAATTTAAATATTTACCAAAAAAAACCAATTTAAATTATAGCGAATGGTTTGAGAAAAATTAATACCATTAACCATTTAAAAACTAAAATAATAAAAACCGAGACATGTACTGGTTTTTAGATTCCCTTCCCTTACAGAGATATAAATCCTTAAACACCTTAGTACCTTACACCTCCATCTCAAATAATCACCATTTTCTTAGAACTCTAAAAACCTCAATCATCTCTAAGTGTTTTCTTAGTTTAACCCTCCTCTCTTGGGGCTTTTTTTGTGGCCAACTAGTAACAGGTTGTCACCTCCTTCACCGAACCCTACCCCTCCCCCCCCCCTTCCCAACTCTTCCTTTCCCCCTTTTATCCCTTCTTCTAACTCTTATATCTTCTCTTTCCGTTACCTCTTTTATGAACTTTGATTGCCTGTCCCATATAGTTGGTCAAACATTAATTAGAATAACAATTTGCGACGTTCAAATTCATTTTGTATTGTTGCCATTTTTTACTAGTATAAAATTTATATTTGATCTCTAAAATGTATCTAGGCAGCAAATGCAGGTTAGTTAGTGTAAAAGGGGAACTAGATATGATGGGTTTTTAACCTTATCCTTGTGGCTGCAATATTGTAGGGATAAAGAGAATTAAAAAATGCATAGGTTCTATCCTTTGGGTTTGAAACTGAAGCTGATCAGATTTACTTAGAGAGGAAGCCCTTTTCGAAAATAAAAAGTAGACTATATTTTAAGATAATTATGTATTAAATTTTGAAGGCTTGCTATTGAATTTTCGAAAACATAATAAGGCTTTTCAAAGCCTATAAATATGCTACTGATTTCGCACAAGGGGCAGCTTGGGGTGAGTGTTTTACTTGTTATTTCGAGAGCCGATCATTGTATTTACGAATTCTTTTTACAGTATTCTTAGAAAATTTTATTAATTACACGTTAGGTTATTTGGAAAAATTATTGTAACAATTTAAACTTTGTAGCTACAATTATTCATTGTGAGAGGTAGATTGGGCTTAAGTAAATAATTGTTTAAGATGAATTGTTAAATAAGCAAAGGTAGAATTGATAAATCCAAATTGTATTAACAAATATTATGTATTGGTAGTTATTTCCTTATTATCCTTACAAAACTTTTCTCTTCTATTTTCATGTCCCAATACTTGTTGCAACAACAGTTTAGAAGGCTTACTTGGGACAAAGAGCAAACCGTTATTCCAACCTCGTTCTTTTTCCCTTCCTCTATCTGTTGTCAGTGTTCCTAATGCCTCTCTCATCTCCATTGCTTGTTAACAATTTTTTCCCTTTGTTATGTAAGCTGAAAGGGTTTGTTGAGATTGGTCAATCTGTTACGAGACTCAATGCTTCATGTCGGGACTTTTGGATCAATAGGACGGTGCCACTTTATGTAGGCATACGTGGAGCTAGAGAAGGCTAGGTAGTGACCTTCGCCATCCTAAAGTGAAAAATTCTTCCTTTAGTCCCATTAGAAATTATAAAATTTCAAATTAATCTAATGATAAAATTACATTTTGTCCCTTAAATTTTATAATTTAATTTTGACCCTCCAAAAATGAAAAATTAAAATTGTAAAATTTTAAGTTAATACAACAATAAAATTACATTTTAGCTCTCTCGAAAGTTACAGTTCAAATTCAGTCTTTTAAAAAATTTCTAGCTTCACCCTGTTACATTCCTAAGACTTTTGATGTCAGTGGATCTCCTTCAACCTAGTTTGATCAACATGGCCTATTTTTTTTTATCTAATTACCTCCTAAATTTAAATGATATTTTCAATATGTTAAATCCAAATTATTCTTGCAATAATATAAACGTATTCATATGTTTTAAATATACTCAAACATCAAAATCGAACTGATATTTACCACCCAAATTGATGTTAAACTAATATAAAAACGTAATTGATACAAGAGCAATACTTTGAAAACTCAATTATAATACCTTAAAGTTTATGAACCAATTTAAAATCTAAGCATAATTTGAAAATACCTAATACAGTTAACTTTAAAAATTTCTAGAAATTTATAACATAGAAATCCTTAAATGCTTACGAATTGATTAAATAATTTTTATTAAATTATTATAATAAATAATGTAAAATTTACGAATTGATCAAATAATTTTATTTAATTACCATAATAATTCATGTAAAATACGAAATGAATTATGGCACCGTATACGCAATATAAATGTACAAACAATTTATACTCTTTCATACAATTTAAAAATGACTGTTAAATTGTTAGGAGGCTTTAAAATGTGTCTTACGTTTTTTTGGCTTAATACAAACTTTAACCCCTAAAATATACCATCTTTTCCATTTTCATCCTTAAAAAGCCCACTTCATTCCCTAATATTATCGCACTCCCGATTTAATTCCTCTCGATTTAATCCCTAACATTATTAGTCGTTTCTGATTTAATTTTTGGACATTAAAAAAACCAATTAGAATATCCAACCAATCATGTCACTTATCATACAATTACATCGAAAAATTCTATAAAATCTTTAAAAATGAAAAAA
Source organism: Gossypium anomalum (assembly GCA_025698475.1). NCBI lineage: Eukaryota > Viridiplantae > Streptophyta > Magnoliopsida > Malvales > Malvaceae > Gossypium > Gossypium anomalum. The sequence continues at coordinate 55,982,459 of CM046960.1, read as the reverse complement.
AAATATTAAAAATATAAAATTACAAATAAAACTATAAAAATTTACTAAAATTTCAAATATTTAATAAATTCAAATATCCTACAAATATCGCATTGTAATATCATGCAATTTGATCAAATTCGGATACTTGACAAATTACAAATATCTTATCTGTTGAATCACACTCAAATAACTTCATGTTAAGCTAAATAAATCAATATTGAATGAATTGAAAAGATAAGCATGGACTAATAATAATGATAATAGTAATATAATAAATAAATAAAATGAACTAAACTAAATTAAACTTCTTTTATTTCCACATATTTTTCCATAAAATTAACCAAAAACACAAATAAGCTATATTTCTATGAACTCTCTTCAAAGTAAAAGGAAGAAAAAGGAGGAAATATCTCCCTAAAGATGCAACAACTTTCACAGCATCTTTTCCAAATCAATTCTTATCCTAGACCCACCATGGAAAACTAATCAATTCTCTCTTATACGAACCTAGGACCTATGTTACTCAAACCTGGTTTGAGTGTGAGTCTTGGATATGTCTGCACGGATTTATAGGTTTTTTTTTTCTTGTCATGTATGTGAAGTGTCCTTGAAGAGTCATATCCTTGTACAAGGTTCGGAAGTATATCGAGCATAATATCCGGATATGGGTACTTCAACCCGTGAAACATAAGAAAGGACTTATTGCAACATTTGCAAAATGAACTGTCAAACCAAAACCTACCCACTAAAATACCTAACTCATCAGCTTTGTTTCTAACAGAAGACATCAAAAAAGAGATAAAGTGAGGCAAAGAAAGGGAAAAAAAATAAAAAGAAGAAGAAGAACTAATCATCTGCAATAATAATAAAAATTGGAACTCCTTTGGATTTGACTATGTAAGAACAGAGAAAAGTCAAGTTTCAGACCCTGAGTCGGATGAACTCAATTCAGAAGCTCCATCCAAATTATTTGCAAAAGATTGAGATAGCTTTGGTTGCATGCCACGGCAAACTTTCAGAGATGGCCTCAGTTTCATGTACTGCAAAACCAAATCAATAGGCAAGCTAAGCAAACAGCATACAAACCATGAAAAGAAACTAAGCTAAGCAGCCATGGGACTGGATTGCAAATAAAAGCGTTAGAAAATGTACTAAACCTTCAAATAACTTCATGCCTATAAAGAAAAAAAAACATAATTTTCGGTATACTTCTAGGCTCATTAGAAACGTTAATACTAGGAAACAAGTCATACAATGACTTCAATGAGAATTTATTGAATAAATCTGTTATATATCATTAAAGGGGAAGGGAAAAATAGCAAAAAGCCAAAAGGGAAAGTACCACTTACCTCCTGATAAAAAGCATTAATCTCCTCTTCCGTAAGCCCTTCATCCTCACCAGTATTTTCTTCCCAACCAAGAGAACGAAGGAATGCAGCCTCTTCCTCATCAGGATAAACCATAGCAGTAACACTCATGTTCTTTTCCCCATCATCAGAACAGGTGTCACCATTGCTAGCAGCTGCAGTACCATTCTCATCAGCATGAGCAGTTGCAGAAGCCCCGTCTACTTCCTTTGTAACTTCAGATTTCTCTGTAGTGGAAGTTGAAATATGAGGATCCGGATCTGAAAGACCGGCAGAAGTGTTTGTTGAGGCCTTCTTCTTCAGGAGATTAAAAAAATCATTTCGGCTCTGGGTTTGAGCCAAAGAAGGTCTCTTTTCCACAGTGAACCCAGCTATTGGATTAATGGAAGCTACCTTTAGTTCCCCAGAAGAAAGCTTTGGGCTGTTTGAGTTTCTTGCAGGAGCAGATTTAATAGGAGCAACAGCATGTTGGCTAGTAGTAACCCTGTTGTTTGTGATTGTTGTTGAACTAGCAATATCTTTTTGAGTAGGAGACGAGACCCCATTCTCCCATCCTGGTTTGAGAACCAAAAGCTTCCCAGATGTCTTTGGCATATCGGACTTGACATGTCCACCATGAGGAGACTGATTACCTGGATGAGTCAAAGGTTGTGGCTGCGGTCCACTCTTGACAGCTACATTTGTCTCACTTATTCTGGCTGCAGGTTTGGCTTTTGATTTATCTGCTGAATTTAGAACCTGGGATAAGAGAATTAGATTAATCATTACCTTTAGTTTCCAAGTACTAAACAAATGGATCTTTTATCCGTGCAGCAGTAGACAGGTAACAGATAGGAAACAGAACAACTTCATAAACAGTTTACGAACAGGCAGCAGACAAGCTAACCTCAGAAAATATTGGCATTTCACAGTCCCTTGAATATGTACAAGAACAGTAATAAATTATGATTCAATCACAAGACTATATCAGAGAAGTCGTGTGATAAAGAGAAAGTCCCCATGAACTTCAAACCAAAATCCAGTATAAAGAAAACCAGGGTGGAAAAAGAAAAAGAAATAAGGCTTGCTTATTAAATTAGATATAAATAAATATAGGGCTTTCAAAATCAATCGATGATTTACAAGAAGACTGATGGAAAAGGTAGGGGAACCGAAACTGTTTAATAGGACTAAAACAACAAACTTAAAGCAGCTAAGATTCAAGAGACAATATTTGCTGAAACTGAGGCAGTTGGCTTACAGAACCCTTAGGCATAGAAGGCGTCACTGGTATTAGTTGCCTTGACTGCTTAATAGCCAGTTCCTCGCGCCTTTGAGTGTTGACAGATAACTAAATAAAATAGAAATGTATGGTTAGATCACAGGTATAAGTTATACATGTAATAAGAACTTAGTGACTAAGCCAGTTACCATGGGAGGAGTACGGGTTCGTGAAGGAGCCTGTGCTAGTGCTTCAGCCATATTAAGACTAGATGAGATGCTTGAAGCCCCAGAACCTGAGATGGAAGCAGCTTGTGAGGCAGACAAGGTACCTGTGCTAATACTTCCAACTACACTGGGCACTTCTGCCAAAGCTGAGGTCCATCCTTCTCCATCAATCAAAGCTGAATTACCAACAGGCAAACTCTGAGAAGCTGAGCTCAAACCAGGAGAGGAAACTCTAACCATCTCAGGAACCCCTTGCCTCTCTTCAGTTCCAAGTGAAGGAAAATCATTCTCAAACACAGCCTTGGGGATGCTACTCCCGATAGTACCCCCAGAATGCAGACCATTGCTACTGTTATGGTTACTGTTACCATTATCTCTAGAGTCCACTACCATCCTTCGTGGCAAAGGCTCAATCTGTTTCCTGTAGAGCATAGAATGAGAACGACGCAATGTATCTATCTCCACCCCACTGGTCGAGATACCTCCTAATTTCTCAACCCTACTGGTTAAGATACTTTCTAAAGGGTCCGAACAATAATGGTCCCAATGGTCCCCGAAGCTTGTCCTCTCTTTATCCCTTTCTCGATCCTTATCACGGTGACTCCTACTAAAGCTACTGTAAGCATGTTTTGCAGAAACATTTCCAGAACTCCTCCCTGAATTCAACGAACAAGTCCGATCCAAAAATGCTGAACGAGGGGAATGGAAATCACTTATATTCCTAGAATTTCTATGTCTCCCATGATGCAGCAAAGAAGAAACATCTATTATAACAACAAGAACACAAATATTATATATATACACATTCTCAACAATCAAAGGCTATAAAACTAGAATAAATGCAATGAGAAGCACAATGATAATAATAAAAGGGCATAAAATGTGTCTAACAGACAGATGTATGTCCAAAGAAAATTATAATCAAGTATAAATGCAATGAAAAATAAATGGGTATCTAAAAGTTGGCTTGTCAAACGGTACCTGAGTTAGAAGAAGAGGAAGTAAAGTGGTGGGCTGAATTGCCACCCCCAGTAACAGTGCCAGTACTTCTCAGCCATTCTGGAACTAATGCAGGTTCACTTCTTTCCATAAGGGATACCAAACATGATCATCAGAAAAATAAAAAAGAAAAAGGTTATGTAACCTTCTTCAAATCCTAACCCACCAAATTAATTTTCTTCCTCTTAACCCAACCCTAATCACTCAAACCACCAAAATTAAGGTTGCTGGATTTAAAGTGGCAAAGAAAGAAATGTTTGTATCAAAGGAAACAGAATTTTAACACAAGTGTGAAGCCATAGAAACGAAAACAAAGGCAATCACAATGAGGAGATTACATTTCAATTAACTCTCTCCTACGCCTCCATCTTTAATTAAAGATGGATTTGCAGATTACCGATTTTCCAGTTCCAAATGAAACTCATATGATCCAATAATAATAATAATAAAAGAAAGGATCTAACCCTCTTTTCAAATCAATAACTTAGGCAAAAATACAGCAAAAATAACTTTCCAAAACAATAGTTAACGCCCACTTAAAACCAGTTTAATTAAGGAGAACGAAGGTAAACAGACATAAATTTGGAGTAAAATTAAAACCCTGAATTAAATTTTAATTATAAGCATCCGACTGCTAGGGCTTCAAACTAAAGAGGCAACAACAATATTTGGGGGAAATTCTATACAAATGAAGAGCAGATGAAACAAAAAACAGAATCCAAACCCTAACACCCCCCGCAACAATTCCTCGCTATTGCCCCAAAAAGCCGTAACCTTTATAAAAATTATATAATAACAACCGTCCCAATCCAATGCGTTTCTTTTTTCCGGGAAAATTATTAAAAAGGAAAAATTACGAGAAAAAAAAAACGAGGGAGTTTCAGTGAGAGAAAGAAAGTGAAGCAGAAGATAATATAGATAAGGAAAAGAAAGATAAATGCTGATTATTCAAAAAAAAAAAAAACAATTGCAATTTAGGGTTTTGATTTGATTGAAGATAAAGAACGAAGCTTAAATTTCTTCTTTTTTCCCCTTTTCTGATATATATTTTTTCTTAATACTCGGCATCTTGTTCTAAAAAGAAAAAAACATTTTTTCCTTTTAAAAAAAACAAATATTTAAATTTGTTGGTATAATATTATTTTATGATATTGAAATTGAACAAGGCTTTTCAATGATAAAACTTTGGCTTATGTTATGTTTGGTAAGGTATGGTGTGCTGTTTTTCTCTGGGTTCTCTCTGCTTTGTTTGGTCAATAAAGGCCGTACGTTGTTATTTATATGTGTCCATTGTGGGTCGGTCCACATGGCTATTTTTCTCTTTATTTTTTAAACATTTTAATTTTAAATTATTATTCAAAGCTAATTCGACTATTCGAGTTGGACTCTGTGACCTGTGTACGAGTTTAGTTGCCAGCTGACCGTATTTGTTCGTAATTGAAATTTTGTATATTAAAATAAAATTTGTTTTATCTTTCAAAATTTAAAAAAAAAAAAAAAAGAGTAAGATTTTTAATCTAGACATTGTATATTTTGTGGTTCATCATATGATTAAGGCATTCTTATATAATTGATTTCTTTTACCGGTTAATTTATTGAAGATGTGATGTTCAATAATAAATTGATATTTTTATTAATTTAATTTTTAAATGTGTTCGATAATAAATATAAAAAATCATTTGATATAATTTTTTAATCAAAAATCATTGAAAAAGATAAATAGATAAGTGGTAACTTATCATTTAATGAAATGTAATCAATCTTTAATTTTTTTCTTTTACAATATGTGTTATTCTTTAGTTTACAAATCAATCCATAATAATTTAAATTAATTATTTTTATTAATAGTTTGTATATTGTTTGAGAATAAGCAATTCGTGACCACGTTTTATATTTATCAATTCATACAATGTTAATTAGAAGATATCATTAATCATTTAATCAAGCTATGAATTCCATTGTTTCTAGTAAAATCATGTTATACACAAGTCATGTACCCAACATACCGGCTATGAGTTTGATAATCTTTAGAGTATAAGCCTCCACTTATATCAAAGCACATGAGTTATATACATATGGTCAGTAACTAACTCAGGATTTAGGTAAATCACACCATGAATGTCACAAGTGGATTAATTTACAAACAGATTCAGAATTAATTCAACCTGGGTCCAGTCCGATGTATCATTCTTTCAATGAATACATCTATGTCTCTATCCGTGGAGTCAACTACTCCAATAGCCAATACTAATCATATCCCCAATTGAAATTGTAGATGGCATAATAATCTTTCTAAGTTAGTAGTTTGCTGCTTGTGGATGTGATTGGTATTGCGTTTACTAAACTAAGTTCTAATTAATTGTTGAGGGGTTTCATATCTAAAAGTTATAATATTTTAAGTTCAAATATTATTATGTGTGACTTTTTGGTATTAATTTCACATAAAAATATAAAAAAATAAAAACACACTCATGATAATATAATATATTTCATAAAATAATTTTTTAATAATGGTATAAATAATCAATGAATAGTTATAACCGTTATAATAAACAATCAATAATAGTATATACCAACATTACTAATAATAAATTTGATGAGGTTCATGATTTAGCTTGAAATTTACTATTGTGATTCAATATCGATTTGAGCTTACTCTGAATTTGATTTAGACAAAGTTCATGTTGATTCAAGACGATCACGAGTATGATAAGTATTTATTTTTAATTAATTTTTGTTTTAGTCATTTAGAGAAATAATGTTTTTTTTTTTAATCTGTCAGATATTTTATTGTCATATAAATTGTAGCTATCTTTAAAGAACTTCGCTATCATCCTTAAAATTTTATAAATATAAAATTATTTTATTAGCGTATTATTAATTAGTTACAATTTTTAAAAATAAATTTGTTGAATATATTTAACATAAAATAAATATAATCCATCCGCTGATATGTGAGATTGATGAGGAGGAGACATGGAGGAGGGTGTAATATCTCGGATTTTGGGGTTAGAAATTTTGAGATTTGAAGTAAGGGTCAGTGAGTAGGTTGAACATTAGGGCTCATTTTCGCGTTCTAATGTTAGAATGTGTAACACCCCTTAACCCCAAACCGTCGCCGGAACGAGGTTATGAGGCATTATCGGACATATCAGACAACTTACGAATAATTTACAATTAATATAACTTTTATGGTATAATATAATAATTAAGTCCCTATCTTGAATTCTCGAAGTTCAAACACATATTAAAAGTAGAACGGGACTTGTTCGAATATTCTGAAATTTTTTATAAAAATTTGGCAGACATTCTGCTATTTTTTACCTAAAACCTCCGCAAATTCAAACTAAAACAACCAGCACCAATTTTTCACATTCATATAACTAATATTTATATCATTAACATAATTTCAACTTAATAACTATCATAGCATCATTCAAAATTGATTAAAAACTTCTTTCATTTAACAACTTAATGTTCATGTATCAAAATATCATATACTTTCCTTACCATTTCATTTAACCATCTAAATCTTATAATTCAACCTTCACTACCTAAAGTAATATGCATATTCAAGTGACTACACAACACCTATGTACATGCCACCTTTACCCAAAAGAAAAATATACATCACCAAATTTGTGTTGGAGTCGGGAATGTTACGGATCTTTGAACAGGACACTTGACTTCTACTAACCTGCGCACGGAAACAACCGTACGCTGAGTATGGATATACTCAGTGGTATTACCATAATTCAAATTATATCAACAATAGTAAAAACATAAATATTAAAATACCTAACAATTAATGTCATATGCACTAATTCATAAATCAATGTATTTTCTCAAACTTAAATTTATATCACTTATGAACATACATTTCATACTTTTCTCTTACTATCACAATTCCAATTTCAATTCGTAATTCAATTTATTTTTCTCGTTTCAATGCCTCAAATTCACATTTCAATTTTTCACCCTATTAACGTAACTCGGACTTTGGCGGATACACGGATCCAACCAAACACACCAATATGGCACCCAATTGCCTCATCGAATAGTCGAAGTAATAGTTGACACCAAAGTGTCTCATCGGCCTAGTGAAGTAAAGTTGGTACCCAGTACCTCATCGAATCTATCCGAAGAAATATAGTGACACCCAGTGTCTCATCGACTCGAAGTCGAAGTATCCCTGATCTCTTCCAATCCTATGGCATGCCAACTATATCCGACTCAGCCCGACTAGTTAATAGGGTATTCAATTCACTTTCTCAATTCTATATCACTTTCAATTCACAATTCAAATCACCATTCATTTTTCAATCAATACACTTTTCAAATAATTACATATTCCATAATTCACTTATTCAATTCAATTTGATTCAATTTGCATCACTTTCATTTTCACTCAATATTCATATCAATTTCACATACTTACCTCAAGTCTTACTTACCATACATAACAATAAAAAAAATTCAGCAATCAATAATAATTAAAATTCGAATTATAGTAATACACACCGTAATTCTCCCGTTTTAGTCCTCGATGACTTTCTCCTTTCCTTTCGATCTTTGATGTTTCAGGTTCTTTGTTGGCTCTGAAAATAATAGTAATTTACATTATTATTTACAGCATTAATTATAATAAATAATTAAATTTCTAAACAATTCCTACCTTATTCTCAATTTAATCCTAACTAAACTTAATTACTTCCATAATCCAATTCACTCTCTTTTTCTATTCAAATTTTGTCTAAACTTATATTTAACTATAAAATTTTCAGCATATTTCCCTAATTTGGAAATTTCTTCAATTTAGTCCCTACAACATAGAACTTATGAATTACTTTACAATTCAATCCTTATTTCATTTCTAACTTGAATTCCTATCAATTTAACCCCTAATTCATCTTTTTATTCAACATGAACAATATTTAGAAATCTAATAACTTTCAGAATATCAACTTAATTTCATCAAAACTTTGTTCTAAAGCTTTTAAAACATCAAAATTAAGTAAAAATGGCTAAATTGACTTACCTATTAAACTTCCAAGCTTTAAAATCCCTATTTCCCCTATTTCCTTTCTTTCCTTTCTTTTTCTCCTTCTTTCTCCCCTGTTTCGTTTCTTCTCTGTTTCTTTTGTTTTGTTTCTTTAATTCTTTTATGTTATATTTTATATTTAATTAATTTAATAAATATCTATTTTAATAACAAATACTAATATTACAATTGGATACATATTTAATTTTACATTTGTACCAATAATTTTATTACAATTGTCATTATTTAATTTGTTTCTCAAACAAAAATCTCATAATTTAATAATTTAATTATTTAATTAACAAATATCTTTTTACTTAAATTATAAGTAATTTAGTATTTAAATTACAAATGTACCAATACAATCTTACACATGTATATTTTATTATCATACAATTGTCTTCTATTTAATTTATTTATAATATATTATCAATTAAGTAATCATAATAATTTAATATAAAACTATAATAATAATCAATATAATATATATATATATATAATTTAATATATAAAACCTAAATAAAATCTTTGATTTTATTTCAATATGCCGCCTCAATTTATGTAAATGGCTTAATTGCCATTTTGATCCTTTTTATTTTCTATTACTTTAGAATTAAACTTTTACCCCTTTTTCAATTTAGTTCTTTTTGCTAATTATTCTAAATTAAGCTAATTTCACCTAATTAAATCCTAACTAGACACACCACTAGGCTCATAAATATTTTTAATAATTATTTTTGAACTTATTTCACTAAGACGGAGGCCCTATACTCACTTTTCTGGTGCCCGTGAATTTCATGTCATTACAGAATGAGTTTGCTGGTTCAGTGGTGGTGAATGTGTTAGTTTACCTTTGGGTTTTGGGATTGAGTCCTTATGTGTTTTGAGGAATTTGTTCTTTTTTTTAAGTTTTGAATATTTATTTATTTTTATTTTAATTTAGAAATAGGGAGTTTTTCAAAAAGGAAAGCACGTTCTTTTACAGATCTTTTTTCTAGGAGGGTATAGTTGTTTCTTCCGTTTATCAATCCTTTTCTTTTGTTCTTCAATTTTCTTCTTCTACTCCAATTTCGGGGTTGACTTCCGTTCTCGTTTCAAGTTGGATTCGAGTAGAAGTATTGTTGAGTTTTCATAATCAAGTTCAGAACGATAGTTTAGGCGCGTCGATTGATTGTTAGTGCTAGGAAGCGTGTATCAGGTGTGTGTTTTGAACTGTTCAATCTTGATATTGAATTGCTGTTGGATTCTATGGAATTCGACAGTCTCTTGTGTGTTTCTGAACTGTTTGAATACGGTAACGAATTATTGTTGGATTGTGGGAGAAATCTGTAAAATTCTGATGTGTCTTGAACGGTTAGCGATTGGGTTCATTTTGCTATTGCAAAACTGCGATTTTAGCCTATTTAGGTGTGGTTTCGTAACCATACGGGCGTGTGCCGCACACGACCATATGACATTGGGAATTAGGGATTTTGGATGTTTTTAGTGCCACACGGTCGTGTGGCGACTATTTGGGGATTTTTGTCATTTTTCACATGGGTGTGTCTGCTCTGCACCTTATTTTGGCACTTTTGGACAGTGAGTAACACAGGCTACTCACACGGCCATGTAACTCGGTCACACGAGCATGTGTCTCTTGCATATGGGCGTGTGCTTCTTGTACACAGGCGTGTGCCCTTTCTACACGGGCGTGTAGACCCCCACACGGCCAGGGCACACGGTCGTGTGGCCCTGCTTTGCAAGTTTTTGTTTTGTGTTGAAATTTGACTCATTTTGTGTTTCTGTATGTTCTGACCCTCGGTTAAGCCTTGGTAAGTGTGTTTGGGACTCAGTCAAGTTTGGATTTGAGGATATTTGTGTATTTATGTGCTTTAATTTAATTGTTCATTTATATGATGAATAAGTTTGAATTTATTGTTGCTTTCATAACTGAGTATTGAAACATTAGTGTAATCAAATCTAAATCTATGCACCTGGAAACGTGAATGTCTGTTTCTATATGTATGTTTGCGTACTGTGTGCATTACTACATTAGCATGAAAACTTTGGGATTTGGTTATTGAGAGAACGAAAACAGATTTGATTTGGCAGTTTTAACTACAATACATCTGTACAGTGATTTACCGCACTGTACTATACATATGCTAGCTCAGCTGCATATTTTTATTTCAGTAGCTTAGTTTTACATTGTGGTGTGTAGGGTGGATGAGCCAATTATGGTTCTATGTGGTGTGCAAGGTGGACGAAGCGGTGTTTGGTTGGTGGGATGGAATCTTTGACTGGTTGCATCCGTTTTACATCTGAATATATGTCTGTTTGTGTGATCATTTGGTTATTGACAATATGGTTAATGTGTTTTGATGCGTTCCGATTATTACGTCTGGTTGGGACATCGTTTCTGTGGTTTGATATTGTACTTTGAATTTCTGGTTTGAGATTTTTGTAAATGAATTTTTATACATATACTTGTCTGAAATAAGTGTTGTGTCACTCCATCTTTTGCCATCTGTTTTATATTTTCGGCTCACACTGAGCTCGCATAGCTCACCTCATTGTAGTGTTCTTTCTTTTAGGTATTTTTCGTGTTTTGGAAGCTAGACTAGCATACTGGAGGTTTCAGAAAAATATGGTTTGATTCAGTTTAAGTAAATTTTCATAAGTTTTATACAGTTGGTTTTAAGTCAATTTGTAAAACGATTATGTAACGCCCCTAACCCGAATCCGTCACCGAAATAGAGTTATGGAGCATTACTGGAGTTACCGATTTATTTATCAGATATTTCATTTTATCTAACGTTCATATTTGGAACCAATTAAAATCAAACATATTGTCCCTTAACGTACTTATTTTTCTCGATATGTTTTACTTGAATTTATTACTCGTCTCAATTTAATTAATTTCCTTGTATCAACGTATCAAAAATAATCACCTATTTACATGTCATGATAAATATCATTCTCTTGCCATTTCTTCATAAACATAAAATCAGGGAATTCATTATATCGATATTTCATGCATTTAAAAATACAATTTAAGTTATACTAACTTACCTCGTTACTTGTACATGGTTATAATTTCATTAATCCGATATCTTTTCTTTTCCACGTTCAAGTCTCGTATTCGAGTTATCCGAATCTTTATAAAGAAATTTAATCGTCGTTTTCATTTATTTCATGTTGTAATACATTCAACTAATACTCTAAACAAAATTACCATTTTACCCCTAAACTTTTAATTAATGACGATTTCATCCTTAGGTTAAAATAAAATAAAATTATTGCAATTTAATCCTTATTTCCAGCCGTTATTCTCAAACAAATTGATAACGATCCATGAATTCTATAAAATATCAGAATTTTCCATAATTTCAACACTTTGCAATAAAATCCTTAAAACATGTTTTTCCCTGATCTTGAGCTAAATTAATAATTTCATTCAATTTTGTAATTTTAAATAAAAAAATAATTCATTTCATGCAATTTAGTCATTTCTGACATTTTTACAAAATTGCCCATAAATTTTTACTTTTATTCAATTTAGTCCATGAGCCTAAAACATACAAATTAGCCATGCTAGCTGAATATTCATACATATTTTCCTCATTCTCCTCTCCATTCCACATCCTTTATTTATATAACATGCAACAAGTAACATTATCAATAATTTCACTATTTACTTATATGTATATTCAAAACTGTCCATTTGCGTCATAGTTACTAAATTATTTATATCTTAAGGTACAGAACTCGAAATTAAGATCCGCTAATTTTCCCTGAAACTAGACTTACATATATTATTACCATAAAATTTTCACAATTTTTGGTTTATCCAATAAGTACAGTTTATTCTTTAAAGTTACCCTTGTTCTGCTGTCTGACAGTTCCGACCCTTCTTCACTAAGAATTAATTATCTCATCGTGACGAGATTTGGATGATGTTCCGCTTATTTCTATTGAAAATAGACTCATTAAGGATTCTAAACATATAAATTTAAGCCCATAATTATTTTTATCCAATTTTTGATGATTTTCCAAATTCAGAACAGGGAACCTGAAATCATTCTGACCTTGTCTCACAAAAGTTATTGTAGCTCATGATTTACAATTCCATTGCTTACATAATTTCTTTTATAAGAAACTAGACTCAATAAGCTTTAATTTCATATTTTATTCATCCTATAATTCGATTTATACAATTTTTGGTGATTTTTCAAAGTTAGGCTACTGCTGCTGCCCAAAACAGTTTTAGTGAAAATATTGATTTCCATTTAGCCCCAAATTTCATAGTTCATACAATTCAATCCTTATTCAATTAACTCCTCAATTGAGATAATTTTTCTCATTTAATACTTTATTCCATCATTTTAAACTACTTCATAACCCTTGAAAACCAGAACTTTAACACTAGACCTTAATTCCAAACTCTTTCACAATTAGGTCCTAAACCAATTTTCATCAATTTTACTTGATAAAATCACCATATGTCAAAATTAAAACTTCAATTCTATGTTTATTCATCATATTCTTCCAGTACTCATCCATAAAAACTTCAAAAATTAGCCATGGAATCAAAAACTAATGAAATAGTAAGTTGGACCCAATTGTAAAAATCCAAAAACATAAAAATTTCAAGGAGAAAGCAAGAATTAAACTTACATGAAGCTAGAGTATGAAAACCAGCTTGAACTCTCATCCATGACTGTTTTTCAGCTGATGAATATGAAGAGAAATGAAGAGAATTCTAGATATTCCAATTTAGTCCCATTTTTATTTAGTTAATTTTGGCAATTTTCCAATTTTGCCCTTATTTCACCCATTTTCTGATTTTTCTCAGCTATTGCCGCCCAAAATATCTCCTTTGGGCTTATTTTCACTTTAGGTCCTTCCTCATTTGACAATTAAGCTATTTAATCATTTTAGCAACTTTTACACCTTTTTCAATTTAGTCCTTTTTATTTAATTAGCTATCAAGACTTTAAAATTTCTTGTGAAACTTTAATACTAACTTATTAACACTCCATAAATATTTATAAAAATATTTATGGCTCGATTTAAAATTTTCGAGGTCTCGATACCTCGTTTTCGATTCTAATTATTTTAATATATATATATATATATTTGTACACTATTCATTATTTCAAAATTTTTCCTAACTTAACATTTAACTTATACTCACTAAATTAATAATATTTCCTACTCATTTTTCGGATTTAGTGATCTCGAATCATTGTTCCGACACCACTGGAATTAGGCTGTTACAGATTATATAAACTATTGTACGAATTTTTATGTTGGACTTTAGTAAAGTGTTATTTGGACTGAACTTTAGAAACTGTGGATTTTACTTCTGAATGTTTTGACGCCGGTTTAATATTGTTCAAACATAACGAACAAAAGAGTTTTCTTGGTTTGAATTAAATTTTTTGTTTCCGCCACTTTTGGTGACCAATGTAGTCTTCGGAATTCAGTCTAAACTTCTAGACCGGGTTTTAGGGTGTTACAGAGGGAATGATGGTGCTGATAAATACTAGTTCATCTTGTCAAGGTAGAAAGCCAAATAGTAAAAAGAGTGAAGATAGTGGAGGTGGAAGTTGAGAGTAAATTGGTAGAGTTTAGGTAAGTTTGTTGAAGAGTCGATTCCTTCTTCATTGTATTGGATATTATTTATAGGCGAGCTCCCATGTTGGGTAGCATTAACGTAGTGGACCTGCTATCAAGCCATCATTTTAGGACGCGTGAGGCGGATGTCCTCGATGGAACGAAGATGTCTGTGATGGGACGTATTCTATCATTCCTTCTAATTTGGAATATGGAGTAGTTGAACCCACGTGGGGTTTGGTGATCAAAAGGATCACACTTGTAATAGAAGATTGAGTGCTTGGAAGAATGAATGGTAGGTACATTCTGGAAGGCAAGTGGTTGGCTTCCTTGAATAACTACCTTTCTCTGTTAGAACCGTAAAACTTTGATACAAAATTTAATAAATCAGGATCTGTAATGTAAAATCATCAAAAACAAAATTAAATGTGGAAGCATACATGAATCCATTAAAATCTTGAGATCTTTTGGTTTTGATCTTCCAAATCAACATACGAGCAATTTAGAGAATGTGGCTCTCTCTTTTTTAAAGATAAGATGTAAAAAAAAATACATGTGCAATATGGGGACATAACCCTAATTTATAACTTTTGCACATTAACCAGAATTTCTAATCAGCCCATCATCAATTAGAAATTAGTTATTATAGTATCTACATGTATTTGACCCATACTTTATTTAACAATTGAAGCCAATAAGCCTTGATCAGATTAGGTCACTTTTAATTTGAGCTAACATTTCATGATAGTAAATAATAACATGTAATTATTATTATTATACATGTGTTGTCAATATTTTTCCAACAACCATTTGACCATAAGGTTAAGACGGGAAATGAAGCTTTTGATGATTTTCCCAATTTGCAATGGGTGGTGTATGTCCCTTAGATGGCCTTCCGTGTTGCCACATGTTCCTATTGGTGGAGGGGTATACCAATATTTGTCGAAGAGAAAACATTTGTATTAATATTTGTTTAATAATATTATTCTAAAGACTTAATATATCATTTGATATGCAAGTTAGACACTTTTTTTCTAATGTGGTACCCGTGTTATCTTTTGGCTCATTCTGGTTCCTGTATTTAACAAAAGTTATATATTTTGGTACTTAAAGATATCCTTGTTAACTTTTTAGGATTTAATTTGGATTTTAAAGCTGATTTGGTGAAAGTTAATTGGTGATATTATTAGGTTTGAATTTTTATTATCAATAGAATAGATTTAGTTTAATTTATCAAATACAATATGATGCATTTGATTTAATTCGAATTTTAGCGTTAGTAAAATTATTAATTAATGATGAATTTTTATCCAATCAGCTCTAAAACCTAAATTAAACACAAATGGTTAATGCTATTAGTATGATACCAATTATGTGTTAAGTAATTTAAAATCGGCACAGGTATGAAACGATGGGGAAATTACGGGCCTCCAGAAACTAAAAGAGAAAACGTTTGTTATTTTCAATGGCCTTTTAGTTAGGCCTATGTTTTCGGCCCATGTGATTAATAATATCCCATAAGAATCTAAATTCGTGTAGAACTATCGACATAATGGCGTTAAAGTTACCTTAAAATGCCAATCACTGATCTGCTACATTTAATATTTATATATAAAGTACAGAGGTAAAGCAAAATTGGGCTCCTCTCTCCACACCACCAATTGCGGCGGCGGGAGCGGTGGCGGAAAGTGAACCACCTCAAAAGCAGTCTCCTTCGTCCACCAGAACATCGGTTTCCTTCCTCTCTCTCCCTTCCTCTCTCCGAATACCAATTTTTTCTCTTTCAAAATAATTTCAAATCAACAGTGAAATATCCAGGTACGCTAGATTCGGGTTTCTCTGTTTTATCTCTACTGTTGAATGTTGATATCTCCCTCGTTCATTTCATTTTGTTTTCAATTTCGTTCTCAATTTCGACTTTATTGTTTTTGAAAATGTTCTAGCCTAGGTTTTATGGTTTCCCCGTTCCTTACACGACACTCACTCTTATATTAGCTTTCCGCCCTTTTTGGTAATGATTAATTGGTGCTATATATGTTTCTTCTTTGAAAAATTTCATTTTCATTTCCGTTTTTGAATATTCCACGTTTCTTGTTTACTTTTTTTTTTTTATTATGTAAATGAATGCTAGTGAGTAATTATTAGTGGAGGAGAATCATAAACAAGATTATTGCTTCAAAAAATTTCTAGAGTTTCACTTTAGCTTTTCATGACTAATAATGAAAAATGATTCAAAGCTTCCTGCCCCTTATAGTTCAAAGCATAAGATTACCTTGTTGCAGATAGTGCATTACATATTCTACATTGATTATAAATCTTACTGTTACTCGAAAGTTTGTCCTGTCTCAGTTTTTGGGTATTGAGAGTCTTACCAATGGAAAGAATAACATGAAATTCTAATCAGTCAACGGGCCTATACGTTTATTATTATTATTATTATTATTATTATGTTTATTGGTTTTTAATGTTTTAGCAATGAATTTCATTCTTTATTGCCTTAGAAATGAGTGGTCTTAGCAAGTTAGACTGTGTTACTTGGACTCGGGTGAGTGCTGGATATGGAATGAGTTCAATGTGGGTATATTTTAAATTTTTTTTATTTTTTTTAAAATGTATTTAAATCAGTGGCTGATCTTGGGACTAAGTTTTGGAGGGACTAGTAAAATTTTAAAAAATTTTAAGAGTTCAATGAGATTTTTTTTTTTTAAAAAAAAAATTGAGGGTCTAATTAAATTTTTTTAATTTTTGTGAGATTAATGAGAATTTTCAAATATTTTAAGTGAGCTTAATTAAAAATTTCAGAAAAATTAAAAGGTATAATGAGAAACTTTAAAATTTTGAGGGGGTCTAAGTAAACTTCTCTAAAAACTTTAAAGGAGAAGTGAAATTTTCCAAAAATTTTGGGAGGCCTAATTAAAATGTTCTAAATATTTCAAGGAAAAATATAATTCCCAAAATTTTGGGGGGCCTTTAAGCGGGTCCGTCTCTGATTTGGGTGGTCATATCTCATTCTTGTGTCTGAATGTGTGCCGAAAATATGTTGAGCATGCTCCTAGAAAAAATGAAGAGTAGGATCAACAGTCATAGATGTTAATTGTCTTCTGGGTATGCACCCATTCCAACTATAAACACTCTTCTTGAGGCATATCTACTTGTCTTGGGTTTTGTCCCATTTTGTACCCAAAACCAAACATAATTAATTGTTATCTACACTTTTTAAAGTCCATGCATTAAATGTGAGAAGTTTGATCTTGTTGAAAGTGCAAGGCAGATATCGGTCTTGTTTGTGTTTTATAAAATCTTGTATTATTATAATGATTTGATCTCTATCTATCTCTCCTTTGCTTTAGGTTTAAATTGCCAATGGCAAAAGTTAGCAAAGTGCATAAGTCCGATTCTCAGCATAAAAGAGTGCCTCACCCATTGCCCTCTCATCCTAAGAGGGCTGGAAAAGGTTTCAGAAAGAAGAGATGTTCCAAAGCTTCGGAGAAGAAAGATTGGGAAGCTGCAAAATGTTCCGTTTGTCTGGAGTTCCCACACAATGCCGTTCTCCTCCTTTGTTCCTCTTACGATAAGGGTTGCCGCCCTTACATGTGTGCGACTAGCAAGCGGTTTTCCAATTGTCTTGAGCAATACAAGAAAGCCTACACTAAAGTAACATCAGTTGACTCAATGGATAATTCAAGTCTTATTTCAGGTGTGGAGCAGCCCACTGAAAAGATGGAAGTGCCAGAGCTTCTATGCCCGCTCTGCCGAGGACAAGTTAAAGGCTGGACAGTGGTAAAACCTGTACGGAAATATCTAAATCGGAAAAAAAGGTCATGTATGCAAGACAAGTGCTCGTTTGTTGGAACTTACAAAGAGCTTAAGAAGCATGTTAGGACAAAGCACCCACTGGCACGACCTCGAGCAGTAGACCCTGTACTTGAAGAAAAATGGAAAAAGCTTGAAAACGAGAGAGAGCGAAATGATGTGATCAGTACAATTATGTCATCAACACCAGGAGCAATGGTGTTGGGTGATTATGTGATTGATCCGGGCTATCATGATATCTATGCGGATGAATATGGTTCAGATGATTCTTTTGATGACCCTTTCGATGATGGCTTTATTCATCTAGATTCATCCGTTCGCTTGCGTGGTAGATTCTTGGATTATGACCTATTTGATGATGATGACTTTGGGATGCAGCATCCTTTCCGTGCTGTTTCCCCAGTAACCCGCACTTGGCCTGCTCGCTTTTTGGGGTCAATGGGACTAAGGCGAATCCCTAGGGTCCGAGGACGTAATGGAAACCAATAACTTCTTTGTCTACCAATTACATGGTGAAATCTATACCTTGATATCAGGTAAAATGAACAGATCGTAGGAGAGTCCGACATCAGTAATCAATCAGCTGTTTAGTTGTCGAGGTGAATTAAACGTATCTTTAGCTTTGAGTTCCCTCCGTAGTTATATGTATCGACTATCATTCATCATCATGCATAGTAGCAGCATAACATTAAAACATTCTTTCTTAACTCTTTGTTCTAGAAGCCGGCTGGCAACATTTGTTCATGTTGAACTTTATGTTCCTCTATGCTCCATGATATACATGTTTGTAGTGTACAGCTTCAAGAAAAATCGGAGGAGAATTAAATAATTCTTTAGTGGTTTCTCCATCATATATAAATTCGACGCTTTTTCGAGTCCATTGAGTTGAAAGAAGTTTTACTCAAAATTCAAGTTTCGAAGCTCAGCTCGAGCTTGAACGAATTTCATTTTTAGACCTTGAGTATGATTCAAGATAAAAACATCTTTTTTCTCTTTGACATCCCTTTTTAAGTTCTGTCAATTGAGTTGAGACTGATTCAAGTTGTTTCAAGTTTGAGTTTAAGCCCAAGTTCAAGGCTTGAAGCTCAAAAGCAAGTTTGAATTTGATTAGACATAACCAATGAAATACTCAAACTTGTTGGATTAGGCTTGTTTTAAAAGATTACTTACTTATATGTTCAACTCCAAGTTTGTGCTTGAACTGAAGTTAAGTTTGAAATGAAATTAAAATACTAATTAAAAATAAAAGGCTAAAATGTGCTCTAGGTTCTCCATATGTTTTGAATTTAATCTCTTTTAATTTTATTTTTAGTAATTTAATCTCTTATTTTTTCTCAAATTTTAAAAGTAGTAAACGATTTTGTTAAATTCATGTTAAATTTATTTTTTCTACTACAATATTACTAAGTGTTTTTTTCAGTTTAGAATATCAACTATGTTAGCAATTGGATTTTAACTAAAATTTGACAATAGAAATAGGGGGAATAATCTTCGAATGTATTAATAGTACAGGGACTTACTCGAATCAAATCAGATATTCAGATTCGGTCGGTTGAATGGTTTAAGCTCAACTATGCAATGATGATTAGTGATATTGCGATCCAGGTAGACCGGGTCTAATTTTTTTTTAAATTTATATTTACAATTCGAATCAGATAAAATTTTTTGTTAATTAAAAAAAGTCCGAATTGGATTGGATCTAGTTTGATGTAGAAGAATTTTGTTGCGAAACTCGTTCCAACTCAAATGAAGTAAGCTTTTTTTGGATTGTCCAAAATAGATGCCTTCCAATACTTCAATATAATGGGCTATTTTTGCCCAATTTATGAAGAAATAAAGCAAGTATTGTTGCAATTTTGGATTCTTGTTCATTTATATATATATATATATATATATATATATATATATAATACTAGTTTCTATTGTGATATAATGTGATTTTATGTGTTTAATTTTTCATTAATTTTTAATATAATATTTTTTATTAATTTAATTAATCATAAAATAATATTTTTTCAGGTTGTTAAAAATAATTAAATTATATTAAATTATTTAAAAGTTAAATAATAAATTTGAAATCATAATAATGTACAATTTATTTCTAAATTGTGTAATTAATACAAAACAATATTATTCTAAACTAATAATTAATTAACATAATTAATATATATCAATCATGTCACATGTATTACACGTGAATACGTGTATTTAATGTTTGAAAGATGAACATGTTGCATATCAATAGTTTCTGATATAAATAAAATAAATATTTAGCTAAAAAAACAATTAAACATAAAAAATTTGGAACTACGTAAGTAAATTATAATATTAAATTAAAAAAATAACAATTCATGATAAATACGAAAAATATTTACACTAAAGTAATAAACACGTTTAACAATAATGATTAAAAATTATTGTTGAAAATATTTTTCAACTAAACCAAACTAATAATAATAAGTTAAAAAAAATAAAAAAATGTTTTCGTCACACAATATAAACAATTTCAAAAAATTCTTAAAAAAGATCAGCAATAATAGCCACGCCAATAAAATCTAGCAAAATACAGGCAAAGTGAAAAATAATTTTTTTACCGATCTGCTTACCCATATGCTTTTTTAGATCATCAAAACAAACAAAATCATAAAATAAAATACTTTCGTGAATGTGAGAAGTTACTTCTTTAACAATAATATAAAAAATTAATGACAATTCATATTTATTACGAAAATTATTATTCTCATCATAACAAATTTCTTTTTCTACACTATTTAGAATGGTATAAGTTTTTTCCTTGCTAAAAATATCTTTAGATTTTGTCACAGCATCGTTCAACATCACCGCTTGAATTTTAGTTCTTTCAAATAATTTAAATCATTAAAAATTTAACAAAGATAAAATCAATAAAAATATAAAATTAAGTATACTATTATATTACCTCATCATCAATTAAAATAATTTTTCATCTCTATTCAATACCATTATTACTCAAATATGATTCGATCTTACCTATTCGAACCACCATTGCTTCAATACTCCATTTTTTTTTATTGAAATAATTATAATTTATTAATACTAACAATCTTCTAAACAATTTTATAGATGCAATCTGATTAAATATGATTAACCAAAAAAATAATATTTATAGAACTAAATTTAAATATAATTCTAATATTTTTTTCCATATTATATTTAAAATTCTACTTGATATAAAAAATTATACAGATATTATATTATGATTATATTTGTATGCGAATTTAGTAATATAATAGAAAAAAAAAAAGAGAGTATTTTTATTTATTTAAATTTTTTTCCAAACTCAGTGTAATTGGAATAGAAAAAAATGATAATAAATATTTATAGATTATTATAATTAAATTAAAAATAAGAATAAAATATCATAAAATGATAAAACAAGGCAGCTAAGGTGAGTCGAAGTTGCAAAAATCTTGTCCAACCAACCCTACCTCTAGAGAAACCTATTGGTGGCAGCATTTGGAATCATAATCAAAGCAATTGGGACCCTAACATTGTCAAAATGGACATGTAGGTCCCCATTTTTAAGTGGCAGTTGCAAACAACAATTGTGTGTTTGCTTCAATAATTTCGGTCCAATTTCAAAAAAATTCTTTTCTAAGAGTGTCCATTTATAAAAAAATGAAAATAGAAGGAAATTCTAAATCAGCTAACAATAAATGACATTGCTCACATGTTGTTGTCCACTTCATTTTCTCACCACCATTATAAGCCATAAGAAAAACCCTACTCCCTCTGCTTCTGTCCCCTTCTTGCTTACTATTTGTCCCTTGCCATTCTCTTTCATTGTTTTTTTCTTTTTCTTTTAATAACATCGAGGTGCTCATATAAAGAATCAGTTTACAGCAATATGACTAGTACGACTCAAACGCAAGTCGCACTTAGGACAATGAACACATTGACCATCAGGCCAACACAAGAGTTTTGAGCCAGTTTACTTTTTAATCTAATGTACGAAAATTAATTTACCTATTTTTAAATAAAGAGGACAAAATACAATTAAACTCTTAATACAAATGCCTCGATGAAACTTTTATTTTAATTTTCAAATAAAAGCAAATAATTAGTATGAGGTTTGAAGTGGAATTAATTGCAATAGTTGCATCAAGCAATTGAATTGAAATGATGGATGATGTTTTGGGGTAGATGGAAATTGAATTGCTGGAAATAAACGTAGAAGAATAAATCTGGGGAAGACATTGGGGTTGTGTAGACAAGGTTCATGTCTGGTATGATTAAGGCTTTTCCCCGACAAAGGACGACACACCATTTAAGAAATTTGGAAGACTTATGTCTTTATCATTTGTGGTTTATTACTTCATTTCATATTTATATGTTTCAAGTTGACACCCACATACTACATCCTTACATTCTGGATTCCTCATTCTCTGGACGGTAAATATTTTTTATTTAAAAGTATATTTATAAAAGATATAAAAATTTCGGTTTCATACTTAAATATTTATTTTATTTTAAACATTGATTTTTTAATGATTTTATTTTTATTTAAAAATTTAGATTAAAAAAGAAATCGAAAAATGTATGTATTATTTTATCTTTTTTATTCCTCTCAATTTTGATATTAAGTAAATTAATTTCTCTAAAAATGAAAGTAAATCAGTCCCTATCAATTCTGCAATTGAGTATCTAAGGATAATTAATTATCGTATTTATTTTTTCCATCAATTTATCTTACTTTAATTGGTATAATAACAAATTCAGCTTTCAATGTTTACAAATTTAAATTATTTTAGTTCTGATTCTAAAAATTTCAACTAATTTATCTCTTATGGGATATCAAAGAATTTAGAATCATTACCAAAATGTTAAAATGTGTAAAAGTTGAAGTCTAAATGTGTTAAAAATTTTAGAATTAAGATAAAATTGATAGAATGCATAAACATTAAAGACTATTATACCAATTAAAAGTAGAATAAATTAATTCAAGAAATTTATTTACTATTTTTAAAATTGAGATTTAAAAAAATAAATTTATTTAAAATCAAAATTCGAAGGAAGAAAGAATTTTTTTTTTTTTACATTTAAAAATAAAAAAAGAATTCAAAAGGACATATGATAATCAAAAGGTCTTACTAATCAACAGACCTGTGTTCCGGGTCTGGGCAATCAGAGAGTCGAAGGTCCCTTATAAATCAAAGTTAGACTTTGACTCCCTTCAGTAATAAAAAATAACCATAATCTCAATCACTTAATGATTAATATTTAATTTGATATTTAAATTTTTAAAATTTTTAATTTTATTATTTAATTTAGTACTTAAAATAGACGTGTTAAATTTGATATTAGTTTGAATAAGAAAACCTAAAGTTAGGTAGTTAATTGAAAAAAAAAAAAAAAAAACTAGAGTAAAATATAAAATGATAGATTAACCCATTATTTAATTATTTTTTTAAAAAATAAAATGGGTTTTGACACGTGGAGGGTTGATTTGATAACTCAAATCTATTTGGAGGGTTCAAATGGCAACAGTGACAGGGTTGTGTGTGTAGTCCCAAATATGGTTTTGCCAAACATTTCTTTGTGTTCTCCTTGCACTATTCCAATAGGTGACAAAATAAAAATATATTTAAAAACAATTTATTGATTATAATATATTGTTTTGAGGTTTTAGGTTAACATTTAGCAATGTAAAAAATACAAAACAATTTAAATAGTTATACTTATTCCTATATTTTTATTATATTTAAATAAATCTTTTAACTTGTATACATGCAGTTCTAATTAATTTATGGATAAATTACACCAACTGTCACTCAACTTTGAGGTAGCTGACAAAATAGTCACGCTATTTTCAATTCAACCATTCAATTTTTGGAAAATAATAAAACTTAGCTTGTATTTAAATAAATCCTTATTTAAGTAAACTTAGCTTGTACATAACCCCTTAATTGTTATAGCTTTTATTCAAGGAAACTCCTTATACTTTGTATTACTCTCAAGTGAACTCTTAGCTTCTATTTAAACAAATCCTTATTTGATAAATAAAATTATGAAATTATTATTTTAAGAACAAGAAATAGTTTATTTTAAAATTATTTTAGTAAAAAAGCAACAAGTGAAATCATGTATTTTTCGTACGTTTAGGATTTATTCTCTATTTTTATTTACATAAATTAATCTCTTTATTTTTTTAAAATTTTAAAACAATGAATATTCATAATTACATCTAAACTTAAAATTCTTAAAAAAAAAATAAATTTGAATGTACCAAAAAGGATATTTATTTGAAGTTATATTTAGAAGAAAGAAACAGCAGAGCAGAGGATTTTTATATGTTTTGTTCTCTCAGCTTTCTATCCTTTTCATGGCTTTGAAAACCCCTCTTATTCCCTGACCCCTATGTCTCTTCCCTTTCACCACTTATAGCAATGCACTCAGACCCTTTTCTGAGATTCAAATCCCAAACGACG
The DNA here is from genome assembly GCA_025698475.1 of Gossypium anomalum. Lineage (NCBI taxonomy): Eukaryota > Viridiplantae > Streptophyta > Magnoliopsida > Malvales > Malvaceae > Gossypium > Gossypium anomalum. The sequence continues at coordinate 55,957,764 of CM046960.1, read as the reverse complement.
TCGCTCTACCCCTCCACCTTTGACATTGACTCAAATTTCAAATCTTGTTGACTTCTAAATTTGATTCCTTTAACCTTATAATAATAATTAAGTTCAATTCATTTGGAAGTGAAGACTGTAGAAATGAAATACTATAAATATAGACTGCAAATGGAATTATATACTATAAATATAATCTCCTCACAAAAACATACATCATAAAATCCCCATCCTTTTTCCATAACCTGTACACTTTTTCTTATTCCTATCTTTCATATCTTCTCAATTCACATTCCTTGGACACCACAAAAACATGTCACCCCAAGAAACGGAAAATGTCTACATATACATATATATATATATATATATGTCACCACTCGCCAGAATCCAAATTTCCCTACCTCCTTTCAATGTACATGGAGCCTGCATCTTCATCATCATCATCATGGGCTGATCATCAAAATTCAGCTATCAACATTTCCCCACAACACTTTGCTGCTGCAAATCTCTCCAACAACTTTACACTCAATGCCTTGTTTAAGTGTATTCCATGGAGTTTCTGCGCAGAAAGATATCAGGGAGTTGCATAGTTCCCAGCAAATGCCACACTCTTTCAATGGTGCTGTCAACGTTGAAAGTGCCATTGTCTCTGATTTAAAGACATGAAGCTGGATATTTTTAACCCGATTTTCCTTTTTCTGGTGATGCTCTCTCTCTCTACCTGTCTTCCACAAAAATTCTCCCGATAAAATCCCGAAACCTCTTTGAGTAGAGTTTTGGATCAACAGCTGATATCAAAGTAGGATCCACTTGTAGGGATTTGTATGCATGCTCTAATTTCTTGCTAATATCGTAATCTTGCAAGATATCGATGATACCAAAGTATAAGACTACTTCGTAAACATCACCACTATGTGAAAAGTGACCGACTCCACCGTGAGTATACTGATCAAAGTCGCTTCTTCTGGCCATTTGCTCTGCTCTTGCCGGCATGTTTGCTCCTAGTCTAATCAGTGGTCTCCTGATTAAACAAAATTAAATACCAAATCTGTGTAAGTACTTGTTCATCCTCTACCAAATACCTCAAGTTTTTTCACTTTGAAATTACACCAAGAAAATTCAATAAAGAAAGAAAAGTAGGAATTTCATTTGAACTTGGTTGTGAATGTTAAAAAAGGGTATACGATTGACATGGGTATGTTCAATTTTCTTTTTCCTAAGTTGTTCACATATAACCATATCCGCACCGGTATTGGTACTTGAAGATAATAGAAGGTTCAATTCCCTAAAAAGATCTTGCATGCCATACAACTTTTCTCCAGAGAGAAAGATACACATGGCATGCCTAATAGTGATGGATCATCATCATTATAAGGAGATCTCAAAAAGAACTAACGATAATGGGCAACAAAAATTCATGGATCACTCCAGAAAAAGCTAGATAATGGGCAACAAAAATCAAGGGAACCCTTGGTTATTATCTAGGATCATAAAGGACCACCCTTTCTACATGCCCCGCAAAGAACTGTCGTATTCAGAATTATGCCCACAAGATCACTCAGACATGAGACAACATAATGAACCTTCTATTATTCCATGGGATATGATCAATCTAGACCAAATGTTAGCAAATTCCATCATGGCAAAAAGACATAACTCAAACTCACCATAAACTTTAAACTTGATATTTACAACACATACTCTAAAATCTAAGCATCATCTGTGCGTGTCTGTGGTTGGGATGGGGTTGGAAGAGATAATTTGAACCACAAAAATCAAGACAGCCAAACATACCTGCCAGCTAAAACCCGATCCATGTCTTGTAGCTCTGCTTCAAGGAATCTACAGCCGCGCATAAACTTTTCATTTTGATAGGAATCATTTTTACCTGCATAGGACTCCATAATCAAATCTGTATTCTTACTGCAACAGAGATTTTCCACTCAAATTTCATATGGAATACAATGATTGTCTCCTAACTTACCAGTGCGCAAGAGAAATGGCGATAATCCCATTTTATCACCTCTATTATCATCACGAAAGTGTAGTCCAACCAAAAGACTGTAATCCATAATTCTCTCAGCCTCCAAGAACTCACAATCTCGATCGATTTGCCTGCCACCATTTGGTTAACAAAATTAGTGATAAATACAAGGATGAATTGACATAAGGAGTTGCAAGGAGAGGAGTAAAAATGTAAAACAGCTTACTTCATAAGCTCCTCAAACCAATTTCTTTGGAGGCGAAACACAAAATTGAGATCCAGGTCTTTAAGGGTTGTCGTTTCATCAATTTCCTCTTCTGGCTTATCAGTTGAGCGGCCGTGGGAGGATCCTTTAAGGTCAAACCGTCTATGGATTCGGTACTCAGAGCAGAACAAATTACCCATCACAATGAACCGGGTCTGGCATTTAACAACAACAATAATTTTTTAGCAAGTGAGACAATTTCATGAAAGAACAAAACCTTTAAGTAATTCAGTTCATTTTCTATTTATTTCAAATGCATACCTTTTGGCCGCCAACTGGTTTGACACAGTGCACGCCGTAAAATTTTGTCACAAGGGAATTTTCATACCGACAAACATGTTGGTAATAACTTGGAAGCATCTTTATAAGGACCTGATATTGTTAATCACACTTTAGATTCATTCTAATCATGTACAGGTATTTATGTTTAATTTAACTGAGAGTAATCTGAAATAATGAGAAAAAAAAAAAAAAAAAAAAAAAAAAAAAGTCCGATTGTTAAGAATGCCATTTGAGAAATGTATGCATCAAGACACAAAATAACTTTAGCATGAAGTCCAAGTGCATTGGCAACTAACCTTGACTTCGGATTTCTTTACTGTTTTTATCATGAATCGATCATCTTGAGTAAGGTAAAAGAAGCTTCCACTCTTCCCCGGAGAAGAAAACTCTCTAAGCGCATCATTGCCACAAATAGCTAGCATGTAATCAGCAGGATCGATTTGGAATAGCTCCCTCAAATGTCTGAAACTCGCAAAAGGGAATCCCGTTACCAACATAGTAAATGCAGGTGAAACACGAATGATGGCAAAAAGCTACTTATAACACAATCAGTGGAAACTAGTATGCAATCAAGCAAGCTCATTACTATTTTTATTCTTCAGTTTGCAGATAAATCAACTAAAAAGGAGGAGGAACATACCGAAACACCACCGGGCAATAATCCTTCCATCGGAACTCGATGGACTGATGAGGCGGTGTAAGCTTTGATCCTTCAGACGGAAACTTCGTCCAGAACTTCTCTTTCGGATCAAAATCTGATGGCTTTAAATCCTGCAACATCGAAGCATGTTTCCCAACAGAATACCTGCAACAAAAATACGTTACAACCCCCAAATTCAAAGATCCAAAACGTATATATTCACCAACAAAAGCCTGAAAATTTTTTTTCACCTGATACCCAATTGCAAATTAAGCATTAAATCATAATGCTTATGTCCTTTGTAAATCATTTGTCCTGGTTTCTTTATTTCCTCACTAAAACAACAAGGGTTTCTTCTAAAGTCCCTAAACCCATCTCTGTAAATCATCGAAGCTTCAACATTATCGACTATATCACAGGTAATATCTCCTTCTTCACCATCACTTTCCCATATGCAAATCCTCGGGAAATTTATGTTTCTTTCCCCTAAGCTTCCCCTTCCATCACAATGCTCTTTCCCGTCGTTCCCGTTAGAAAATGTTTCGTTTAACTGTTGAACTTTCTTCATGGTATCATCGTTCCAAGCTCCGATATAACGACTGCCGTCAGGCCAAGAGAAAACTCCGTTCCCTTTGGGGACTCCGTTTTCCCATTGCCCGTCGTAACGGTTTTTGTTCGCCCATATCAAGGTTCCACGACCGGAGATAACGCCGTTCTTCCATTCCCCGACGTATTCGATCCCGTTGCTCCAAACATAGCGGCCGTATCCGTCTTGTAGGTCTTTCTTCCACGATCCTTCATAGTAATCCCCATTGGCATAACGTTTACGGCCCTGCCCATGTTTACGATTAGAGATCCACGAGCCGCGGTACGTGTCGTCATCGGATCCGATAAACGTCCCTATTCCTTCCATCCGACCCGACTTGAAATCCCCTTCATAACAGGCTCCTGACGGCCACGAGAACTTCCCTTTCCCCGAAGCTTTCCCGCGCCGCCACTCGCCTTCATACATGCACCCATCTTTCCACAGGTACTTCCCCGATCCATGAGGCGCGCTACCGGAGAAGCTACCGGTGTAAATATCGCCGTTGGGGAGGAGTTTCTCGACGGCAGCACCGACGGTAGCAGCAGTCGTGGGAGTCACGCGCCGGCTCCGATGATTGTGAGACATGGGAGTAGTAACAGCAACCACAAGGTGGTCTTTCTCGTCGTCGGATTTCTTCTTCTTGGCGTTTGAAACGACGTCGCTCTGCTCATTTAACGCTGCTTCGTGCATTGAACTCTCTTCGCCTTCAAACTCTCTGTTTTACCTTTTCCGTTGTAAAAATCTCTTAGTTCCCTTCCTCAACTTACAGCATTTGTGAAACTATGGCCAAACATAGAAGAACGATTAACGGCGCCGGCGGAGACAAGAACATTTCCGGCGACAAATTTCTCCCCTTTTTTTTCCTCTTTGTTATTGCGTTTGGTGCTTCCTGTAAACGTTCTTTGGTTTGGTGAAATGGGTGGAAAAATTGGAATCCCGCAAAACTGAGCAAATGAAATGAAACCCAAAGCAAATAAGAGGGCAAGAAAAATAAAAAATATATAATTATAAGAAAAAAAGATAAAAAGGAAAAAAAATTAGGGAAATTTAAAAGGGAGAACAGGAAGGAAAGCGTAGGAGGGAATTAGGTATGTCATGCTAGTGAAAAACCGGATATTCCATTTTTTTCCCTTTATTATTTAAATATGAATATATATTTGATGAATTTATGGTATATAAATGTTATATATTACTCCAACATAAATTTTCAATCTTTATCATTAAAATAAAACCCCATAGGTTTGAAGCAATTATTTTTAGAAAGTTATCATGAACAAAAATAGAGATTATATAAAAAAATCAATTTTAAAATTAAAAAATATTTATTTAATTACTTTTACAAAAAAAATTAATCTAAAATATTAAAATTTTATTTATCTCCACTAAAAACATTTAAAATAATTTTTTTCCATAATCTAATTTATTCTTAAAAGCTATTATGAATCCGTACATATCCTATCTATCAAACATGTGATATTGGGGTTATAAACAAAATCCCAAATGGTTTGAAGGAGAAACACAGATTTGGCAGAAAATGATTGATTGGAGGATCAAAACTAAAGTTTTAAGTGGAATTTAATTTTATAATTTAAATCTTTGATCAATGTTTGTTTTGGGGTTATAAATTGGGGGAAGCTTTGGAAATGGTGTACATGGAAGCAAAGCAAAGCATCATTAAATAAATAACTTATTTTTGTTTACACTTTTGAATGGACCCACCTTTAAGGCAACTTCTTTTATGTGTTGGTGGATACTTCATGTTGTGCTATCCCCTAAACTTTTCAGTTTTGATTTAATTAAATTTTTTAAATATCAATTTTCATTATTTAATAATAAATCAATTTTTATATATTCATTCATCTATATCTAAACTTATACTTAATTTTTTTTTTGTTAAGTTGATGTCACGAGTCAGATTGAATACTAACTCAATTAAGAAATTATTAAAAAAATCATAAAATATCGATAAAAATAACACATAATTAAATTTGAACATAAGTCATAATAAATCTTTTTTTATACAATATTGGCAGTAGAGATGACACGATTTGGACCCGTACTACTCCATATAAGTCATAATGAATCTTAAACTTTTAATTTTACAATTTCTATTAAAAACTACATTTGTCTTTTACATGGATTTTTAATAAATATATTTATTACATAATTCTTTTCATCTAAATCGTAGGTGTGCTATAGTCAGTGGTGAAACTACGGCGTTGGCAGGGGCCCAGCCCCCCAAAAATGATTTTTTTTTTGTATGGCCCATTTGAAATTTTTAAAATTTTAAATTAGTAAAGTTAAAATTGCACTTTACTTCCCCTAAAAATATAAAAATTTGATTTAATCATTTAAAAATTATAAAGATATAGTCTATTAAAATTATGAAATTGTATTTTTTCGATCGTAAAAATTACAATTTAATTTCAACCTCTCTTACAAAAATTTCTAGTTTCGCCCCTGACTATAGTCTAGTTATTATTTAATGATGTAATTAGTGTCACAATTAATTAGAGAATTAACTCAAATGAGAAATTATCAAATGGTCTAACTTTTAAACAAAAGCTATTTATTAAAAGGATTATTTATACTATTATTTAAACCTTGAATAAATTGGTGTACGAGTCGAATATCTTTATATTTTTGTTACTTTATCAATAATAATTATTTTTTTAATAATCATAAGTTAAAGAATGATTTTTTTTTTAATATAAAAAATTAATTATATTATTCTTTTACTTTGGAAAAAATAAAAAATGGTGGACAAGGTGTTCATGGGCCGGGCCGGGTTTGGGTCGGGCTCAACTAAAAAATCATGCCCATTTATTGGGCTCGGGCCGGGCCGGGCCCAAAAAATGGGCCTAAAATTTTGCCCAAGCCCGACCCGGATAAAAATACTAAAACCTGGGCCCGGCCCGGCCCGCCCGTATTAATTTTTATATTATTTTTAAATATATATAATACATCAAAAATACTAAAAATATCAAAATAAATATTTCCCAACAAATTGAAAATAAATTTTGAAAAATATGTAAACTTAAATAACACTAAGATAAATGCAACTTAACAAGCAAATGCTTCTAAAATAATAAAAAAATTAACAAATGCCTTTGAAATAATAAGAAAATTAACAATAAAATAAAATTTATACAATATCCAAACAATAACAACAAAATAATAGCAACATAATAGTAAAATAGTAGCAAAATATGGAGAAATCAACAAGAAAATAATATTCAAAAATAAAAAAAATATGCAGATTTTTTTGTCCTTTGGTGAGTTCGGGCCGGGCCGGGCCGGGCTCGGGCTAAAAATACCTTACTCGAGGCCCGGCCCATTTTTTAAACGGGCCTTATTTTTTTGTCCAAGCCCATTTTCCGAGCCTATATTTTTGCCCAAACCTTCCCACATTTCGGGTGGGCCTTCGAGCCGGGCCGGGTAGCCCGGCCCATGCACACCTCTATGGACAACACCATATTAATAAAATTGCATGATTTTAGTCCACAGTCAAGAAAAGAAAAAGAGATCATGAAACACATTAATTTCATATCACACTTTATCAAAGCTTTAGTATTTATTTTTCTTGGGTATCATAAATTATGGAATGAATATTACAACACATTTCGCACCTCCCCTAATTAATAAGGGTTGCCTCTCTTTTTATGTTCAAAAAATAAGAAATTTTGAAATTTTGTGTATTATTATTATCAGTGGTAGAGTTAGGAAAAAATAATTGGCGGATAAAAATTAAATTGTATATTTGAACGATAGTAAAAATATAATTTTACTAATTTAATGATTTATATATTTATAATTTTTAAAGGATGAAATTAAAATTTAAACATCTTTGTAAGGTTAAAGTGTAATTTTACTATTACTAATTTAAAACTTTATAAATTATAAAGGACTTAAATAAAAAAAATTCTATTTTAACTCAATTTTATATGTTCATTTATTTATTTATGGTAATGGTTTTTTAGGAATATAAATAGAATGATATGGACTAACATACAGGGGAATCAAAAAAATAGAAGTTAAAAGGTAAATATTGGGATGGAGGATTGAATCTCAAATCCGAATAGACAACCGTATGGTGATTTTATTTATAAATTGTAGTGTCAGCAAAATACGGGATCTTATCGTGATGCGTAGTGAATGAGCTTTAGACGTAGACTTTCAACCACCTATTAATTAGAAAACATGTCAATTTCTTTCTAATTCATTTCCTCTTTAGTTTAGTTGGGGGCTACCATTTTACTTGTTTATATTTGGACACTTTGTTTTACAAATTTTAACAACATTGGGTGTGCAATGATAATAAATTTGAATGCGTGTTCAAAATTTGAAGACGATATTATTAAAAAAGATAATTATGAATTCTAAAAATAGATAAAAAATTATCAAAAAAAATATTTAAATTTAATATCAAATAATTTTACGTCGATAATATGCTATTTTTAACATTTTTTTCTCATTATTAATGAGTGAATTTAACCTCTCCGTCATTCCATCGAACCAAGTCATATTGTAATTTGATTTTTTTTATCCAAGTTCAATTGGAAGCAAATACTAAAAAAAAAAAAGTTATTCTTAAAAATAATTTAATAGAATTAAGTTGGATTAAAATTGTAATTTTTTTTTAAAACTTTACTGATATAAGCAAAATTTCCCAACATGAATGATATTGATAAATTATATTAAAAAGTTGTGAATAAAAAACAATGAAATGAGACCAAACCCACCTTACACAAGAGAAGGAAAAAAAAAAAAAACTGGATTAAGCTCTATAATTTTATAGGTGATTTGCTTTTTAGAATAGAAATAATGATAAATTTAGTTTTTAGTGTTTATATTTTTTGTTAATTTGACTTTTATTATTATTTCGAGTTAAATTTGGTTCTCAACTTTTATAAAAAAAAACTTTTACAACAATAACAATAAAATAATAATAATATAAGAGCGAAACAGCACCAAAACAGTGACAAAACAATATAAAAAAGCAATACGTTTTTTTTTTCAAATTCAGGTCAACCCCGGGCCAAAAAAGCTTACCCTAGGCTCGACCTGTTTAGAAAATGAGCCTCACTTTTTTTGCCCAAACTCATTTTTCGAGCCTATATTTTTGCCTAAACCCCTCACTTTTTGGGTAGACATTCGGACCGAGACGAATGGACCAAGACTTTTACCTAATGTGTAATGTAGTACTTGTACAAATAAAATGTCCAATTTGATACACTATGTTGTCGTGTATCCATACGGTCCAAAATTTTAACACTATTCAATTCACACGCTCACTTGACACCAAATAATAAATAGATACAATGTGACTTCCTATGATTGGTTTTAAAATTTACCTATAATTACCAATCTAACCTATGCCAAACCATCTTGGAACATACCATTTCACTTTCATTATAAATACATATGAACACACATGCATTTCTATGACATATAAGCATTAAGCATATCCAAAACACCAATTCAACATGATACATAATGGTTAAAACAAACTTGCCACAAGTAAACACATTCACATACTAAGACACTTAATGTTACCTATATACATGCCACAACTCTTGACTCAAAATGACTAAATAGCTATTGAATTAGGGAAAGTGCGAGCTTCGAGACAATCCGACTTTACATGTTCCACAAGATAACGATCTACAAGGAAAAGGGAAAACAACTAGGTAATCATATAAAATGCTTAGTAAGTTCATATGCATTAAACAAAACTTACCTTATCTTTCTATTAAGTAAAAATAAACTACATGGCTTAGCATAGGTTGGCTAGACATGGCAAATCACACATCAATAAGGTGAGCACAATCTTATATTCAAATTATATGATATCACACTTATATAACAAACTAAAACATACCGTTTTAAATAATCAATCTCAAAATCTTATTGATTCCAAGAGTACCACAATCACATACGTATTTCAACATTGTACTCATTCATTCTTTTGAACTTCATATCCACTTCATCTAATTTCTATTTCATGATTTATATAATCTATCTCATCTGATGAACCATAGTAAACGAACACGAATACAAATATATCTACATCACACCAATTGCTTGTCCGAGCTGAATATATCTGTGTCAGGTTACCCATCCGAGCTAAACCTTTGTAATAGCACACAATTACTTGTCCAAGATGATATATATATATATATATATATATATATATATGTCAGCTTACCCGTCTAGGTTAAACCTTTAAAACGACATCAGTTTACTCGTCCGAGCTAAACCTGTGTCACATGTATTAAAGTATCCACAACAAATATTGGACCTCGGTAAAATCTGTAATTAATCTCGTACGAGCCTGCACAAAACCATATTGGCATGCCAATCGTATCCTAACCTTTGCTAAGTTCACACAAGCATCTATTTCACATATAATCACCACTTTTCAATTTAGTCCATTTATCACCGTTTGTACCAATTCACAAGCAATTTAATTTACAATCAAGCATACATACATATAATTAAAATACATACAATATAAGTTATAAATACCATAAGAACTTACCTGGTTAGAACAAAAAATAAGCTAAATTTTCAGGGACTAATCGAAAATTTTGGTTTTTCCCCGTTTATCTCTGGTTTGATCAAATTATTTATCTAAATAATTATTTTAGACAAATCATCAGTACCAAACATTTTATTATTATGCCATGATAAGTATGAACCTATATAATTGCTTTTTTTATATCTCTAAAATTTTATATTTTATTCAATTTAGTCCCTAAAATTGAAATAACCATAATTTTTCATTTTAAGCCTCAGTTTAAAATTTGAATTCAATTACATCCCTTATAGACTCTCTATTATCTATTTTACTGAAATTTCACAAAAAAGAATCATATTTTATTCACTTTAGTCCTTATATGTAAAACTAATAATTAAACATTACAAGCTAGTCCTTTTTCATAATCTAAGCTTAAAATATATCAATTTAACACCAATTTCTTCAAGAAATCAACAAAGGAAACTTTCAAAAACTATAACAATTTTGCAAATTGGTACATGGGCTAGCTAAATCAAGCTCCCATGACATCAAAAACATAGAAATTATAAGAAAAGGGCTTGGAAAAGCTTACCAATCAAGGGCCAAATGCTAAAGCTTCAAATTTGGACTGTGAAAGAGATGAAAGTGATGACAACTCCATTAATTTGTTCTTTTATACCATGATTAAAACTTAATTAACTTAGTTTAATTAAGCTAATCATGTTTAATTAGCTTAAGTCACCACCATCCACTAACTACTATTTGGTACGTAATTGTGGTTTTAAAATGTCTTAATTATTCGTCTTAGGACTTTCAAATTGTGTAAGAGTTTGAACATAATCCATCTAGTGTGTATACAATTTGATATGGAAATTCAAGTGATACCATGGTGCCTTTGTTCACATTGAGTATGGAAGTAACATAGTATTCTGTTTTTTCAGGACATATATTGTGTAGATGCTGATTATGCTCTTTTCGACACTACATTACTCTCAGCTGTTGTTGCCTTTTCTCATTGTAAGTGTTTCTCTCATTTTCATCAAATATTGTAATATCAATTCACCATGCCACTAAATATGATAATACTTGCCGAAAATAACCAACATCTTCCATGAGAAAGAAGATTGACAATCAGAGGGAAAAGAATATTTGGGATAGTTAGGAAGAATTCTAAAAAAAGGACAAGACATTAAAGTATTTTCCATGTAGTTTGGCATGACAAATCCATTTCATCTTACTTTGATTACTTATAAAAATGTTCTCTTAATTTTGCATTCAATTAAATTTTGGCATGATAGTTTAGCATCTTAATTTTACATTCAATCTAATTTTATTTGGCAGGGCAGTTTGGCATTTTGGCATGACAATCTCCCACACAAAGTCTATATAAACCTTATCTCAAGCAATGTAAAATTTTCATCAACAAATCAATATACATAATGGGGAAGAAATCGGGGGTGTTGATGTTCTGTTTGCTGTTGGGGATCCTTGTTAGTCCCTCACGTCAAGATGTTACAACACTCATCATGATTGGGTTAAAGTATACATTTTGCTTAACTACCTGCGTCGCCAACAGAACTTCCCTTGAGGATTGTATTCAATATTGCCTGGTGTCGGAAGCACTAGTGGAGACTCTGGAGGAAATCCACCTCACGAGCAGCTTTGGATTTTGTATAGTTGGGTGTGCCCTCACGACATGTCCGAGGCTAAGCAGCTAAGGGAGGATGCCTGGTGGTTTTTCTTTTTTCTTTTTATATTAATATTTGATGGTAAGTAAGTATGTATATTAACTTAACGATTTGTTTTGTTTTTGTTAGCTGCAAGGGAAGTTGCATGCTACATCAATACTTGCGTAGAGAGATGCGCCATGAAGAACTGATGATCATTGCCTGTGAATGAAATTATAATAAAATGCCTTGAATTACATTTAGTCTGAATGAAAAAAACATAATTGGGTTGCTGTTGTATTTTCAGTTTTATATTTGCTAAAGTAGTATATAAAAAAAGTAATAATACAATTACATTTAAACTGCTGTAACCCAAGAATCACAGTGATGTTCCTTGTTTGTTGTCTTGTTGGATCCTTCATGTTATATTATTTAATTACTCTTAAGGTTTTCCTTATTTTTGGAGGATTTTATGTAATGAGGCCTCCATTTTTAGGAAAAGATACGCTAAATGCACACTATAATTTCTTCAATAGCTTACCTACAAAAGTAGATTACTTGTTATGAGTGCACAGCGCCAAGGCTTCTTGTAGGTTATTTGAGCCAAAATTTAATCCAGTAATTAAAAATTCAAGTTTGAGCAACTCGAATTATTAATCAAATCAAATTCGAGTATTACAATACCTGTTTCGAATGGCTCAATCGTCTAATCGAACTTTTATTTTTTAAAAAATATTTTTATAATATTAACTTACAATTTCATTATTGTATATATAATATTAACCTTAATTTTCCCTTCTTTTTTCAACCGAAACCTATGTTCACAAAGAGAGAGCTTATGTTGGTTTAAACCGACAAACCCAACTAATTTGGTTTAATTTGTCTCAATTTGAGTTATTTGGACGGTTCTCTAAGTGTAAGATCCATCTTACTCGTTAGTTTTATTAGTTATCAATTTTTGAATTTTTAAACCTAGTAAAAAAATCAATTTAATTTAATATTTTTCAAAATTTCTAAACTATATTTATATTTTATAATATATATAGTAAATACATATCGTTGAAGCTCGAGTTTGGAGTTGAACTTAGAGGTGATTATGGGCCGGACCGGGCCTTGATAGAATTTTAGAACCAAGATCGGTTTGGACCGAAAAGTCGACTTAAGATTTTGCCCAAGTCCGGCCCAGATAAAAATACTAAAACCTGAGTCTAGCCCGCCCGTATCAAAATAAATTAATTTATATTATTGTTATTATATAAAAACAAATTTAAAAAATACAATACATCAAATATACTAAAAATATTAATATAAATGTTTCTCAACAAATTGACAATAAAACAAGAGTTATATAATATCAAAACAATAACAATAAAATAGTAACAATATAAGAGCGAAACGGCACCAAAACAGTGACAAAACAACATAAAAAAGCAATACGTTTTTTTTTTCAAATTCATGTCGACTCCGGGCCAAAAAAGATTACACAAGGCTCGGCCTGTTTAGAAAATGAGCCTATCATTTTTTGCCCAAACCCATTTTTCGGGCCTATATTTTTGCCTAACCCCCTCACTTTTCGGGCAGACATTCGGACCGAGACAAATGGCCCGACCCATGATCAGGTCTAGTCGAACTCGAGCCCTAGATTCCTTCTATCCAAAAAAATGCATATTTTATTTTCAGTTGGCCCCTAGACTTTTACCTAATGTGTAATGTAGTACTTGTACAAATAAAATGTACAATTTGATACACTATGTTGTCGTGTATCCATATGGTCCAAAATTTTAACCCTATTCAATTCACACGCTCACTTGACACCAACGAATAAATAAATACAATGTGACTTCCTATGATTGGTTTTAAAATTTACCTACAATTACCAATCTTACCTATGCCAAACCATCTTGGAACATACCATTTCACTTTCATTATAAATACATATGAACACACATGCATTTCTATGACATATAAGTATTAAGCATATCCAAAACACCAATTCAACATGATACGTAATGGTTAAAACAAACTTGCCACAAGTAAACACATTCACATACTAAGACACTTAATGTTACCTATATACATGCCACAACTCTTAACTCAAAATGACCAAATAGCTGCCGAATTAGGGATAGTGTGAGCTCCGAGACAATCTGACTTTACATGTTCCACAAGGTAACGATCTACAAGGAAAAGGGAAAACAACTAGGTAAACATATAAAATGCTTAGTAAGTTCATATGCATTAAACAAAACTTACCTTATCTTTCTATTAAGTAAAAATAAACTACATAGGTTAACGAGACATGGCAAATCACACATCAATAAGGTGAGTACAATCTTATATTCAAATTATATGATATCACACTTATATAACAAACTAAAACGTATCATTTTAAATAATCAATCTCAAAACTTATTGATTCCAACAGCACCACAATCACATACATATTTCAGCATTGTACTCAATCATTTGAACTTCAAATCCACTTAATCTAATTTCTATTTCTTGATTTATATAATCTGTCTGATCCTATGAACCTTAGTAATGAACTCGGATACAAATATATCTACATCACACCAATTACTTGTCTGAGCTGAATATATCTGTGCCAGGTTACCCATCCGAGCTAAACCTTTGTAACGACACACCCAATTACTTGTCCAAGCTGAATATATATATAAATGTCAGTTTACCCATCTGGGTTAAACCTTTAAAATGATATCAGTTTACTCTTTTGAGCTAAACTTGTGTCACATGTATTAAAGTATCCATAACAAATGTTGGACCTCGGTAATATCTGTAATCAATATCGTACAAGCATGCTCAAAACCCTATTGCAAGCCAATCGTATCCTAACATTTGCTAAGTTCACGTAAGCATCTATTTCACATATAATCACCACTTTTTAAATCAGTCCATTTATCACCTTTTGTACAAATTCACAACCAATTTAATTTACAATCAAGCATACATACATATAATTAAAATACATACAATCTAAGTTATAAATACCATAAGAACTTACCTGGTTAGAACAAAAAATAAGCTGAATCTTTAGGGACTAATCGAAAATTTTAGTTTTTCCCCGTTTATCTCTGGTTTGATCAAATTATTTATCTAAACAACTATTTTAGACAAATCATCAATACCAAACATTTTATTATTATGCCATGATAAGTATGAACCTATATAATTGCTTTTTTTATGTCTCTAAAATTTTATATTTTATTCAATTTAGTCCCTAAAATTGAAATAACCATAATTTTTAATTTTAAGCCTCAGTTTAAAATTTGAATTCAATTACATCCCTTATGGCCTCTCTATTATCTATTTTTACTGAAATTTCCCAACAAATCATATTTTATTCACTTTAGTCATTATATGCAAAACTAATAATTTGACTTTACAATCTAGTTCTTTTTCATAATCCAAGGTTAAAAAATGTCAATTTAACACCAGTTTTTTCAAGAAATCAACAAAGGAAACTTTTAAAAACTATAACAATTTTGCAAATTGGTCCATGGGCTAGCTAAATCAAGCTCACATGACATCAAAAACATAGAAATTATAAGAAAATGGCTTGGAAAAGCTTACCAATCAAGGGCCAAATGCTAAAACTTCAAAATTGGACGGTGAAGAAGATGAAAGTGATGACAAGTCCACTAATTTGTTCTTTTATACCATGATTAAAACTTAATTAACTTAGTTTAATTAAGCTAATCATGTTTAATTAGCTTAAGTCACCACAATCCACTAACTACTATTTGGTACGTGATTGCGGTTTTAAAATGTCTTAATTATCCGTCATAGGACTTTCAAATTGTGTAAGAGTTTTAACATAAGCCATCTAGTGTTTTTGCAAGTATATATGGAAATTCAAGCGATACCATGGTGACTTTTGTTCACATTTAGTATGGAAGTAACATAGTATTCTTTTTTTTCAGGACATATACTGTATAGATGCTGATGGTGCTCTTTTTGACACTGCATTACTCTTAGTTGTTGCTGCCTTTTCACATTGTAAGCGTTTCTCTCATTTTCATCAAATATTGTAACATCAATTCACCATGCCACTAAATATGGTAATACTTGCAAAAAACAACCAATCTCTTCCATGAGAAAGAATATTGACAATCAGAGGGAAAAAAAATTTAGGATGGAGAGTTTTAACATAAGCCATTTAGTGTTTATGCAAGTTTATATGAAAATTTAAGCGATACAATGGTGCCTTTATTCACATTGAGTATGGAAGTAACATACTATTCTTTTTTTCAGGACATATACTGTGTAGATGTTGATGGTGCTCTTTCTGACACTGCATTACTTTCAGTTATTGCTGCCTTTTCTTATTGTAAGCGTTTCTCTCATTTTCATCAAATATTATAACATCAATTCACCATGCCACTAAATATGATAATACTTGCCAAAAACAACCAATCTCTTCCATGAGAAAGAAGATTAACAATTAGAGGGAAAAAAATATTTGGGATGGTTAGGAAGAATTTTGATTGCTAGGAGGAATTCTAAAAAAAGAATAAGACATTGAAGCATTTTCCATGTAGTTTGGAATGACAAATCCATTTCATCTTACTTTAATTACTTATAAAAATGTTCTCTTAATTTTGCATTCAATTAAATTTTGACACGATAGTTTGGCATCTTAATTTTACATTCAATCTAATTTTGTTTGGCAGGGCAGTTTGGCATTTTGGCATTTTGGCATGACAATCTCCTACACAAAGTCTATATAAATCTTATCTCAAGCAATGCAAAACAATCATAAACAAATCAATATAAATAATGGGGGAGAAATCAGGGTTGTTGATGTTTTGTTTGTTGTTGGGGATCCTTGTTAGTCCCTCACATCAAGATGTTACAGCACTCGTCTAGATTGGGTTAAAGTATACGTTTTGCTTAACTACCTGCATCACCAACGAAACCTCCCTTGAGGATTGTATTCAACATTGCCTAGTGTCGGAAGCACTAGTGGAGACTTAAGAGGAAACTTACCTCACGAGCAACTTTGGATTTTGCAATGTTGGATGTGCCACCACAACGTGTTCGAGACTAATTAGCCAAGAAAGGATTCCTGGTTTTAAAATGTCTTAATTATCCGTCTTAGGACTTTCGAATTGTGTAAGAGCTTAAACTTAAACCATCTAGTGTTTATGCAATTTGATATGGAAATTCAAGTGATACCATAGTGCCTTTGTTCTGCTTGAGTATGGAAGTAACATAGTATTCTATTTTTTCAGGACATATACTGTGTAGATGCTGATGGTGCTCTTTTCGACACTGCATTACTCTCAATTGTTGTTGCCTTTTCTCATTGTAAGCGTTTCTCTCATTTTCATCAAATATTGTAACATCAATTCACCATGCCACTAAATATGATAATACTTGCCGAAAAAACCAACCTCTTCCATGAGAAAGAAGATTAACAATCAGAGGGAAAAGAATATTTGGGATGGTGAGGAAGAATTTGGATTGTTAGAAAGAATTTTAAAAAAAGGACAAGACATTAAAGCATTTTCCAAGTCTTTTGGCATGACAAATCCATTTCATCTTACTTTAATTACGTATAAAAATGTTATCTTAATTTTGTATTCAATTAAATTTTGGCATGATAGTTTGGCATCTTAATTTTACATTCAATCTAATTTTGTTTGGCGAGGTAGTTTGGCATTTTGGCATGACAATCTCCCATACATAGTCTACATAAACCCTATCTCAAGCAATGCAAAACAATCATCAACAAATCAATATACATAATAGGGGAGAAATTAGGGGTGTTGCTATTCTTCTTGCTGTTAGGGATCCTTGTTAATCCCTCACGTCAAGATGTTACAACACTTATCCCGATTAGGTTAAAATATATGTTTTGCGTAACTACTTGTCCCCAACGTAACTTCACTTGAGGATTGTATTCAACATTGCTTTGTGTCGAAAGCACTAGGGAAGACTCTGGAGGAAACCCACGTCACTAATAGCTTTGGATTTTGCATAGTTAGGTGTGCCACCACGACGTGTTTCGAGGCTAAGCGGCCAAAGGAGGATGCCTGGTAGCTTTTTTTTTATATTAATATTTGATGGTAAGTAAATATGTATATTAACTCAACGAATTGTTTTGTTTTTGTTAGCTGCAAGGGAAGTTATAGGTTGCGTCAATACTTGCGTAGAGAGATGCGCCATAAAGAATTGATGATCATCGTCTATGAATGGAATTATAATAAAAAGCCTTGAATTACATTTAGCCTGAATGAAGAAAACATAATTGGGTTGCTGTTTTATTTTCAGTTTTATATTTGCCAAAGTAGTATATAAAAAAAAAAGTAATAATACTATATGAATTTATCTTGTCAAAACAAAAAACAAGCTGAATCTTCAGGGACTAATCGAAAATTTTAGTTTTTCCTCGTTTATCTTTGGTTTGATCCAATTATTTATCTAAAAATTATTTTAGACAAATCATCAATACCAAAAATTTTTATATTATGCCATGATATATATGAACCTATATAATTGATTTATTTTTATACCTCTAAAATTTTAAATTTTATTCAATTTAGTCCCTAAAATTGAAATAACCATAATTTTTAAATTTAAGCCCCAGTTTAAAAATCAAATTCAATTACATCCCTTATGGACTCTCTATTATCTATTATTACTGAAATTTCACAAAAAATCATATTTTATCCACTTTAGTTCTCATATGCGAAACTAATAATTAAACTTTATAATCTAGTCCTTTTTCGTAATCTAAGCTTAAAATATGTCAATTTAACATCAATTTCTTCAAGAAATCAACAAAGGAAACTTTCAAAAACTATAAAAATTTTGCAAATTGGTACATGGGCTAGCTAAATCAAGCTCACATGACATCAAAAACATGGAAATTATAAGAAAAGGGCTTGGAAAAGCTTACCAATCAATGGCCAAATGCTAAAGCTTCAAATTTGGACGGTGAAAGAGATGAAAGTGATGACAACTCCATTAATTTGTTCTTTTATACCATGATTAAAACTTAATTAACTTAGTTTAATTAAGCTAATCATGTTTAATTAGCTTAAGTCACCACCATCCACTAACTACTATTTGGTACATAATTGTGGTTTAAAATGTCTTAATTATTCGTTTTAGGACTTTCAAATTGTGCAAGAGTTTGAACATAATCCATCTAGTGTTTATATAATTTGATATGGAAATTCAAGTGATACCATGGTGCCTTTGTTCACATTAAGTATGGAAGTAACATAGTATTCTTTTTTTCAGGACATATACTGTATAGATGCTGATGGTGCTCTTTTCGACACTGCATTACTCTCAGTTGTTGCTGCCTTTTCCTATTGTCAGCCTTTCTCTCATTTTCATCAAATATTGTAACATCAATTCACCATGCCACTAAATATGATAATACTTGCCAAAAACAACCAACCTCTTCTATGAGAAAGAAGATTGACAATTAGAGGGAAAAGAATATTTGGGATGGTTAGGAAGAATTTGGATTGTTAGGAAGAATTCTAAAAAAAGGACAAGACATTAAAGCATTGTCCATGTAGTTTGGCATGACAAATCCATTTCATCTTACTTTAATTATTTATAAAAATGTTCTCTTAGTTTTGCATTCAATTAAATTTTGACACAATAGTTTGGCATCTTAATTGTACATTCAATCTAATTTTTTTTGGCAGGACAGTTTGGCATTTTGGCATGACAATCTCCCACACAAAGTCTATATAAACCTTATCTCAAGCAATGCAAAACAATCATAAACACATTAATATACATAATGGGGGAGAAATTAGGGGTATTGATGTTCTGTTTGCTGTTGAAGATCCTTGTTAATCCCTCACGTCAAGTAGTCCTGATTGGGTTAAAGTATATGTTTTGCATAACTACCTGCGTCGCCAATGAAATTTCTCTTGAGGATTGTATTCAACATTGCCTGGTGTCAAAAGCACTAGTGGAGACTCTGGAGGAAACCTACCTCACAAGCAGCTTTGGATTTTGCATAGTTGGGTTGGCACCACGGCGTGTTCGAGGCTAAACGGCCAAGGGAGGATGCCTGGTTTTAAAATGTCTTAATTATCCGTCTCAGGAGTTTCAAATTGTGTAAGAGTTTGAACATAAACCATTTAGTGTTTATGCAATTTGATATGGAAATTCAAGTGATACCATAGTGCCTTTATTCTCCTTGAGTATAGAAGTAACATAGTATTCTGTTATTCTCATTGAGTATAGAAGAATTTGGATTGTTAGGAAGAATTCTAAAAAAAGCACAAGACATTAAAGCATTTTCCATGTAGTTTGGCATGATAAATCCATTTAATCTTACTTTGATTACTTATAAAAATGTTCTCTTAATTTTGCATTCAATTAAATTTTACACGATAGTTTGGCATCTTAATTTTACATTCAATCTAATTTTGTTTGGCAGGGCATTTTGGCATTTTGGCATGACAATCTCCCACACAAAGTCTATATAAACCCTATCTCAAGCAATGCAAAACAATCATTAATCAATATACATAATGGGGGAGAAATCAGGGGTGTTGATGTTCTGTTTGCTTTTAGGGTTCCTTGTTAGTCCCTCACGTCAAGATGTTATAGCACTCGTCCGGTTGAGTTAAAGTATACGTTTTCCTTAACTACCTGCGTCGCTAACGGAACTTTTAGTTTTTCCCCGTTTATCTCTGGCTTGATCCAATTATTTATCTAAATAATTATTTTAGGTAAATCATCAATACTAAACATTTTTATATTATGCCATGATATATATGAACCTATATAATTGATTTATTTTTATATCTCTAAAATTTTATATTTTATTCAATTTAGTCCCTAAAATTGAAATAACCATAATTTTTAATTTTAAGCCTCAGTTTAAAAGTCAAATTCAATTACATTCGTTATGGACTCTCTATTATCTATTTTTACTGAAATTTCACAAAAAATCATATTTTGTTCACTTTAGTCCTTATATGCAAAACTAATAATTAAACTTTATAATCTAGTCCTTTTTCGTAATCAAAGCTTAAAATATGTCAATTTAACACCAATTTATTCAAGAAATCAACAAAGAAAACTTTCAAAAACTATAAAAATTATGCAAATTTGTACATGAGCTAGCTAAATCAAGCTCACATGACATCAAAAACATAGAAATTATAAGAAAAGGGCTTGGAAAAGCTTACCACTCAAGGGCCAAATGCTAAAACTTCAAAATTGGACAATGAAGAAGATAAAAGTGATGAAAACTCCACTAATTTGTTCTTTTATACCATGATTAAAATTCAATTAACTTAGTTTAATTAAGCTAATCCTGTTTAATTAGCTTAAGTCACCACCATCCACTAACTACTATTTAGTACGTGATTATGGTTTTAAAATGTCTTAATTATCCGTCTTAAGACTTTCAAATTGTTAAGAGTTTGAACATAAGCCATCTAGTGTTTATACAATTTGATATGGAAATTCAAGAGATACCATGGTGCCTTTGTTCTCCTTGAGTATCGAAGTAACATAGTAATTTTTTTAGGGCATATACTGTGTAGATGCTGATGGTGCTCTTTTCGACATTGCATTACTCTCAGTTGTTGCTGTCTTTTCCCATTGTAAGGGTTTCTCTCATTTTCATCAAATATTGTAACATCAATTCACCATGCCACTAAATATGATAATACTTGCCGAAAACAACCAACCTATTCCATGAGGAAGAAGATTAACAATCAGAGGGAAAAGAATATTTGGAATGGTTAGGAAGAATTTGGATTGTTAGAAAGAATTCTAAAAAAAGGACAAGACATTAAATTATTTTCCATGTAGTTTGGTATGACAAATCCATTGTATCTTACTTTAATTACTTATAAAAATGTTCTCTTAATTTTGCATTCAATTAAATTTTTGCGCGATAGTTTGGTATCTTAATTTTACATTCAATCTAATTTTATTTGGCAGGGCAGTTTGGCATTTTGGCATGACAATCTCCCACACAAAGTCTATATAAACCCTATCTCAAGCAATGCAAAACAATCATTAACAAATCCATATACATAATGGGGGAGAAATCAGTGGTGTTGCTGTTCTGTTTGCTATTGGGGTTCTTTGTTAATCTCTCACGTCAAGATGGTACAACACTCGTCTGGATTGGGTTAAAGTATACGTTTTGCTTAACTACCTGCGTCGCCAACAGAACTTCCCTCGAGGATTGTATTCAACATTGCTTGGTATTGGAAGCACTAGTGGAGACTTTGGAGGAAACCCACCTCATGAGCAACTTTGGATTTTGCATAGTTGGGTGTGCCACCACGACATGTTCGAGGCTAAGCAGCCAAGGGAAGATGTCTGGTAGTTTTTTTTTCTTTTTTTATTAATATTTGGTGGTGAGTAAGTATGTATATTAACTTAACGATTTGTTTTGTTTTTGTTAGCTGCAAGGGAAGTTGTAGGCTGCTTCAAAACTTGCATAGAGAGATGCGCCATGAAGAACTGATGATCATCGCCTATGAACGAAATTATAATAAAATGCATTGAATTACATTTAGCCTAAATGAAGAAAACATAATTGGGTTGTTGTTGTACTTTCAGTTTTATATATGCTAAAGTAGTATATATAAAAAAGTAATAATTCCATATGAATTTATGTAATACCCCGAAAATTTTTACAGTAAAATATTATCCGTAATATAGTAAAATAAGGAAATAAAGTGACAAAAAGGAAAAATTGAGTTATGTGACTGGGAAGTATATTATGACATATTGATTCAAGAAATGACTAAATTGTAAAAGTAGAAAAGTTTTGTGGCCCAAGAGTAAATACTCAAAATTTGAGGGATTAAAGTATAAATATGAAAAAGTTGAAGGACTAATAGTGTAAATATTTTAAGGGTGGAATGATCTAGAAACTAAGGAAAATGGATGAATTTGGACCAAATTGAATAAGTGAAGAATTATGAGGGACTAAATTATAATTTTACCAAATTAAGTGATGACTCAAGAATGGAATTTCAAAATATCACAAAGGCCAAAATGGTCAATTGGAAGAGAGAGAAATCTAGAAAGTAATGATGATGTTGGTGATATTTAATAATTATTTAATTAGATAATTATTATTTATTTAATATTTTAATAAGATATTTTATTATTTTATTATTTTATTTAGCCTATATATATATATGTGTGTTTGTGTGTGTGTCAAAAAAAAAACATACACACCATCATCCATCTTTCCCATGCACTAACGTGAGAGGAAGAGAGAAAGAAAGAAAGTTTGCTTTCTTTACAATTTGATCCTTCTACCAAAAATTCACCATTTTCACCCAAAAATCAAAAGAATTTCCATAGCTACCAAGAGAGAAAAATGTTAAGGAGACTATGGGAAGTTATAATATCAAGTTGGATTCAAGAAATGGAAGCTGAAGGAGAGAGAAAATCAATATGAAGATTGAAATCAATAGAACAAGGTAAGAACATCATGATTTCAATATATTTTTAAGTTTGATATTATTAAAAAGCATGGGATTAATGTTAATGTAGAGTTTTCTTACATATGGTTCCATGTTCTTGATATGTTAGTGAAGAGAAAATAAGAGAAAGTGATGAGAAATAGTGTAGAAAAAGAAAATAAGGGTGTTATAAACATGGTAATTAATATCTTGCACTAAAACAGTTCTGGACAGCAGCAGTAGTATAACTTTGAAAAATCACCATAAATTGTAGAAATTGAATTAGAAGATTAACAAAGTATGAAATTAAATATTATTGAGTCTAGTTTCTCAAATGGTGTAGGCAATGGATTTGTAAATCATGAGATATAATGAATTTTGTGAGACAAGGTCAGAATGAATTTGGGTTTCCCTAATCTGACTTTTAAAAAATCATAAAAAATTGAAGAAAAATAATTAGGGGCTTAAATTTATATGCCTAGAATCCTGAATGAGTCTATTCTCAATAGAAATAAACAGGAACTTCATTCGCCTGTATGAAGAGATAATTAATTTTTAGTGAAGAAGGGTCAGAACTGTCAGACAGCAGAATAGGGGTGACTTTAAAGAATAAACTGCACTTATTGGCTAAACCAAAAATTCTGAAAATTTTATTGTAAGAAGATATATGAGTATCGTTTCAGGGAAAATTAGCAGATCTTAATTTGAAGTTCTATAGCTCCAGATATAAATAATTTAGTGATTATGACACAGATGGACAGCTTGAATATTCATAAAAGTAAATAATAATAATAATAATTATATATAATGTTACTTACAAGTGTTTTATATACATTAAGGATGTGGAATGGAGAGGAGGAGGAGGAAAATATATATGAATATTCAGCTAGCATGGCTAATTTGCATGTTTTCAGTTTAAGGACTAAATTGAATAAAAGTAAAACTTTAGGGGTAATTTTGTAAAAATATAAAAAAGACCAAATTGAAGGGAATGAATTGTTTTATTGAATGAAACTGTCAATTTAAGATCGGATGAAAATTGGGAGAATGGTAAATTATCATAATGCCCCTGAATCTTGGTATTTTTGTAATTTAGTCACGTAAGTTCGTGTAACAGAATTATGCATAATTATAAGCTTGAATTAAATATCATACTTGTGAATTGTATTTTTTTTATGCATATGAAATTGATATGGATATATTTGATAATGCCCGATAAAATGATACATCCCGTTGAACAAAGGAAAATTGATAGATGAAGTTTCCCGAATTGGTTGTAGTTCTGCATATGTTGCAGACACACCATAGCTCGAGAGAGCGTCCCGATATTAGCCCTCTCGAGCTCCCTGTTATATGGTTCTTGCGAGCTTCCCGTTATAGCTCTTTGGAGCGTCCCGATAGGTTGTGATCCGCATGTGTTGTGGACACATCGTAGCTCTTAAGAGCGTCCCGAAATATAGCTCTCCGTGAGCTTCCCGATAGGCTCTTTGTGAGCTTCCCGATAGTGCTCGCTTGAATTTCCCGATATATGGCTATCCGGAGCTTCCCGATAGGCTCTTCATGAGCTTTACGATATGGTTTTTTTGTGAACTACCTGATTTCGGCTCTATTGAACTTCCCGTTATAGCCTACGAATTAGCTTCCTGATATAGCTCTTTATGAGCTCTCCGTTAAATAGCTCGAGACGGGTGATCCTATCCTGATATAGCTCTCCTGAAAAATACGTGTAAAATGGATTTAGCCCGGACCGGTAATCCGAATAAGGGTCTGAATTTAGCCTGGACTGGTAATTCAGATCGAAGCTCATTAGAGTAATTGTCGTTGCAGGGGATTTAGCCTGGACTGGTAATCCCACTGTAAGGATGAGGTTCGCAGGAGTGTGCTCTCTGATATGAAATGTGTAAGACCATGGTTGAAAGATACCATGGCAACCTGATATGAAATGAGTAAGACCATGGTTGAAAGATACCATGGTAACTTGATATGAAATGTGTAAGACCATGGTTGAAAGATACCATGGCAATGTGACATGAAATGAATAAGACCATGGTTGAAAGATACCATGACAGCGTGACGGGGAAATGAATAAGACCATGGTTGAAAGATACCATGGCAACATGACAGAAAATGGGTAAGACTATAGTTGAAAGATACTATGGCATCATGTCAAAGATAAATAAGACCGTGGATGGGAGACACTATGACATTTATTGAACAATTGATATTCAGGTAATATGTATCAGATGACAAATGGTTATATGAAATGGTTGTGTGAAATGTTTACAAGAACTGGTCATATGGAAATATATATACAAAATAGTTGTATGAAATAATTATGAAGAAAGATAAACGAAATAAGTATAAGTACATGAAATATAATTTATGTTAAGTTTGATACAAACTATTACCGGAATAAATATACATAAAATATATGGAAATGATGGAGCATGAAATATTGATATAATGAAATGAATGAAATATACTTATGAAAAACCGGTAAGAGAATGATATGTTTCATGACATGTACATATATGATTATCTTTGATATGTTGATACAAGGAAATTATGTAAGTAAAGACAATTATTAAACTCAAGTGTGACATATCGAAAAAATAAGTATATCAATATTGAATTTATATGAAATATATGCAAGTATATTAACAATGTTGTTGTTTGACGCTTAGACAAATGTCAAGGTATTGATTGAATGGTAACATGTTTAATTGTAAAAAGCATTGAAACGGTAAGTACTTAGATGAAAATATAATTTAAGATTTTTCGAAATTTTTTTTCTATGATCCCGATTTAATTCCGGTTGGTTTCTAATGTATGTTTTGGGTTTCGAGGGCCCAATAGTGAGGCGTTATGATTATTTTCAAAATATGAATAATAAATGACTCGTAATTGTTTGAAAATGTTCAGTAAACTCTGGTAATGCCTCGTACCCTATTCCGGCAATGGATACGGGTAGGGGGTGTTACATATTTACCTGGTCAGAACAAAAAACAAGCTAAAGCTTCAAGGACGAATCGAAAATTTTGGTTTTTCCCCGTTTATCTCTGGTTTGATCCAATTATTTATCTAAATAATTATTTTAGAAAAATCATCAATACCAAACATTTTTATATTATGCAATGATATATATGAACCTATATAATTTATTTATTTTTATATCTATAAAATTTTATATATTATTCAATTTCGTCCCTAAAATTGAAATAACTATAAGTTTTAATTTTAAGCATCCGTCTAAAAATCGAATTCAATTACATCCTTATGGTCTCTCTATTATCTATTTTTGTTGAAATTTCACAAAAAAATCATATTTTATTCACTTTGGTCCTTATATGCAAAACTAATAATTAAACTTTATAATTTAGTCCTTTTTTGTAATCTAAGCTTAAAATATGTGAATTTAACACCATTTTCTTCAAGAAATCAACAAATAAAACTTTTAAAAACTATAACAATTTTGCCAATTGGTACATGGGCTAGCTAAATCAAACTCCCATGACATCAAAAACATATAATTTATAAGAAAAGGGCTTGAAAAAGCTTACCAATCAAGGGCCAAATGCTAAAGCTTCAAAATTGGATAGTGAAGGAGATGAAAGTGATGAAAACTCCACTAATTTGTTCTTTTATACCATGATTAAAACTTAATTAATTTAGTTTAATTAAGCTAATCATTTTTAATTAGCTTAAGTCACCACCATCCACTAACTATTATTTAGTACGTGATTGTGGTTTTAAAATGTCTTAATTATCCGTCTTAGGACTTTCAAATTGTGTAAGAGTTTGAACATAAGCCATCTAGTGTTTATGCAAATTGATATGGAAATTCAAGGGATACCATGGTGCCTTTGTTCTTCTTGAGTATGTAAGTAACATAGTGTTATATTTTTTCAGGACATATACTGTGTAAATGCTGATGGTGCTCTTTTCGACATTGCATTACTCTCAGTTGTTGCTGCCTTTTCTCATTGTAAGCTTTTCTCTCATTTTCATCAAATATTGTAACATCAATTCACCATGCCACTAAATATGATAATACTTGCCGAAAACAACCAACCTCTTCCATGATAAAGAAGATTGACAATTAGAGGGAAAAGAATATTTGGGATGGTTAGGAAGAATTTAGATTGTTAGGAAGAATTCTAAAAAAAAAATAAGACATTAAAGCATTTTCCATGTAGTTTGGCATGATAAATCCATTTAATCTTACTTTGATTACTTACAAAAATGTTCTCTTAATTTTGCATTCAATTAAATTTTGGCACGATAGTTTGGCATCTTAATTTTACATTCAATCTAATTTTGTTTGGCAAGGCAGTTTGGCATTTTGGCATGACAATCTCCCACACAAAGTCTATATAAACCCTATCTCAAGCAATGCAAAACAATCATCTACAAATCAATATACATAATAGGAGAGAAATCAATGGTGTTGATGTTTTGTTTGTTGTTGGGGATCCTTGTTAGTCCCTCACGTCAAGATGTTATAGCACTCGTCCCGATTGGGTTAAAATATACGTTTTGCTTAACTACTTGCATCACCAACGAAACTTCCCTTGAGGATTTTATTCAACATTGTCTGGTGTCGAAAATACTAGTGGAGACTCTGGAGGAAACACACCTCACAAGCAGCTTTGGATTTTGCATAGTTGGGTGTGCCACCACGACGTGTTTGAGGCTAAGCAGCCAAGGGAGGATGCCTGGTAGTTTTCCTTTTTTCTTTTTATATTAATATTTGATGATAAGTAAGTATGTATATTAACTTAACGATTTGTTTTGTTTTTGTTAGCTGCAAGGGAAGTTGCAGGCTGCGTCAATACTTGCATAGAGAGATGCGTTATGAAAAACTGATGATCATCGCCTATGAATGAAATTATAATAAAAGGCCTTGAATTACATTTAGCCTGAATGAAAAAAAACATAATTGGGTTGCTTTTGTATTTTTAGTTTTATATTTGCTAAAGTAGTATATAAAAAAAAGTAATAATATAATTACATCTAAACTACAGTGACCCAAGAATCATAGTGATGTTCATTGTTTGTTGTCTTATTGGATCCTTCATGTTATATTATTTAATTACTCTTAAGGTTTTCCTTATTTTTGGTGGATTTTATGTAATGAAGCCTTCATATTGAGGAAAAGATGTTCTAAATGCACCCTAGAATTTCTTCAGTAGCTGACCTACAAAAGCAGATTCCTTGTTCTGAGTACACAGCGTCAAGGTTTCTTGTAGGTTATTTAAGCCAAAATTACCTTTTTTAGCACCAATGGAAATCGGGCTGTTACATACACACTGTCGGACCTACCACGTCTCATTAGCTTGAAAGGAAACGTGCACTTAACCCTTAAATTTGACCAATTAAAAATTTATAATGGTAAGACTTTTACAATTTAGTCATTGTACTAAAATTAACTATTAATTCTACAAAATTTCTGGACAAAACTTTAATATATTTTTGACACCAAGTCCGTAAATATTCAAACTTAATATTTATGGACCTGGTTTACGGAATTGGGGTTCCAAAATCACCTTTTCTAGTACCATTGAAAATCGGGCTGTTACATACACACTTCCAGGCCTACCACGTCTCACTGGCTTGAAAAGAAATATGCACATAGCCCTTCAATTCTGGGTTCCTTTAAAGGATCTATCTTAAACAAAGCATGCTTTATTTCTTCGTCTAAGATAACTGGATTA
This sequence comes from Gossypium anomalum, assembly GCA_025698475.1. NCBI lineage: Eukaryota > Viridiplantae > Streptophyta > Magnoliopsida > Malvales > Malvaceae > Gossypium > Gossypium anomalum. Next base: position 55,928,686 of record CM046960.1, on the reverse strand, counting down.
AGCATAGCTAAATCAGATGCTCCCAACCGTGAAAAATGATCTTTGATAAGAAATCAGACAATGACCCCACCCTCATCAGCTTATAAAGTACTAAAAAAATGTATTGCCTCTAATTTCAATATCTCATAATAAAAAAACTGATCTCTATTCTCTAGATTAAGAATTTTTATACGCTTTCTTGTAACAACCCGTTTTTCAGTGGTGTCGGAAACAGTGGTTCCAGGACCACAATTCTGATGAGTGAGTCTGTTAATATTATTATTTAATATTTATGAGTCAAATATAGTAATACAGTGAATCATGATTTGATAGAATTGTTAATTGGTCAGTTAGGCACATACAAGTGGTTTGTACTGAAAGTTAGTGATTTTGGAAAATGAGTTATCCGAACCTCACTTTTGTTAACTGAGCTTGTAAATATTTCCATTGAATATTTATAGACCTATTATATAGGTGAATTGAGGTTGGGTCCGAAAATTTCGGTGTTTAAATAGTTTATTAAAGAAAAAAGATTAAATCGTAAAAATTGTAAAAGTTAATTAATATTGATTTTTATTAGTTAAAATGATTAATTAATAAATTTTTGAGGATTTAAAAGAAAATTAAACTCTTCTTTTTTATAATGGACAGTTGGAGCATGTTTTGGATAAAAATAATGAGTTAATTATAAATTAGTAATTAAATTAAATGTTAAATCTTAAAGTGCGGAAAAGTCTTCATCTTCGCCATTTTTTTTCTTACAATCGAAAATCAAAATTTTTGAGTGAGGGGAGAATCGACCAAGCTTCCTTCCTTGCATGTAAATCCTCCGGATGCCCTTTTTTTTCGTGAATTTTATGTTTTTGAGATCGTTGTAACTTAATCTAGCTAAATTATACCTCTATTTTCAAAATCTTTAAAGATTTTAAAATTTTCTATTGTTTTTTTTGAAGCTTTTTGGATGATTAATGGAAGATTTTGAAGCTTGAAAATGTTTTAGACTATTTTGTTAAGTTAATTTTGTTGGTTTTGCATATAGGGACTAATTTGTAAATATGAAAAAAATGACACAAAAATTATGTAAATTTAGCATTTAGATGGTTGTATAAGGATATAATTGAAATTAGAATGAAAAATGAAGTTCAATTGTGAAAGTTATGTTTGTTTCAATTTTAGGGTCTAAATTGAATAAAATGAAAATTGTAAGGAAATTATGTAAAATGAAATTAAAAGGTTAAATGCATGCATTTGAGTGTTTTAATGCATTTGGAATTTCTAATTTGAATTTTAACTATTATATAGATCAATTTGTTGATAACTGGGGAAATGAGAAAACTATAGAATAGTCCCTACGTTTCAGTTTGTTAGCTGATTGTCTTAGGTAAGTTCGTACAACTTATGATCAGTATAAATTTTGATCAATTGCATCATGAATGCTTGTATATACTTAATGAATCTTGAATGAAATGACATTGATATAAAAGTTAAGTTTTGACTTAACTGAAAGGTAATTAGATGTGTACATGAGAATTAAACCCTATGTAGAGTATTGCACATTATGAAGATGAATCATATACATGTTTTAGTTATTGGAAATGTAGTGATAACATGAATGTCCTGAATCCTACATAAGTGCTCCTAATAGTACTTTCGTACTCCAGTTAACACTACGGTTCTCCTGATAGCACATTTGTGTTCTTGTTAGCACTACAATGCTCTTGATAGAATATTTATGCTCCTATTTGCATTGCGATTCCCCGACTACACATCTTTGCCCTGTTATTCAGTCAGGTGATTTGACAAGCATTTTGGTGTTCCAGTACGCACTTTCGTACCATGTTTAAACCTGAGTGTTTCTCAATATTGCAACCTGTGTAACCGAACTTTTTGCTATTGTTCATTGGGCTGACATGTTTAAATAAAAGAGATGAGTGACTTGTTAATATGAATGAGTTTGAGTACTTAAATTGTTTAATGAAATGTTACATTGATTGTCCTATTACATGAATTTGTGAAAGACTTATCTGTTTCTTCTGAAATGAAATGTCAGGATTGAATATACCATGAATACTTAGTTATATAACTGTATTTTTGGTTGATAAGGTAAGTTAACGTATATGTTTTCATATGAACTTACTAAGCTTTCGTAAAGCTTACTGATTTTATTTTCTGTATCTTATAGTTAACGTTTTGCAAAACACGGCTATCAGATCTCTTCAAAACTAACAATATCCAACATTTGTCTCGGTAGTTCTTTTTAATTGTCCTTTATTAGCTATGTGGCATGTATATAGGCTAAATGGTGTTGAAGTTGTATTCTGAAAAAATGGTATGAATCGTGTGAATTTCTTGTTTTAAGGTATTGTAAATGTGTATATATGTGTTCTAAATATGTATAAAAATACATGGATTAAAAATGATTATGAACCACTTGTTTTATGTTGATTTTGGTATGTTTTATCAAGCTAGTGATGAATGGTTGGAATGTATGCATATTATCAATGAATTGATAGAATGGAATGGTATGTTATACTTGAAAGTCATTAGAACAATTGAACAATTGATTGTATGTATTATATGCATATCATCCTGTTGTGAAATGGTGCCATTGGGGCATATTGGTTAGAAGATTAGAAAATGGATATATGGAATGTATTGAGTAGAGTTGAGAATATTAAGTTAAAGAATATGTTTTGTGTGTCTAGTTGTTGAATGCACAAGCTATTAAACTTGTTAAAAGGAAAATCTTAGGTGATATGGATGAATGGTATTGTGGTTGGTTAGTTACATGTTTTGGCATGAATGTAAGTTGAATGTCATGCGAGTTTTGTAGCCATGTACATAATACTTGAATTATAGGTTGTTTGGCACAAGTTAGGCAATTAGAAAGACACATGTATGTTCAACACGGGCTAGCACACAGGCGTGCACCACACATAGTCTGGCTACATGCCCTTGTGAGTACTATAGTTTTGGTAAATTTTGTACCACATGATCACAGTTGATTACATGGCCCAGTCACACAACCATGTGACACCTGATTTGCACTTTGGTCTTTCTTTTATGAAAAGTTTCAAATCGGTCATTGATTGATTCTGTAATGGTTTTTGAGCTTTAATAAGTTCGATTTAAGCCTAAACTTGTATGCAAAGCATGAATTGTATTATTGTTTGATATTCAAAGATTGTTGTGATCAATTCTCGATTTGAAATCTCATATTCTTATTCTGTTATTTACTGTAGCATCCCGTAATCGATTCCAATGACGGAAACGAGTGAAGGGTGTAACATTTCTCCTCCATATGCCTTCAGCCCCCTTTATTAATCCACTCACATTTCAACTTTTGCTTTCATAGAGTTTCTTCGTTGTCTAGAATTGCTTCTAGATATTCATTGAGTTGCATTTTCAACTCCACAAGGTTCCTCGAATTGTGAACTTCCAAGGCTCTCTAGATTCCTTTCAATCTTATTATTAATCTCTTCTTTATTCTAAAAATGTTACCAACCACTTCCTTATTCCAGGTTTTGATTGTATCAGTAAAATGATATATAATACTCTTAATATTTTAATCCCATTTCCACACTTCTTTAACAAAATCCTTAAATGAATATGGTGTAGCCACTCTTTAAAGAAGCAAAACAGTCTCTCCACTCTCCTAATGGCCACCTTAGTCTTAATCAATATTAGACAATCTGAAGCACTTAAAATAACGTTGAAATCACCCGTAATGATCCAAGGATCATCCATATCACCTGCAATCAAATTCTATACTATGCATAAGTTTTAAATTTAGTTTTTGTACTTTAATTTGATCATTTTTAATCCTCGTACTTTTTCTACTTTTAAAATTTCAATCCTGACCAACAATATCTGTTAAATTCATTGAGTTATGATATTATCACATGTGTAATGTTGTATTAGCTTACTATTTTCACATATTACTAAAAAAAAAAAGTTATTTGATAGATTTAATAGCATCAATATTGAAACTTCAAAAATTCTAAATCATATAGAGACTAAGAATGATCAAATTGAGGAACACTGACTAGATCTACAACTTTATATATAGTATAGGTCTAATGAAAGAATCTAACCAAATAGATTTAACTGATATCATTTGAATAATGAATGAAATTTCAAAATTCAAAAACTATAGGAGCTAAAATTGACTAATTCAAAAGTATATAAACTAAAAAAAAAATAAAAACAAAATTAAAGTACATATAGTAAACCCACGACTTACGTATAGTATAGGGGTTAATAGTAGAATTTATCTTTTGTTTATTTTAAACTCCATCATTTTTATATATCATCACCATTGACCTCTACCTAATTAATTGATACCTATATTATTAATAAATTTTGATATGAAATAATATAAACTTTGAATTAAAACTAAAGCGAATTTATCAAAAAAAAATAAAGCGAATTTATAGCATAAAATATAAAAGGTTAAAATATGTTATTAACCTCTATATTTCTATAGAATTTAAGATTTAATTTTTATATTTTAAAAGTTAAAAATTCAATCATTCTATCTTTTTAATTTAAAAGTTCTTGTCCAATCATCATCGTCGTTGTCGATAATTTTTGTCAAAATTTATCAACTTACTATGTTTTTTTTCCATTAATCGTATGTCACGTCATATAAAATCAACTTAATCAATGTGCGAAGTTAACAATTTTTTACTGAAAATACAAACGATGTTAATGATTGGATTGATTTTTTAAATAAAAAAATAAAAACATTTAATTTTTAACTTTTTAAATACATAAACTAAATCTCAAATTTGATCAAAACATCATATTTTAACCAATATAAAACATATTTTAGCATGAAATTTAATAATTTTATAAGAATATTTGACAAGGATTCTCTACTTCTATAAACTTTTATTTCATACTATCTTTTACACATATTCTCTTATTCTCTTTACTTGTATGTATGTTTTATTTTTAGCACAATGATAAATTTAGCTCTCAATATTTATATATATTTTTGTCAATTTTAGTTTTTATTCTTTTTTTTTCTAGTTAAATTTGATTGAAAAGTGTCAAAATTTTTTAACGGAAATGCTGATTAAATCATTAAATTTTTGTAATTATATTGGTGTGACAACGCACATGACAGTCCACGTGTACTTCATACTGATATGAATTAATATTATTTAATTTCATGATTTGATTAAGAATAATGATCTGTTATGTTCAAGATATCAACAGAAAAACATATATAATGGAACAGGAAATCCAGCACTCAGCAGCTGTAGCATTGATATACAAATTATAATAAAAAATACGGTTAAGGGATTAATTAACTTTTGAGGCATTGATGGCGCGTTGAAATGTTTGCTCCAAAATCTCATTTATTGGTTCATCAACGATTTAACACATAAATGAATCTAATTTATTGAAACTAACAGCGTGAGCTGGTAAATGAGTGGGTCCCATTGACCAGATGTTTTAGCAGTCCAGCGGGGGTGAGTTTTACGACGTCGCCTTCGAAAAGTTCGACGTGCAAAGCATCTCGAGTATTTTAATGCCACGTCAGACGGGCGACCAATTGTTTCTGACCAACTATTTGAACTTGTAATTATCTAATTAAGTACTTAGATTATGCTAATTGCTTATTTAAGTCAACCTTTGGATTAACATAATTACACTCTATTAATATTCCAAAAATAAAACGTATGCAAATATTACAAAAATAGGTTAAACTATGATTCAATTCAAAGACTACCCTTTTAAAATAGGTTCATCTCACCAATACCCACTTCATGGTGAAGTATATGGTTGTAAGTCCTTCCAAACTTGGGGTATATTATTTAATTCTGACGTATTATTCGAATATCAAAAATAATTTAAATTAAAAATTTTCATTACCTAAATTTTAAAGGGGAAAAATAAAAACAATTAGCAACATTATCTATTAATATCCAACCAAAGTCTGAATATTTCTAAAACTAAGTCTTCAGAATATTATCTATTAATGTTGAATAAGTCCTCAAATTAGTCATAACAATAAACTAACATCGTGCTCATCATAAACACAATGGAAGTTATTGAAACTTTCAGAAATCTTTGAATGTATCATAATCTCAATTCATAAAAGTGTGGTGCATAAAATGTAAACTTAGGCTAAGAAGTACTTAATCTATAATGACATGAGTTAATGGTTGCGTTTGTTGGAAAAGTAAGCAGAATGTGTATGTTGAATCGATAATTGATTTCATAAAAAAAAAAAAAAAAAAAGTATAATAAGTTTAAGTGTCTGTGATGATATTTTCGTGTTGATATATTTAAGTTATATTAGTGACGATTGTTGATAAGATGTGTATTTATGTCTGATTGAATTACAAACTTAGAAGATAAGCGAATAAATAAATGTACAAAAATTTCATTATGACGTTTAGATAGATTATACTATATAAACTTTGTTTAATTTTGTTAAATTGTTAAATAAATAATATGTTAGAAACATAAGCCTAGTATTATGACTTATTCACCTTTGAAACTCGAGTAGGTAGTAGTAGAAATTCTTGTAAGATTTTGTTTAGAATTTGGATTGAAAAGTTGAATGAGATTTTAATTGAAGTCTATTTTCTCATATGTATATATATATATATGAGATCCTTCTCAAGAAATTTTGAGCAAATGAAAGAAATAGTAATGCTTCTAGTATGTATTGATGATGTGTCATTGATCTTGTACTGGAAATGGGTAATGATTGATTGTATATTTATGCATTTCAAGATCCAATTCGAGATTAGAACCCTAAGCTTAAAAGTATGATGAAATGTAGTATGCGAATGATTGTTGAATTTATAGAAGTCATTGATAGATAGAAAACATGAATCCTTAACATCACACCAGGTGAGCCCACACAATCTTCAAATGATATACAAGGGAGAGTTCTTGACAACACCATCAATTCATAGCACCCCCAATCGAATGAACGCCTTGTACAGTCTTTTTACATTGACTCCAATAGTCCTCTTAACTAACATTCGCCACTCCACCATTTGCACCTAAGGAGTAGGAAACTTAATGGCTGAGATCCATACCGAGCCAACCTCCTTAGCACCGACGGAAGGAGAGGAGACATAAGTAGTTCTTGTTGTCTACGCTCTACTAAAATATTACCTCAACACCTGTGAAACTCTATTCTAACAGCTCTGCGCACCTTGTACAATGCAAACCAGTCCTTATTTTAGCGATTATTCGCACACCTACAGTATGAATAAAAGTTTTATCACATGTTAATAATTTATTTTATATGAATTTTCACGTTTTTGTCATTTTCGTTGGAAAATTTCAAATCTAAGTGATACTATTGAAATGATTTCCAATTTTGTATCAGTTATCAAATAATGTGTGCCAAAATGGTTGTATGTTAAAATTTGTAGTTGTTAATTTGTTAAAGTCAAACATTGTGATGATAAAAAATGCATAAAAACAATGAGTAGTGGATCCTGATTGTTGCCCACTCACAAATCTTATTTATTCCATATTCAACGATGTGTTCCTAACCCAAAAGGCAAAACTCTGTTTTTGGAATAAATAAGACACTTCTTCAAACGGAAGTTTACAGATAAGGAGGAATTTAAATAAAAATAATATTTAAAAATTCAATCTTTATATTTATAACCTTTGAAAATAAAATCAATAATCACAGATATTTGGTATTGGACAAGACTTGTCTATGCATGCTGAAATATCCTGACTCATCCCATAATCTCCCCCAAGGTTTTTCATATATACCCTCTACTATCCTACCTAGAAAAGACCTTTAACAACAAATGACATACGAGTGTTTCTACCATTTACAAGCACCAAATGAGTGAATCCATAATGATGGATAGGAGTATTGAATCAGTTAATCCACCTGAACTATTATTATCTTAATTAATCGATTCTTTTAAATCTTTAACTGTTAATTAAATCGAACTAAAATTTATTTAAAAAAACTAATCGAATCGAACTTTTTCGGTTAATTCGGTCGGTTAACCGAATTAATTAAAATTTAAATATATTTTTTATTCTTAGTTTAAACAAGTATAAAACATATAAAAAATTAACCGACTTAACTGGCTAATTAATCTATATTTCTAAAAAATTAACCGAACCGACTAAATACTTATATATTATAATATTATTTATTAAATTCTGTTAATTCGGTTAACCGACCGATTTCAAACCTAATTAACCGTTAATTAAACTTTCAAAAAAATTATTATTAACCAACCCCACTGAATTAATTCAATTAACCAACTAATTAATCGAATTCGGTCGATTAACTGAACTAATTAAATTTACTCGAAATTTACACACTCCATAAGCACTACTAATTTCTACACAATTAATCAAATTAACAAAGTTAAAGTGCATCCTCACCTTTCTTTTCCACTTGAACTGAATAATGAAGGTTGGAGACTTATGCTTTCCATTTTTTTTTATATAGAGGATGTACGATAATAGTGAAAGATGTAGCACAATTGACAAGTCTTTCAGTTGACAGTGACGTGGTAATGAGAGATGGTGAATTCTAACTGATGTAAGTACTTATTGATTGCTTGGGCATATTCTCAAATGGGATGATGAATTACAAGGGGAAGGCAAGTGAAATTTACGTGGTTGCAGAGTCAATTTGGAAAGCGAAATGCAACTGCAGTTTAAAACACTCAACATGATAGAGCTTATTTCCTCTAATCGACTGAAAGAGTACCACCTATAGAAAAGTCTGACAATTTACTTCATTGCATACATTTCCGATTGTTATGCAATTTGTAATAGACCGCAAGCTATAATTGGGGGTTAGTAGTTTTGGTATTCTTATACAGAATGCTAAGCAAGGCATCCCAATGAGAGATGGATGAAATAAATGATTGTGTTATATTACACAAGCGCGGGATAATATTGATTATCGTGCTTAGCGTCCATTATTTTTGTTCCACAGACATTCTCTTTTATTAAAAGATAAAGATATAAGCATATGTTATAAAATGTATTACATTATAAAAGTTTTACTAATATATTTATAATAAATATTTTTAATTATACAAATGGATTGATAATTTAGATCACACAAATTATAAGAACTATTATCTTAGACGGGTACGATAAAAAATCGATAAATATGCACATAATTTATTTATTTGATGATTTATTCATATTTAATTAATATAAAAATTAACATAAACAAAATTGAATATGTTAATTTAATTGTTTGTAGTTTGTACGAGTGTCGTATAGAGACCTGGCGATTATTGCCATAGTATCGTGGAAGCATATGTGCATGCTAATGTTTTTAACATGCGCATGCCCCTTGTATGCTTTGACATCATCGAGTTGCATCTTACTAACCAAGTTTTATGACAGTTTAGTTTTGTCCAAGACATTCCACTTTATATGATAAACTGCATGTTAGGATTTGTGCATTTTAATGAAATTCTTTGTCATATATTATTTGTAACATTTCAAGCCCTTTGAATTAATAAAAATTCACATAAACTAATTCTAATATTTTTTTTATGAATATCTTCAATGGTTTTGCATAAAAAATAAATGATTGGTTCACTAATTATCTAAAATTTAACTAATATTAAATTGCATGACAAAAAGTGTTTATGACGTAAAAAAACAACTTCTATTAGAAAGTAATCTAAATAGCATTCATGGGGTCATGAATGAGCAAGTGACTCATTTAGGGCTATTATGTAGTCTATAAGTACAAATGGGAAGATAACTTGTCTTAGCTATCCAAGTTGGATTGACTCCCAAGATAGAGATATAGATATTGTCGAAACTATTTTTTTGAAAAACGGGAATCGACTTTATTTGAAAACGAAAATTAAAACGGGAGTCGCCACCGATCTTTATTAGGTGTGATCGGACCACCTTTGCTTTAATAGAACGTTTTAGTTTATTAAAACAGTTTTTTTCGTCTACGAAACTCAAGAGAACAAGTTCGAGAGTCGGTTACGTGCGAGGAAGGACTAGCACCCTCGACACTCCCAAAAATTGGTACCGAATTGATTAATTAGTGTCTTAATGTCGAAAGTTGAAAATCGAGAACGAAGCTAAAATCCGATCCTTTTTATTAACGTCGATTTCAAAAATGCTTGAATTTAATCAAGACGTTTGCTAAAGATTTTCTTGTCTCGAGATATCAAAGTATCACATCCCGTAAGTTAGGACACGATACCATGAACTCCCGAACGCAAGTTTTAATTTTAATTGGAATTCCGTGTGTTTTAAAACTCAAAAGGATGTTTGGCTATTTAGAATCAACGAGAAAACTGAAACCCCGTAAGTTAGGACACAATTCTTCAATGTTCCAAAACGCAAAACATTGCCTTATTTAGGAAATTTTGCTTTTAAACCATAGCAAGTACAATACTTAAACGATGTGTATTATTTGTTTGGATTAAAACGGTCCATGTTTGGACAAATACATTCGAGGTCGATGCGCGATATGATTTAAATGAAATAAAATAAAAGGGAGTACAGAGCATACAAGAATAACATCACAAATGTACGACAAATATAAAGATGCGAGTGGACGAATTAAGGTACACACAATGACAATAAGCACTCAACATGTATTATTTAAATATTAACATTAGTAATCAAGGAACAATAAAAAATAAATGAATAAATAACATATATGACAATCTAAAAATAAATAGTATAAGGCAAATTAAAACAAATAAAACATAAGAACTATTCAACATGATAATAACTAAGTTTTAAGAGTAAATAAAGTAAAAAATGAATCTTTAAAATATATAAAATAACTTAAGAAAAGATGATACATTTATTTACAAAAATTTTAGATCAAATGATGCGTACACATATATATATGTATATATAAGTATGAAATAGGTAATAATATGAGGAAGTAACTTATAATGAATAATAAATAAAATATTTAAAATAAATAAATTGAGTTCTAAAAGGGGACATAAAATAATTTAAAATAATAAAACATTTTTAAATAAATAATACACAAAACAATTTTAAAATGAAAAGGCAATTTAAAGTAAAGAATATAAAACAAGTTAGAATAATTAACATATTTAATATTTTTGGCATAAAATAATATAGCAAACTTCAAATGAACAATATGTTAAATGGATCAAGATGAATAATACAAAAAAAAAAATAAATAAATAAAAGGACACTTTAAAAACTTACAAAAGAGCTCAAAATGAGTAATGTGTAAAAAAGAAATTTAAAATAAATATTGTTCAAAAATAATTTAAATATATATATATATATATATATATAAATCCAAAATAAAATAAGTACCTATATAGTCTTAAAAATGATAAAAGGTTTACGATACATAATAAAGGGATTTAAAATAGTTTTTTATATAAAATAGTGTAACTAAATAATATATAATAATTTAAAATAGGGTTTAACTCAAATGACATACAAAATATTTAGAAAGAATGATGTGAATAGAGACATTTGATGTAAGATAATACATAGAAAAATATTTAAAATAATATATATATATATATATATGTATACATGTAATAATCTAAAATATCAAGATACGTACAAGAATCTCAAAATAAATACTACATATGATGATTAAATGAAATGATATATATAAAATATTTAAAATTGGTAATAATTTAAAATGCATGATATGTTCAAAAATAAATACAATAATAATAACAATAATAATATAGATAAATAAATAAAAAATGATAAAATAATAATAATAAACTAAGGAATAACAATGATACTAATAATATAAATAAAAATATAAACAACAAAAAAATAGCAATAGCAATAATAATAATGGAATGAAGGTAATAATAATAATAGCAAATAATATGCAAGAAAATAAAATACAATTATAATACCATAATATTAAATAATAAAATAAAATATAAAAGAAAAGGACGAAAAGGGGCTAATTTGAACTCTAGACAGAAATTCGGGCCGAAAATAATAAAATAAAAAGAAATGGGACCGAATTGCTAATATACATAAGTTTCAAAGCCAAATTAAAAAAGAAGTGAAATAAATGAGGCATGATTGAATGTTTGCGCAAATGGGAAGGACCTAATGCGAATTCCCCCATTTTCAATTAAAAGGCGCATATTAGGCCTGTTAAACTGGTTAAAGTGCAGGCTTTCTTTTTTCAAATAACTTAAAACCCTTTTTTTTTATTTTGTGTTTCCAGCCCCTATTTTGAAAAGCAAAAAACAGAGAGTTCCTTGGCTCTCTCTCCCTCATTTCCCCTTTTGCTAGGGTTTATACCCATCATTGCCGCCGCCATGGAGCCACCGTAGGTGGTGGTCGGGGTTGCGCGAATAGGGTCTTTTGACCCCAGTTTTGGGGGCTCCCGAAGGCCCTATTTTTTTAGCCCGAAAATATGAAAGGAGAGACCCCCATTTTCCTTTTTGAGAGCCGATTTCAACGACGGAGTAGGGCTCCGATGTCGCAGCTCCTAGGTTCGGGTAAGTCCCCTTTCTTCTTTTTTTTTTTTTTGTTTTAAAACTGATTTTTTGAACAAAAAAGGAAAATAAAAAAATAAAGAAACGAAAAAAGGAAATAAAACTCAACCTTTGTTTTCTTTGATTGCTTAAATCGTGTGTCCCCAGTTACAATCTAATATCGGGTCTTATATAGCCGAAAATCTGAGTGACTACTTTACTACAGTTTAATCGCTGTTCGCTGCTTTATCTTGTTGTTTCCATGCTACTGTTTCCTTTTCTGTTTTTGTCTCTTCTTTTCGCTTTCTTTTGCAGGTGCACAACGGGTCAACGGGCTATGGGAGGTTGTTTTGGTGCAACGGAGGCTGAATTTTGGGCGTCGTGCATGCCGAGGGCGCACATGGAGGCGTTGTACCCTAAGTTACTAGGTTTATGTTTTGGGCCATGTTTTTGGGTCGTTTTTATTTTTGGGGTCAGATATGTTTGGTTTTGGGCTGTTTAAAGTTTGGGCCCGTTGTAAAAATCTAGATAAACATGGGACTTTTATTTTGTTCTTTTATTTTTAACTTTGGTTTATAGCGGGCCGGGCAAATTTGGAGCCGTACAGATATAATTGTTTGGATTGACAAAATATTGCACTGGACGCAAAATGAATTGATCTTAAATCTATTTGTGGATTAATTGACTTGTAATTTTCATAGTATGACTTACCTAAATCCTAAGTTAATAACTACGTTTGCATATCTTATATACTTTGATACATTACTAATTTACGCATCTCAAAATAGTAAGTTGAAAGTTAGTATGTTAGGTATATGATTTGTACATGACATAGATCCACTTATAATAGAGGAACCTTTGGAGCATTGTATGGCTATGGATAATTTGTGTGGACAATAATTTAATCATTATTTGTATAAAGTAATGATCATTTTCTTTATACAATAATGAGACGAAAGTGATCAAATTAAGTGAATCAATTTAACCTTAAAAGATCTTAAATATATTATGAGAGTAACAAACATCTCACAAAGTAATTGAACTAGTAGGTTTCCTAATGGTATAAGAAGAGCTAGTACTTATTTACATGTTATTTTATAATACGAACCTTGTAAGTCATGGATCAGTGTCGCAAAACATAACTTTGCCTAATGGACCAATTACACGAAGGAAGACAAGTCAATTGAAAATCAAATTGAATTCTTATGTTCAAGAATTCATTTCCTCTAGCTTGAAAAAGGATCACGATGACCATGACGTCGAGAAGTGCAAGTTTGACTTTTGTTAGACCAATTTCCGAGTCTTGGAAAAGTTTCCTCTTTAGGAAATTGCCACTTTTGGAAAGTTATAATTTTAAAATTTTTCAATTTAGAAACTTTTATTTTTAGTATATTTTATCTTTTAAATATTTTTTATTTTGATAAAATTCATTTTTTACAATAATTATTTGAATGTATGTTATTCTTGAGAAAGGTGAACACCTAACTAATAGACCACAATTTAGAGTTCATATTTTTATAAAATTCATTTAGCAACCTTTTTGGTGATAAACAAAAGAAAAAATTACATTATATTAAATTAAGCGAAAGCATCGCTAGTTGTCTTGTTGAAAGAACCCCAGAACTTGATTAGATGCGATATCAATAACTTATAGGCTTGACCTCCATGCTCAATTCAACTTGGCTAAACAATCAGCAACTAGATTACATTCTCTGAAAATATATCTTATCCGCCACCGACCTTTAATTATTATTTTTTAGACTTTTTCAATTTGATAACTTTCCTTTTTTGTGCATAAAAGGTCCTAATTAGCTATTTTCTAGGAATGTCATCCGTATAAAGTTTGAACATTTCAATAGTATGTAAACTTTGCCAAGTATGGAGTTACGATCTTCTTGGACATATGGTTATAGTTTATGGCACCATAATGGAGATTGAAAAAAAAATTGACTTGGTTACTTTTGCCTTTCATGATGGTGCCACACTTGGTTTTATTTAATTTGATTTCTTGGATTAACAGACTCTATCTTTGTCTTTCAGGTCGTGCTCTTGTTGGATTGAAGTGAGAAAAGCCTTGATTGATCGAATTCGTCATGGATTAACTCTTAACAACCCAAAGAAAATAAAACAAATTTTGGTAGCACATGCTGTAAGGAAGTACAACACATCTTGGTGAATTCTATATCAACTAAAATCATCTCCACATGCAATGGGTATAGGAAGACAACTTCCATAAGTAGATTTAAAGTGATCAGTCAAACATAAGGATTAAGACGAGATAATTCTTTTCATTTTATCTAAATTTGTAGCCTATAAATAGAGTCCTTGGCAGTCGTTTTTTCACAAGTTAGTAGAATTGTAAGAGTTGCAAAGAACTCAAGCTTCTTCCTTTGATAGATGTTTGTATAAACTAAGGGTTTTGTAGGAACCCACTCAATAACTGATGTTTTTGGATTACTTTGTTCAAAGATTTCACAACGTTTCTATACCATTTTATTTTTATTTACTCTTCATTTTATTATTGTGATAAGTTGACTTTCAAATCTTACTTCTTTTACTATTTATCTTGTTTTGCTCCATTCAGACTTAATTTCCAAATTGACTGTCCACTCAAAAACAATCTAGGTTGGATTCGTAGTAAGCCTTCTTTCTTCTGGTTATAATCTAAAATTTGGCGCAAAAACTCGTCTAAAAAGTGAGAAAGTTTAGATAAAAATATAATCGTTTGGGTAAAAAAATATAAATAGAGTGCTGAATTTTTGTTTGTTATCTAAATTCATTGACAATCTTGATGATACAATATGAGCTAAAGAGTTTTTTTCATATTTTCTCGACACTAAAACTCGTTGCTAACATGTTCAAGCTCTCTGCACACAAGTTGATCGCAATATTGTCACTTTGCTAGTATACAAATGTCTAGACATTTCATCACTAAAAGCCACCTCATAATACTCAAGACCTCCTTTGATAGACCCAAAAAAAATCTCAACTTCAGACTTGATGTCCTCTTTGTATCTCTAATTTGGATTTTCCTCCAAATCAATTTTTTCATTTGTTCCAAATGTTAATCAAAGATTTTGATTGAAATCAAAATAATTGATCATATAATTAACTACGACAAAAAATCAATTGGCCACCTTATCTATTAAGATCGTAATATATTAATTACTAGCATTAGAAAAATAATGTTCACAAACTCAATAATTCTTAATAACATATCATTCAACAAAGGAAATATTAAAATAGTAATAAAAATAACATAATATATAACATATTCAAGAAATTTTTGTAACATTTTATAGCATTCGTCATAAAAACATTTACACGATAAATCAAGTTGTAGTAAAGAGTGATTGAAAAATGCTTAAAGTATTTTGATTGTTTTAAGGTTTGAATGTATATAATGATAAGCTAAAAAAAAAAATAAAAGATTCATAAAGTTTGAGAAAAATTATATATGTAAAACCTAAACTCTTATCTCAACATCTATAAATGGTTAAACTCATATTAATTGAAATACAATATTCCTTAGGACATCTATAGAAATGACCGTAACCGCAACATCTTGGATATCGAGTTTAAGGAGTGGTCATCTCATGTCCCAGTCCCAAACAATGGAAGTTAGATTTTGCAATGAACATAATAACATCTTGATAATAAGTAAAATTAAAAACCCTTTTCCCATTGCATAAGGTTTCAAAAAGCTCCATAGTGGATTTTCTCTTTATATATATATATATATATATATATATATTTCTCTTGTTTGGAAATTTAAACATTTGACGGGGAAAGAGAATATGAATTTTATTGTAAATTTTAAGTTAATTTACATAAAAGTTTTTATATTATTTATATTTAATGGCAGATTTATTAATATAATTAAATTTAAGCTTTGAATTGATCCGACATTTTCTTTTCAATAAAAAATAACACTGTTAATGGAATTTTTAACTTCTACAAATAGTATTGAAGGGGTGACATTGTGAGTACAAAATATATATTACATGTCTAGAAATTCCACAAACAATATATAAAATAATATCCTATTATATATATATATATATATATATTTCTCAAAAACAAAATAAAATTTCCTCATTCGACGATTTAATATACAAATCATCTAACATTTCATTTCCATCTGTCTACTATTTTTGCCTTGAGTAGTTTTCACACTTAAAAAAACAAGTAAATTCAATTTCCCCAACATATGCGTATAAAAATAAAATGGACAACTTCAGACAGAGACAAATCATTCAAGTACATAAAAACATTGGTGGTCGGCTCTCTGTTGTTAATCCACAGGCTTGTCAGAAATATTTTATGTCAAAATTACCAAGTTCCAAATTTGTATTTTTTATTAGTTGTCGTTTTTATTTGAGAAACTAAAACCCAGTCGCTGTGTAATTCTTTTCCTTAAATCTCATGGATCACAACTTGTTATCACATCACCAAATATGAACCCAGAAGCAAAAGGATGGAAAAAAAACAATAACCTTCTATTATTTTCTTAATAAGCTTTTTAATCTAAAAACTTACATTCTTGTTGTCGGGGCAACCCGAAAATGATTTGGCCCAGTTGATGCGTGCCCCATCACATCTGGTGAAAAAAATTGAAGAAGAATCAACAAGGAAAAAATAAGGATTTTTAATTTAGTCAAGGGGATGATCAGAAGGGATTTGGCCAAAAATATCAGGACATGAATCCCATTTCCCTTGCTCTCTAGCCTCCCAATATCCACCAATATATCGATATGAATCACTGTTTTTATCCTTTGCAAACCACCTTGGCTTCCAACCTCTCTCTTGCATGTTCCGAGCCTGAATTCGATTTGAAAAAAGAAACCCCAATTAGACATAAAACAACCTTCAAAAGTATTTGCTAAATCCAGTAGTATAATCAAAAGTACAATTAGTTTTTATTCTTTGTATGTCTGAGAGTTGATGCAAACAAACAATATTGATATCAGTGTTGATG
This sequence comes from Gossypium anomalum, assembly GCA_025698475.1. Classification (NCBI taxonomy): domain Eukaryota; kingdom Viridiplantae; phylum Streptophyta; class Magnoliopsida; order Malvales; family Malvaceae; genus Gossypium; species Gossypium anomalum. The sequence goes on along the minus strand of CM046960.1, from coordinate 55,911,274 downwards.
AGAAACCGTCTAAATGGTAGACGTCTAAAATCTAACGAAGTAAATGAGTTGAAATCCCACAATGCATACGTTCTTTAAGAGAATGAATTCTTCTACTACTTTAGTTATATACGCAGCTCAGTGTTCTAACATTTCAGAAGTCCATATCAACACTTCGATAGTTTTTCATTAATTCAAGTTTACTTGTTTGCACCAAAATCAAGTGCACAATGATTAAATTATTCAGTTCTATAGTTACAAGATTAAACTGTACTTTTGACTATGGTATGACTGCCTATATGTAACTGCTAAATCCTTTAACCATAAAGCAACCAAGAAAAGAAAACCTGGGTTTCAGTGAAATCCTCAGTACGGTATTTAATAACTTAAGATTGATGTTATTTCCAGCTGTATGCACCACTCATGGTTTATGTTTTCACTATATTAGTGGCATCTGCAGGTTAGTTTTATAAAGCCTTGAAATGCTCTTAGTTGAGCTTTTAAATCTTGGAATGAGTAAATCACAACTACGGTTTTTGGAAGAACAAAACCAAGTTCCTAACCCACATAACATCTACATGTAATTATAAATCAATAGTTCCTGGGCTCTATAACTCTTCCCTAGCCAATTTGCTTCATTGATACATGGAATTTGTTGCAGAAAAGAAAACTAAAACTTACCTGTCGTTGCCGCTGCTCCAACCGCAGCTTCTCTGAATTTGCCATTTCATACTCCCCGTTTTCCAGATACCTTTGATCAGGTCTCAGCCTTGAATCTGTTGGAGGCAAATTTTCCTGTGTACATTAAGGAGATTGAAATCAACATGCCGATATTGAAATCAACATGCCGATTACTGCAAGCAATTATGAGGGTACCTAGTTGGTGCATCGGCTTCAAAATCATTCCATTTAATTCCTATAGTTTCAAATGGACAAACTAATTTGATCTTTAGGACCAAAATTTCATTACCAAAAATCAAATATAAACCAGCATTTCACAAAAACCATCAAGGTATTAGATGTAATTCAGGAATTGTAGGGATAGCCCAAAAATGCAATGAAATATATTTAAGGCATTAGACAGCTGCCTAGTTTTAATCCAATCGAAACCATTATAACAATCACCTTCAGACCAGGAGTGAGCTCATTCAATGTGATGGCAAAACGTGTTAAGTTATATCTGGTGGGGTATTTAGGAGGCTTGCTCCGCTTCCAGAGCAGATGGGTTTCTGACAAAGAGTCCTGTCCTTTTCCCTTTGCAGAACAATCTCCATTCACATAATGCATGCTCTCATCCCATTTTCCAAATAATGTAGCCACTGTCTTTCCATTTCTATCTTGAACTCCACCATGTACCTGGAATGCAATAAAGTTTTATAAACTAATAAATGCTTATGATGGTTAAAAAGAGGATGATAGAACAATAACATAATTCTATTAAAATGATTTGATATATTTAGTAAATTGATTATTTTCCGGAAGATGAAAGATCACCTGGTGAGGGTTTCTATCTATGATAGACTGCTCCTTGAATTTCAGCTTACATGAATAGTCACGATTCCCCTCTATTCGCATAGTACCATAGTGATCACAGTACAACTTTCCCAGTATGAGATTGTATATTGATGTCGTCACCTGGCAAAAGAAAATCCATTTAAGTTTGGTTACAACACATACGCCTAATTGTTCTTAAATTTTGGAGTTATACCTTACTCCACTTGAACACTTCTCCATCATCAAACTCCAAGGTCAATACACCCACAGGATCTAGCTGAATTGAGCGACCCCAAAATTTGCTCTTTAAATTGCTATCACCCCACAACTTCCATCCTGTACCCTGACAATGACATGCTACAATCATAGGATGATGACTGACCTGACACCAAAAATGGAATAACTATCAGCAACTTCATGGATAGCATTAAAGCAGAAACAAATAAAAAAAGGACAAAGAGATGAACTGAAAAAAATATAGCAAGCAGTGTGCTTTTCTTTTGCCAGTACGGATACTATAAATGATACTGAAGCCTATTAATATTCCCACTTATTAACACCTAAATGCATAAGTTAATATTTAAGATCGTCTATTAACTACACTTGTAAATTATGAGATTCAAAATCTTTAGCACACACTCCTGTTTCCCCTTACACAAATTCGTTTATGGTTGGCCACCCAAACAATATCATTTTAGGTGATGATTGAATAAATATGCTACCTTATTCCTTACCACCCTATATAGCTCTACTCCAGTTGCATCCAAAACAAGGTTGCAACTTTTTGGATTGGTATTAAGACCAGAAAAAGAAAAGGAAGTGACAGAAGAACAATCAAAGAGAAGCAAGCTAAAAAAGGAAATCCTAGCTCTGCCATTCTGTGAACCAAAGGATCAATAATATACTAAACTTGCACAGCTCATGCAGTACAGCAAATAGCAAACTTGTTTCAACTCCATATCACTGTACTAACCAGGTAAAACGAACCAAATAGAATGTGCAAAGTCAAAATTAAGGAAAATATTTTACTGCATGAAATATACAAGCAAAAAAGGTTTTGATGTTCTATGAATATTGAATTTAATAAAGCAATAGGTAGGTCAAATGAACCAGGCCTATTCTTCAGTCAAAGGTTTGGCCTTTAAAGCAAGATTAATATGCTTTAAATTTTGAATAATGATGTGTAAATGCAGAAAAACAGAAAATAGAAAACAAGGATAGACTATATCTCAAATACAGCCAAACCTTCTCTGAGAAGAAGCGTACACCTTTATCTGGGAATTCAGCCTCATATGTTTCTCCTAATAATGGATTAAAGGGTTTGCAAATTCTTCCTTCTGTTGAAGAATATCCAGACACAGCAAATGCAGCCACATTAAGAATTCTCATTAGGTTATTTCCCTGCAAATTTTTGAGGGGAAATTATGAGTCCCAGGGGAATCTCACCAAAAATCCAGATCGTCAAAAGGTTCATTAAGGGAATGAACTACTAAAAGCATAGCAACTAGCCTTTTGCACGGTCAAGTATAAAATAGGTGTGAAAGAGAGAAATGATGGGGAAAAATCAGGTAAAGCCCTCATGTATACTATGACTACGTTAAAGAAGTGATGTGATTACAGATAAATATAAGCGCAGGAAAATTTTATTTTGCAACCAATGCTCTGTTCTCTAAAATAAAATAATATGGAGTTCAAAGACTCACCCTTTTACCATTCATATGCACTAAAATAAAATAATATGGAGTTCAAAGACTCACCCTTTTACCCCATTCATATGCACGATCAAGCAGATATGAATATTCCAGATCCTCAAAACACTTTTGAAGAGAAGAGAGAGGCTCATTGAAGTAAACAGGAAGACAAACTTTTGTAAGGTCTTTCCCAATATTCTCCTTGATCATTGACCAAAGACTTACACTTTTCTCCCTTTCAACTGGGTCAGGCAACTTTTTTCGCCGTTTAATGCTAGGAAAGTTACTTCCAACAGATTTGATGTAAGGATTGATGTTGTCTTCAGAATCATCAGCAATAGTACCTTCATCATCAGAAGAAAAAGATGATGTCCGGAGATCAGATCCATTGCTTCTGAAAGAACTTGATGACAAAATGTCACGAGTGTCAAAGAATGTATGATCATCTTCATCAGTTTCTTCTTCTGCAGCGTCAACTCTTTCATTATCATCATCTGAGTCAGTTGAACTTCCTTCTGAGTAAGAATTCAAAGAGAAAAGAAAAAAAATTAACAAAAGAAAGCAGTGCTATGAAAACATTTAAGTAATAACAGTTTCCATAACCAAACATATAAGAAAGCCATGCACATGAACGAAGAAGACAGTATAAGCAATTTCTATAACTATGCAACCAGCACTATAACAATTTTAATAAAGTCAGCTCCAGAAAAGGCCAAGCTTCGGCTGTGGCTCAATGGTCATATACTCTCCCTTAACGGAGGAAAGACCATGGAGACCATTTCTAAATCCTGCTCCAGCCTATCCGGAAGTCTATCTCTGAACTTAATGATGCATAAGAAAGGGATAAAAGAACGCGTAAGGGACAAAGAGCCAAGAATAGCAACTTCAAATTGATGGAAAGAAGAATAAACTTATAAAATAGAACAAGTAACAAGTAATAACAAAGAAAAGGCACAGACATGAACCAGCTCATCTTTTGACAACATAAAAAGAAAGCATTATAAGTTGTCTACAAATAAGTATAGGTAAAACTCAGGCACATGTCTGATAGAATTGAAAGAAAAAAAGTTCCTGAACCAATAGCAAGTTGTGAGCACTGATTATAAACATCAACCACACATATCCAAAACAAAATAAATAGTTCAGCATAAATTAAGGGACCAGCAGTTGTAAGAAGTACTTCCAATGCCTAGAATCTTACCACTGGACTTGTCTTGCCTTATCATAGAAGAAGCCCCTAGATCAATCAACTTGTTTTGGCTCTCATCAACCACTGTATTCTCCAGATCAACTTTTTCTGTCTACAAAATAAAGTACAAATAGCAGTTTCTTAGCAGAAGACAAAAATGAGAATTAAAAACTTTGTTTCAGAAGTTTTTAATTCTGAAAATTAAGCAATTTTAAGTTTTTAATTCTCCACAAGTACATTTGCATGAAAGTTAAAAAGGAAGTGAAAGTACTTTGAGCAGAAAGTAATTTTAAGTTACTTTTCCATGTACATGTTGATATTCTCAAGGAAAAACAACACGAATAGGACACCCCATAAAAGAGTCCCCTCCCTCCCCCGAGAAAAAGAAAAACAAAACAAAAAAAGAATTACAAATTTTATCTGTACTCATGCTACTTGGTCAAAAGAATGCTCACATGTAATTAAATTATATCAACTGCAAGTTGAGGAATTTTAAAATTCTTCCAGTATGAAGTAAAACCTTCGGATTACTTGAAGGCCACACACATCACATCTAATTTGCTCCATCAAATAGCCTACCCCCAAATATCACCGATCCAACCACCAGCACAACTGCTACTGTCACCGCCATCAATGCCATACAAGTTCCACAACAAATGTCTCGCTATATTGACATTTATTTTATCTCGAATCAACCACAACACCATCAACATTTTATTAACTAAAAAGATGGAGACTTATAAGACCAGACTCCTCTCAACTTCTATAACAGAATATTAGCAGGAGGCACTACCGCAAAAAAAAAAAAAAAAAAAATCCCCCCCCCCCCTCTTCTCATAAAAGCAAAATATCATCAAAATATTCCTTCATGATATCCTAAATATCATACCCCTTTATAATTTCTATGAAGAAAAAAAAAGGGAAATCAATGAATTTGTTTTGAAAAAATGAATCAAGTTTTAATCAAATTGAATGAATAGGTATTGTATTATAATTAAGATAAACACATACCTCTAATTGACGCAAGGTATCAATGAGAAGACTTTGTTTCTGTTTAAGCAACACTAGATGGTTCTGCAATGCCGAGAATTCACTCTTCATGATCTGTTCACCATCTTGGATAGCCAATTCGTTTACCCTTTCCTGCATCAGCCGTTGCCTCAACTTTTCAGTTGAAACCGCCACATTGTCCATCGGAGCCATGAGCTCGCTATTTGACATCCTAGGAAACATATCTTTAACCGCCTGAAGCGCCTCCACCCATGCAACCCGATCATCCCGAGCCTCGGCTCGTAAATGAAGCCTCTTTGTTCCGGTGAAGATCGAGAATCTCTTATCATCTGATCTGCTCTCCCTTATAGAGGAAACCTGAGAAAAATTCATGAATCAAATAATTGAAAAACCAAATCAACTTTGTTTTTTGTTTTATTTTCCATTAATTCATTAATATTTTTATTTTTTAACCTTTAGGTGGACTTCACCAAAGGGTTTCCGACGGTTTTGGGAATGACGAGAAATGGAATTGCGATGTCGGAAGATAAGACGGAGAGATTCTTCGCCGATAACTTTGGATCTTCTTTCCGTTTCTTGGCTAACGACGATTTTATCAGGTCCGTGGATTTTATAATATGATAAAACTCCGTCCTGCAAAACGAACCATCTCGGTTTCCAACCTTTCCCGTAATTCACCCATTTGTAAAGCACTCCCGATATTCCGTTCCCCACGATGTTGTTTATCTTCACATCCACTTGCGGCGGAGGAGCCGGAGTCGGAGCCAGATTCAGAGCCTTCGAAACCTCTCTTCCCAACGGTGTCCCATTTCTCTGGCTCATCCGATTCAAATCCACGCTACTACTACGGCGATGTTGATTGTTCTGATTTTGATCGGACTGGCACAGGATTTGGACCTTAGATCGAACCGAGTTGGATCTAAATGATGAGCCAGAAGAGGAAGTGGTCGTTACGGTAGTTACAGGTGGATGAGGAGGCATGGCGACGTTGTCGGGTAAAGGTTTGACTGGGGAATGATCCGATACGGTGGAAATACAACAGAGAGGATGCATAGAATTGAACTTGCTTTTCTTTTTATTTAATAAAATGAAAGAATTAGAAGATTCCAGTAATGACGACGGCTGACGTCGCGGCGGAGCACGGTGGTTGCAGTTAAGCTTTTCATGGAACTGTTTTTTTTTTTCTTTCTTTCTTGGATTGGCGTTTTTCAAAAGATTTCCTTTTCTTTTCTGCAGAACAATTTGCAGAGACGGTTACAAACTGAGAGAAAAAAAAACGACGGCGTTTTGAGCAAAGAAATTGGGCGTTGGAGTGAAGTTCAGCGGAGTACCCCGTGAGAGAGAAAAATCCGGTGAGTTTGGGTACTGGTCTGATTTGAATGAAGACTCTGAATAACGACGCAACGGATTGTCGATTTTTAAGGAGCTAAAAATCAGATAAAATTAAATTTGATGATTTGTGTGTATACATATTTTTTATGGATTTATATTTTTTTTTCAGATTAATTTAGATATTTTATGTTTTTATATTTTATAAATTTTGATTTTTTTTGTCATCAATGTATTTACAACTGATTAATTTTTTCCTCGCTAAAACATATAAAAAATGGAATCCTAACCACATAATTAAAAGTTAAGTTGAAAAACCATCATATCGCATCTCTAAGTTGATCTCATTTATTAATTAGGTTTCAATTCAAATTATAAAAATGTTTTTATTTTTTTATATTTTTATAAATGAATAAAACAATTATTTTATTTAAATTTGTTTTTATGACATTTTACTATCAACGAGATTATGGTATATCCGCTAATATACATAACAAATATATTTATTAAAAATTAATATTAATAGCAAATAAGATTTTAGATGAATAGTAAAGTATAAATGTTAAAAATCATAGAAGCTTAAGTTCAAATTCTATTGCTTGCTAATAGTGGTTTTTTTTTATACAATATTAGAGGTGCGGATGAGGGTAACACGGTTCGAATCTATATCAAACGGGTGTCTAAAAAAAGTTTTAATCACCATATAATTTACTATATAAACTAAGGTAATTTTCATAATTATTCAATTGAGTTGGTGTCTACTTGATTTGTGACTTCAACTCAGTCAAGTGTTTAATATGGAGTATAAATATAATTAGTATGTCATATCTTTTATTTTAATTATTATTTGTGTATTATAACTACATTAAAATTATTAGATTATGGTACTCCCACTATAAATGTAAAATTTATATAAAATAAATTTATTAAAAAAACAATATAGAAATCAATTATATGTTTGGTTAAAATGATAAGGCTAAAATAATAGAAGTATTTCGGGATAAAATTTCATTATAATAATATATATTTTTTAAGTTAAGTTGAAACTATATTTATTAAACTCGATTGAAAGTTGGTATGAACCTATTTAAAATTTTAAATAATAGTATATAACAAAAAAAATTAAAACTAAAATATGAAAATTGGGTTGGGAAATAAAAATAATTTGAAAGAAATATTGTGTGTTAAATTAGAGTGCGTTTAGATAAACGATTGAATGTGGTGTAGTGCAAGTCACTCATTCAAACGTATCACTTCTAAACCCAACTTTAATACTAGGAAGGATGTTAGATTGAATGCGGAAAGAAGTAGGGAAAGGAAAGAGTGGGACGCAGTGAGAATAAGAAAAGTGGAAGAAGGAGGGAAGGAAACGTGGAGTAAAATGAATGGTTGGGAAAGATTGACATGAACTAAGCTGAAAGTAGGCTTTTGAGTATACTAAATAAGGATAAAAGCAGATGGTTTGGCCTAAATAACTGGCTCAGTGTGGTCCAATTTTCTTTATGCTACTCTAGAGGTAGTCTCTAAATCTTGACTGTCATTTTGCTCCACTCAACGTTACGTAATGCCTCTATTTGTTTTATTTATATACTTCTAATTATATATTTTTTAAGTTTTATAATTTATAAATACAATACTATTATAAATATAAAACTAAAAAAATTGAATAAGTTCATACATTACTTACGCACCCCAAATTTATAGACTCAAATATTCAGAACTTTTATCTTAACCAATGTTAATATCTCATTAGTACATGTGATTGGATATATTTATTAGTGTTATAAAAATTTTAATAATATTACGAGTTTTATGTAACGGATACAATTTGATATTGTTTTCTTTTATCTTTTATGCTTGTTTTATTGTTCAGTTCGGGATTTGTGATTGTTTCTCTCAACAATGCTATCTTTAAAATTCGAAACTACATTATCTCTCTGATAATGCAATATATCTTACAACTACACCTGATAATTGTTAAATATGATGCAATTTTTTAAAATACATCACGATCATTGTACTATACATATTCATATTACTGTTGTAGTTACATGATAAGGGATGAAACGAGGCCCTTTTAACTCCCAGACGGTTTAATTTCCCTTTTAGTCCCTCTTAAAAATCGAGGGTTCAATTTTAATAATTTTAGCATCGATGAAATAAAAAATTATACTTTTGGCTCTTAAAGAAAATTATTTATTCAATTTAAATCACTTTTAACTTCTCCAAAAATTTTCTCGACCAACCAATACAAGATTTTTTTACTTCACCCTTGTACATTATCCTTTTCTTCTTTCTATTAGATTTTATTGGCTACTAGATCTATCAATATTTAATGTAAAAATTGTAGTTTTGATCTTCAAAATTAGCACACAAATAATTCAGATAACGTGGCTCTCTTTTTTCTAAAGATGGGATATTAGAAAAGTTACATGTGTATAATTTAGAGACCATAACCCTAATATATAACTTTTGTACATTAACCCTAATTTCTAATTAACTCATCATCAATTAGAAATTAGTTATTAGAGTATCTACACATATTTAACACATTTTATTTAATAACTAAAGCCCAATAAATCTTAACCAAGTTAGATCACTTTTAATTTGGGCTAATCTTTTATGATAATAAATAATATATAATTACGATTATTATATATGTGATGTCCATATTTTTCAACAATCTCCCACTTAAACCACACATACACACATATATATATATTAATTACTTTGCAATCACATGTCATTATACCAATTTTCAAATTTAAAACCGAATTATTGCTTACATATAAAACTAAATAATCGTCACATATTTATTACCACAGTTGTGCATTTAATTTTGTTGAATATTAACCTTCCTTTAGGCCAATCAATATTAACGTAACTTAAGTTACATGCACACAACCTTTCATATTTTAAAACAAAATAATTTCAATAACAGAGGTCACTTTGACAACTTATTGTTTCAATTAAGTTATTTTAAAATACATATCAATATATCAATATTCAAATTTAAAATTTTCATAACAGTTAAAGGTCAAAATTAGTTTTTTTTATTGCTTTATAAAATCTGAAATAACCCAAAATAAGGTTGTCTTAATGCCACCATCAGAACCGAAAACCTTAATTCGACGAATTTAATTTAAAAATAATAAATGATGAATTAGTCATAGAACGAAAACAAATTCTTTTTGCCGACTAGACTATTCCATCATTATAGTGTCATGACTGATGCTTAAAAACATAATTTGTTTAGATTTACACTAAAGCATCCAACATTAAAATTCCCAGAAAAGAAAAACATGGAATATGCAAATAAACAAATAACAATAGAGCAGGCTCTGAGAGAAAAACATATCCAGAACTACTAATTAAAAGTCAACGAAAAAAAAAAGAAACCAAAGAAAAATTCCAACAAAAACTCAAATTCCCAAAGTATGAATAACATGTTTGTTATGGACTACTCACTTACCACATGCAAATCATAGAGATAAGCAAAAAAATGTATGAAAATAAGTGACCAAATAAGGTAAACAACCCAAAGTCTTAACAATAATATATTTATCAAATAAACTATAATAACCTAGAAAAGTTCAATAGGCCACATGTGCATACATATGACATCACAATCATAAAAAATCAGTAATCCAATTGTATAAACTATATGATTGTTTGAAGTTTTTTTTTCTTTTTTAAAGGAGATGGAAACAACAATTGAAGGCACGACAATGACTTTCAAAGAGCATGGTAGCGACTTTAAGAACGCTAAGTAGTTGATATTTAGATCGATTGGTACAACAAATATGGCTGAAATTACAGCAAAAAGGAGAAAATTCGAGTGATGATCAACACTTAGCAGTAGTAAATTGGAACGAAATTAATGGCAATTGGCAGTGCATTTGTATGAAAGAATAAAAAGTTAATCAAGAACCGCATAAATTATAAACTTTGATCCTTCTAATAGCATTTGAAAATGTTAGATCAATTATATTTATAAAACCCTAAGACTTTAATTTAAAAAATTAAAATCCAAATTTTTTTATCAAGAATCTTAAAGATTCAACATAGTATATAATTGAAATATCATAACCATAAAATTTGAAAATAACGAATCAATCCAAAAATAATAATGAATCAATTCGTTTTCAATTATTCAACATGATAAACTCTGATACCACTTGTTAGAACAGTAAAAACAATATCTGATATAAATTTTTATTAACCATGATTTATCATGTTAAATTATCAAGAATAAAACTAAATGCGGAAGCGTACTTGAATCCATTGATTTTTTAGAATATTTGATCTTGTAGTTTTGATCTTTTAAATTAGCACACAAGTAATTCAGAGAACGTAACTCTCTCTTTTTTAAAGATGAGATATTAGAAAAGTTACGTATGTGTAATTTGGGGACCATAACCCTAATATATAAGTTTTGCACATTAATCCTAATTTTTAATCAACCCATCATAAATTAGAAATTAGTTACTAGTACCTACATATATTTGACCCATACTTTATTTAATAACTAAAGCCCAATAAACCTTAACCAAATTAAATCACTTTTAATTTGGATTAATATTTTATGATAGTAAACTATAACATGTAATTACTATTATTATATATGTGATGTCCATATTTTCCAACAATAGATACTCTAATTGACATATCTAATTATTGTTTATTTTATAATTTGTGTACTTTTATTGTGTTTTTTTTGTAAATTTTGATATGTTGATAATTTGTTTTATATAAATTTTAACATGTTAATATATTTTTATCATGTTTGTATTATTTTTAATTATGTTTTGTTTTATTTATTTTATTTTGATTCGTGTTAATATTGTGTAACATATTTAATCTTGTTGATATACAGATGTGCATTTGGTGGTTGACGGTGGTTCGCCTAAAGGCCGAAAGAAGGATAGATGGATGAAGATTGAAGGTATCTTAAGAGTATGAGAGTTGTAGGTGGTCTTTTAAAAGAGGTGTAGTGGAGCCTTATGTTTCCCTTGTTTTTCTATTGTGTTGAGAATGAGACAGCCCCTTATAGAGTAACAAAGAAAGGTATATATAGCCATCAAGTCTTGTAAGACAAGTGCGTATCGCATAATGGCCACGTGTAGTCGTATATAGCCTATGTGCCCGTAGCCATACAATACTTGGCAAAATGAGATGTCAAGAAGGTCATCTTTGAAGTTGACTGAGCGAGGTCTCTATGCGTGGTGGTTGACTTGGTGAGGTCTTCCAAGCATGGTGGAGATGTATAACAATAGCCCCATTTGTCGAAGGGAAAAATTTATAAAGTGACCTTGCTTAAAACAAAAAAGTCTTGTTGATATAAAGAGATTCTTTTTAGCAAAAAATTATGCATAGTTTTATTTGTAAAATCGAGAAAAATACCATAAAGTTTGTAATTAGATTGGTCTTGCAAAACCTAAAAAGGGTCGATTAAAAAGATGTTAAGCTTAAAAGGCTAAACTACCTTGAAGGCAAGTGAACCTAATGTTGGATTTTGTGTCCTAAGTGTAGTATTTTTATTAATATACACTTGTAATTTTTTTAACAGATTGATTAATAAAATAAACTTATTGATTACAATTAATATACTTTGTATTATTGTCCTCTAATAGTTTTTGCGCGCAAATCCAATGTTGTTCATTGATTGTCTAAAAAGATTTTTAAAAAATCTAAATTTAATTTAATTTAATTAATTCAAAAATTATTCTTAAAATGCACTATTAAATAAGTTTGAGATTCAAAATCAATATCCCAATTCATTTTTTAATCCCGAACAACAACGATATATTTAGATTATGACACATTTTCGATGTGAGCAAAAAATTATTAATAAATTTACAAAAAAAAGGTTAAAATTAAAATAAAAAAGAACTTTAGCTGAGATGATAAAATTAAGTTTATAGATATAATGAAGTCTTAAATTTAAATTCAATTCATTATTATGCAATGTCTTCAGGCGACACAGTGGGAGTAGATCTGGGACTCCAATGGGTTGAGATTGAGGGAGATGCTTTTACAATAATAATAAAAAAAATACAAATATCAATAGGAGAGATGAATTAGTGATTAGTGCCTACAGTTTTCCATACCCGTTGTTTCTTATACACTACAAGAGAAAGGAATGGGTTGGCTCACATCTTAGCAACGGAGGTTTGGAGAGGAAAGAGCAAATTTGTCTGTTAGGAGAAGTGTCGTTGTTTGCAAGGAGGGAATCTTAACCTATCGGTGAAGCATTGGGCAAAAATACAACTTAAGTGATACATTGGGGAAAACAACAATCAATTCTTTAGTAAGCTGAAATGGAAATGATAGAGATGAAGAGAGGAGACTTTTTTGGGTCAAATCAACTGAGTAATTAGGGGTTAATTTTGAGGGCCCTAGAATACCATCGATTTTAGTGGTTTTCAAAGTAGATAATTTTATTTTAGTTAACTTTTTATCTTCTTCTTTGATTATTATGTAGTCAATATTTTATTACGTTTGTTTCTTTAATTTTGTCTACTCATTTAATAAATCGTTTCAAAAAAGAAATATAAAAAGATAATATTACTCTTATATTTTATTACTTTACAAAAATAAAAAAAGTTTTAATAATTTAGTAATGAATAATAATAATTATAATTAAAACAAATTTTTTGAGATGACAAGTTCACCATGATTAATCGTGGGAGCACGAATGCTAATGATTGTACTTGTATCCTTTTTCTTTTTTTTTTAATTAGGGTTTACATTATTTATCAAGACCTATATATATTTTATTATGGATTTTGTTATTTTTTTTAATCTTATAAATAAAATCAAAGATTCATTCATGAAAGTTCTGTCTCTTGGCTAAAGAGTGAGACTAATTCTGATATGTTGTACTAGAAGATTGAAGACTGTCTTTTGGCAAAAGCTGCAATGATAAACATCGCATAAAGGGAACATATTATATTTTTTAATAAAATATTCAACCACCATTATGTGTAGTTATTTGCTTACATGTTCGAGAATGGCGGTCCAATCTTAAATTACTGCCCCCCTTGGTTTGGTAATGTTCTCCACAACTGAAAACTAATAATTATGATTAAATTTAAAATCCAAGCATTTATTTGATTTTAATCTTACCATTCTTTGAATTATCATTGCTAGATTATGGCATATTTCTCATTTATTTATTTTAAAATTTTAAAATTTATTTTAACACCATATATCACATATAAATTATGTTTTAATTTCTTATAATCGTATTCGTTTTATTGTCTAAAACTAAACATGTCGAGACCAAATAATCTAAATTTAAACTCTAAAAAAAATAAAATAAAGTCCTAATTAAAAAGTTTCAAATATAATTAAGATTATGATATATATATATATATATATATATATATATATCTCATTTATTTAATATTTAAAAGTGTTAAATATATTTCAAAGGATATATAATATAATTTTTTTAGTTAATCACAATTATTTTCATCCATTTTACAATTTGAAATTATTTTTATTTGAATGAAATAATATTTAAATAAAATTTTTAATAATTATAACTCTAAAATTCAAATTCATCCAAAATTCACTCTACTCCTCCCAATGTACCATATTTGTTTACTTTGTAAAATCTTCACTTGGCCTAAATAAAAAAAAAAATCTTATTCAAAATTTAATTATAAAACATCTAAGTATTAAGATAAAATAATTGTTTATAATTGAGTTGTAAAAAAAAAAAACACCTTTTAATAAATCCAAATAAAATATGTAATCAATGATGAGGTGGTGGTGTATGATCCACCTATTATAATTATTGATATTGATAGGTGGCTCTGCCGGTGTGCGACAGCTATATACTGTAATGCCTATGGCATCATGTCTTTGACTATCCTATTGTACGAAAAGAAAATGAAACCCTAAATAAAATGTCAATTATTCATCTAATTTTACTTTACCCCTTAGAGAAAATCTTTGCATGCGGGTGATCCGATCGCACGCAAATTTATACGGATTTGGAGAGAGAAACAAAGTAACAAATGCCTATTCTTTTTATGTCAAGCGTTGGTGATTCCTCTTATTATCAACAAAAAGAAAAAGTTAAATTTTTAAAAAATATATAAAAGTAATCTAAATTTTTTTTATCATATACGTAAATGATTTGAAATGAATGGTAAAAATGGATGGAGTCAAAAAGATTGGTGTGAATCACTTACCATGTCAATCAATTTATTTGGTATAAATACCAGCTCTAATATTAATATTTTTGTGTATTTCATGGGGATAAAATAAATTTTGTGGAAGAACTAATCTATTTGAAGTGACCAATGGTAGAATAGCAGTGGATTAACGGCAGCATGAAGGTCATGTCATTCTTTATGGCACCACCAAATAATAAAAAAATTGAATTAAAAAAATTAAAATCACTTTAAAAAAGTCTGACACAATAAAAGTGGTGACACTAATATATTTGGCTCCACCATTATTCTACTATTGGTTACGTCAAATAGATTATTCCTCCACAACATTTATTTTATGCCCCACAAAATACACAAAAATATTAGTATTGGAGGTGATATTTATACGAGTAACACCAAATTCATTGACTCCTCCAAAAAAATTATTTTTTTAATTTTAACAGTAAATGATTGGTTGACGTGGTAAGTGACTTGTGCCAATCTCTTTAGCTCCACCCACTTTCATTATTCATTTTAAGTCATTTATATACATAAAAAAATGATAATTTTTATAATTAATAAAAATTGCGAATTATTTTTATAGAAAAACAAAAAAAAAACGTATATTTTATCCATACATTTATATAGATAAGATAAATGTATATTGACATTAAACAACCAAAACTTATTTTCAAAAGAAAAAAAAAAAAACCTAGTCGAAAGTTGTTTGGAGCAGCACGTAACCAAAGGGACAAGCAGCGACCTTGACCCCTTGACTTAATGGTGTAATTGTAATTATAGTGCCTCTAATTCCTTTGAACTTTTATTTAACTGGAACAACTACAATTTTAACCTTTTTTGTAATAATTTAAAATTTAATTTAAGTCATTTTAATATTTACAAATTCTTTTAGCTTAGCCCCTCTCCAAATTCTTGTAAAATGAAGCAATTTAAAGATGCCTAAATCATGCATGTAACGAGGCGTTCTAATAGATGATATCGAATCTTGTGAATTATATCAATAATGATCTCAATAATCATATTGACAATGATATTTTTGACTAAGATTTCTAAGGAAACACTTTAATGATTTTAACTTCCATATTAAATGTGCATCAACACTTTTTATGAAGTGATAATTATTTAAAAATAAATAAATTAAACTATTTAGGCACGTTAGGATCGCATTTTACTACGAGACAAAAGGATTTTTCTTATAAATATTCCCTCCAATAATAGAGAAAAGATCGGAACCGTTTTTTCCTTTTGAGCACTTACCTTTCTCAATATTTAATTGGCCTCAACCCTCATGTCTCTTCTAACTCTTCATTTCTTTAAGTGAATCGAACTCTTTTAAACCACTACAACTTTCTCTTTTTATCTCTTCCTTATTATTTATTTGTATCAACAATTTTATTGTATTAAATTGTTATTTGAATGAAGACAAATCTGCCTAACGAAAAAGTTGATTCCATGACCAATGTAATTGGAACTTAAGCTTGGGACACAAATGTAATCCAATTTTTGAACGGATCTAATCACATATGAAAAGTGATTTACTGTGCATTGTAATACTTGATTAAATTTAGTATTATTCAAGTAACTTTAGATGCTTTTTATGCATAATAATTCACAGATCTTGGAGAAAATTCAATCATCTTTTCTTATTTTTTTGATTATCAAAGTATCCAGAAAAATGGGTCCATACCGCTAGCTTAGGTCAAAAAGAACAAATGCCAATAGCATGTGCATGCAACTTTTAATTCGGAAGTGAATATTACATGTAAATATGAAATATATCAGAACAATTAAAGTTTATATATATATATATATATATATATATTATATTTAGAGGTATTTTATACTATAAATATGAATATATTTATATAAATATTCTTTTATTTACTTTATTTTATATGCGTGCGGTATCATGATTTTTAGTTTTTATTTTTCGATACAATTCCTAGAATTAAAATAATTTAAATAAGAAGGTATTACGTTTCAGGCACTCACAGTTATGTCCTTTCATACAAGTTGATGCCAACCAAAATTAAGGCTTAATCGACATTTATCATAAATATTTTAATAAAAAACATAATATTATTTTGACAAAGTTGAAAGGTGAAAAGTAGAGTGAGAAGTTGTTGATCATCAACTTTTTCATGAAAAGGGTAACAACCGCTAGTTGATAATTTGAATCACAAGTTTATCTGCCAATCCAGTAAGTTGGCAACGAATAAAGAAAACCATGTAAAGTGAAAGCAATTAGACATCTCACCTTATTCGTTTTACAAATTAATTTCTTTTTTAAAGCATGACAACTACAAATACACTATAACTATAACTTTATGAAAATTGAGAAAGTGATCTAATTATTGGTCAATATATGGACCTAAACCGTTATTTTTTCTAACTTATTGTATATAAATGATTGATCGATTGATTTTTAGTAATTCCTTATATATAAGTTATTGAACTGCTAATTTACAAGACAACGACATAATAGTAAATTTTAATAGTGTTACTTAATTAAAATAACTTATTAATTTTCATAATGTAAGAGAGTCAAAATTTGACGGAAAAGATTCTCAACTTTCATAAAGTAAAAAAGATAAAATTTAGAATTAAAACTCTTATAAGATTCAAATATTCACCAAATTCTAATACTACTTTTTGAATTGGGCAATAGTAACTAAAGGAACTTGATCTTTCGAGAATTCAAGTTCGAACCTTATTAATGATAGGGATTATAATGTTGAGAGGGACAATCCCAAACTTTATAAAGATTAATTTTTATAAATTTTAAAATAAACATAGGGATACTTTATTTAAAAAAATTACAAATATTTAGCCCTCTGTGTCCCTAAACAAAAGCCTCTGTCTCTTTTAGTTAGGGTTAAGCAAGAAAACCGAAAAATGACTTGAACCGAGGAGTTTGGATGGATTATAGAATTCAAATTTAAAAAGTAGATTTGTATAATATACAATTAATTGATAGGGATTATTAATGATATCACCAAATTCAAGTTCGAATTGACTTCTATTTTTTATTTAATATATAATTAATTTTAAAATTTTAATAAAAATTAAATATTTAAAAATAATTTAAAAGCTTTTAAAAAATTATTATTTTTAGAAATATTTGTAAAAAAAATTAAAATTTTATCAAATAATATTCAAAAACTATAAAGCAAAATTTATTTTTATCAAAATAAATCAAAAAATCCAAAACCAAAAATTAATATGAAAAATATGAGAACTTAACCGGGACGAACCGAATTATAATAGATAATTCAAAAAATTAAAAGAACTCAACCGAACCGAACCAATAATCCTCCTACTTTTGATTAATCAAAGGTGCTGTTGAAGAAATAAAGACAACTTAATTCAATATTTAGAAAAAGAAATATATAGAAATCACAAAAAATAAAAAATATGAGTTGGGTATTTAAGAGACTTGGCAGTGGGGATATTGGTGTAAGTGTGTAAATGTGAAAGGAACAGCCTGATTTTGTATTATTTATACTCCAAGATTGCTGCATATTTGTTCAACCATATTCCATTTTCTCAAGCTTTTGTTTTTGGGTCCACACTACAACCCATGTGATTGCCTACACAACGTTTGACTGCTCTTCTTCTTTTCTTCCACACCTCCAAAAAAATAAAAATTCCGGTCCCTTTTTCTAACATTCTTTTTCTCCTTGACTTCATTTTTTTAATTGATAGATTTGTATAATTATAATTAAAAATAGAGTTACAATTACAGTATCATTTTCCTATTACTTTTCAATTTTTAAAACATTTTTATTATGTTGTCGATTAAATTTTTTATTTGGTTAACTTTTAAGTTGTAAGGCTCGTGGCAAAATAAAATATTGTTGTTTTGCTGTTGTTTTCTCACTGTTTTACTATTGTTATTTTGTTATTATTGTTTGTATATTGTATAACTCTTATTTTATTATTAATTTTGTTACTATTTTAGAGACATTTTCTTGTTAAGTTGCATCTATCTTAGTGTTATTTAAGTATAAAGATTTTTTTTAAATATTTTTAGTGTTTTTAATGTATTATATTTGTTGCAGGCCAATTTCGGGCCCAATGTTTACAACTTTAACCCTCAACCCAATATAAGACCCATTAAATCCACTACCTAGTTACAAACCCATCAGACCTTTTTTTAACCTAAATCTAACCCAATACAATAAACCCAACACTCCTAGCCCACTCACAACCCAAGAAGCCCAAAACCTAAAACTCTGAAAGTCAAACTAGGGTTTGAGAAAATCAAACCCTAGCCACTTTCAGCCACCGTGACCAACTACCCCCCCACGCGCGCAATCATCACCACCGACACCACCCGGCCACCACTCGCCACCAACCACTCAAAGAATGGTTCCATCGCCGCCCCTAGCACCTACAAAACAAGGGGTTAGAAGCAATGACAAGCAATAGCAGAGAAAAAGCGAGAGAATAGTGTAAAAATAGTAGAAGAATCGGGCTTTAAAAAGCCGAAAAGGGGAAAAAAAAAGGGGGCTCTTTTTTTCGGTTGTTCTTTTGTTTTCGAAAATCAATACAAAAAGATAGAAAGAATTCAAACACAGATCTAAGCATAAAAGAGAAGAACATAATCAAAACAGAAACAAAAAATCAAAAAAAAACAGGATCAAAATCAGGAGCAAAAGGTGAATTTTTTTTTTTATTTGTATTTTCGAAATCTTTTACACAAAGCGTTTTCTTTCATTTTTATTTCTATTTATTTTGTGTACAAATACAAAATATAAGCATAAAATATAAAAAAAAAAAGAGGAGAGTTTTACCTTTCCGGCCACCGTGTACGGTGGTGGTGGCGTACGCATGCGGACGGCGGCCGTTGAGGATCCCGACGGCGCCCTCACGGAAATCCTCTCCCTTTCTCTCTCCTCTCTCTTTCCCTTTCTTTTTTTTCTCTCTGCGCTAATGAAAACAAAACAAAAAAATTTGATTTTATAAATTCATAAAACGGCGCCGTTTGAAGAACCCCCAAACGCGCCCAAAACGGCGTCGTTTTGGGGGTAACCCGACGACCCGACCCAGGGAGGCCTAGGATCCGCGTGTTTTTGGACCAAGGGTCTATTTGCGCCCTTGGTCCTTCCGCTTTTCGGACTTTCGCGATCAAGTTCTAATGATTTTGAAATTTGGCCCTATAATTTTCAATGGATTTCAATTTAATCCCTTGCCCTACACTGCGTTTCGGACAATAGGGAATATTGCGCTTTTAATCCCCCAGAGTTGTCCGCGTGTTCCAATAGGCCATTCCTCTTTATTTTCTTTTTAAATTCGCCCTGCAATTCTATTTTTACTCCAATTTCGTCCTTTTTCGTTTATTTTTCCTTTTTTACATATTATTAATATTATTATTATTATCATTTTGTTTCTGTTATTTATCTTATTATTATTATTATTATTGTTATTAGTACTTTTATTATTAATGCATGTATATTATATATGTATGTATATATGTTTATATATTCTATTATTGTTTTTAATATTATTATTCTTAGTTGTTATTTATCTCTAACATGTATATATATATATTAGGTAAATGTTTTGATATTGTATTATTATACATATATTATACATAAATTTTAACACTTTATTGTATATTTTTTATGTATTATTATACATATTTCAGTATATATATATATTTATACTTGTAAAATGTTATCAATGTTTTTATTTATTATTTATTAGTTTCGAAATATATGTATTGTATTTATATTTTGGTACTACGTTATATATATTTTTGTATTACGTATATATATTCATTAAATGTCATATACTAAATGTTTCTAGTGATATTACCATATACGTATGTATTTTTTATCGCCTAAACATTTTTACTTATTACTTTTAATATATATATATATATGTTTTAAAGAAAATGGTATAATCTTTATATATCTTTACATTCATCATTATATTTATTATTTTATTCTAACGTTATTATGCACTTATTTTAAATATATGTATATGTTGGTGTAGTATTGTTAATATATACAATTTTTATATTATTAGTATCTATAATATGTCTTGTATATATTCATTCTTATATATTACGTATATATATATATATAAATATATGTCATGTATTCATATTTTTGTATCATGTATATGCTATTTATTCCTACAATTACGTATATATTTTAATAAGTATATACACATAACACACTATATTTTTTTTTTAATTTTATTTTTCGTCACTTTACATATTGTCATATGACATATATACATAATTCATTGTTTTACTTCATGTCTAGTGTTATTGTTATCTTGCATAATATCAAATATATTATGAATATCTTTTGTTACTATTTCATCATTCGCTTCATATGTATCTGTAAATCGCATTTTCCTACAATGTTGTTCCAATATCCTTATTCATGATTTAAATCAATTTCAATAATCAAGGCAATATATCGAGTTAACACCAAGTCATTGAGTTCATCGCTATGTTGGGTGAATGTCAATTGACTCGTGTTAAAGCGATATACCCTTATCAAAAACCGAAATAAAATTAAAATTTTCGCCTTTTTTGGATCACAACCAAATTTTAAATTAAACTCGTATTTTTGAAAACCAAGACAACATGTGTTTATAAGATACCAATTTTGGGCGTCGCGAGGGTGCTAATACCTTCCTCGCGCGTAACCGACTCCCGAACCCTAATTTTTCTCTCGATTTTAACGTAAACCTAAACCTAGCCTTTCATTTGTTTTTAAAGAAAAATTTAATAGGTGTCCGATCACGCCTAGAAAAAGATCGGTGGCGACTCCCGGTTTATTTTTAAAACCAAATTTCAATTTCCAGTTTTCTAATAAATCGCCACAATTTAGCGACCCCAAACAAAAAAATTTTTACGTCGCTACAGCTGGCGACTCCACTGGGGACATAGCCTTGAGAGTCGAGTCGAATTAAACATGTTTTGTCAAAATTTTCAAACTTCCTTGTTCAAAATAAATATTTGGTCGTGATCCAAAAATCTCGTTTTCAAAAATTCATGCATTTGTATCGTGTTGTAAATATTTCTTCTAACTTGTTATTTGTTTGTTTTTCAGTTTTTATGATTTTAATTCTAGTTTAGTTTCTTTCAAATAAACGTAAAGGTTTGTGATTTTCCCCCACACACCGTGCACTTGCATTTTGTATAACATGAGCTCTAAACCCGGGCTCTGTCCGTTTAAGTGAAAGTAAATGCTACGCCTTCGTGAGTTAACTCGTCCCTCCGCACAGGCTAGTGAATACTTTCGGGTTACATATGACTTATGCTTTCGTGAGTTAACTTGTCCCTCCGCATAGGCATAAGTAAATGTAATCCCTCGAATTGTACTCGTGAGCTTGTGATAGGCTATGATCGAGTCTTCGTACTAATCTTAGCAGATGATAGTACGGGCAATTCGAGTACCTATCTAGAACCAAAACCGCATGTAATGAACCATATGAGCCATCCGACTAGAGCCATGCCCAACCTCTGTCCGCTTATAGTCACCAAAATAAGTACACAGGGAAATGCTTTTTGCCTTTCATTTACACTGTCTATGTAAAAGAATTGGGTTGAGTAGTTTAATTTGTTTCTCAAAATATATTTGTTGTGTTGCTAACCAAGTTTGTTTGTTTTTATTTTTATTTTCATCATGCATTATAGGCATCACATTAGGAAGGTGTTGATTAAAGGATAGTTGCCAAAGAACGGGTTTCTGATGGAGGAGTCAATTACACAAATAATCGAGAAGAATGCCGTGGTTCGAGATTGGTCTCTAAAAACTCAGAGAGAAAAGGGGGACAGCCTAGTGGAAGGGAGTGTTGCCAATTTGCCCGAACATACAACTGTGAATGTCCGCCAAAATAACCTTGAGGATTTGGTGCGAGTTTGGAACCAATGGGATTCAGACACTAGGGGCATTTTCACCGAAAGGTATGGAGATATAGCTCACTTGATCACCATTCGTGTAGACGAACAGTTGATTCAAGCCATGGTTCGATTCTGGGACCCGGCTTATCAGTGCTTTACATTCAATCAAGAGGACATGACTCCAACCATAGAAGAGTATGCTGCTTTACTCCGCATCGACAATGTGCAATTCGGCAAGATATACGTGAAGGAGCCTAAGCCATTGACCTTTAGGAAAAAATTAGTAAGACTGACAGACATGACTGATGCGTGGGCCGAAAAACAAATAAAAAAGAAGAATGAAACCGTGTGCATTCCATGGTCCAGCCTACGAGAATCGGTTCTAAGTCATCCGGACATATTGAAGAAAGTTAATCTATTCGCCTTGGCCATTTACGGTTTGGTCATTTTCCCGAGAGTTCTCGGACATCTTGAGGTCGCAGTGTTTGATTTCTTGAAAGGCTAAAACAAGGAGTCAACCCCGTCCCGACTATCTTAGCCGAGACATTGTGTCCTTGAGTACTTGTCGAAGGGTAGGAAAGGGACGATTTATCGGGTGTGCACAATTGCTCAATGTTTGGATTTTGAGTCATTTTTGGAAAGTAGAGCGCACTCCATTCCACATGTTTTCAAAACATTCGCCCGCTAGAAGCTTACCTCAAGAAAGAGTGGCCGAAAGAAATCACCGAGCAACATTGGGTATCGAGTGTTTCAAAATCTTGCGCGAGGATATAACGTGGAGAGCACCTGGATCCGTCCTTCAGTTTTGCTATACAAATGTGGAAGCCAAGATTGGGTACCTTTACTCGGATTATGGGGAGGAGTTGGATACGCTCCGCTATTGGTTCAAAGGCAATTTTCTTCGCGACAATTTATACCCGCAACCGGAGGGCTAGTGCAGTCCGAGTTCGCCTTCACGGGTGAAGGATATATGAAGAAAATCCGAGACACTGCAAGGTCTTGGAATGAAATTCATTTCATGGAATTAGCCTTGTATGCTGATACTCTCACCCAAGACTATGACCTATGGAGAAAGCAACGGGTAAGTAGTCAGCAAATCTCATCAACAAATTGCACTGCCCAGAACCCTTTTTTGGAGGAAATGCCGTCCGAGTTAGACATCGCTAGACAAGAATTCGAGCGAGAAAAAGCTAAGATGTCTAGGGACCTTAGTACCCTTCAAGAAGAAAACTATCGTTGAAGATTGAAAGCTCAAGTTGAAAGGTCCAGAATCGAAAAAAAGTACAAAGGGAGGCCGAGATCGTGAGAAACGACTTAAGGGACCTTCATTTGGAAAACAAGAAATTAAGAAGCACTATAAAGAATAGTGGATTGGGCAAGTCAACAGCTGAGTGGAAAGAAGAAATTAGCAACATCAAAGGAGGAATGGAGTTTTGGAAGGGAAAAGCAAAGAGAGAAGAGGAAAAGGCGCAGTGCGCTATTGCAATAGAGTTAAGAAGGAAGAATGCCGAGTATGAAAGGATAATGCGGAATTTGCGAATAGTCAGTCTGAACATCGAGAATTAAAAAGGAGAGTACGAGATTTAGAAAATATGCTACAATCTCGTCAACAACAATTAGATAACCTCCTGAAGGCTCTAGAAGAAAAGAATGATCAGAAGTACGATAGGGACATGCACGCGTACGAAGGAACTCTCCGAGAAAAGGAAATGCAGCTCAACTTCTTGATTAATGAAATTCGCCAAGCGGCTATGCAAGTTGTTCAATTATCAGATGAAGTCAAGTTCTCAGTTGCCAATTCCCTCCGAGCCAGAGATCGAGCATATCAGAATTTTTAGAGCAAGTGAAGAAACAAGGCAATGTGGCTAGGAAATTTGTGTAACTGGTGGAAAAATGAAAACTTTTTGTAATGTACTCTTCTGATGAATGAAATGCCTACATATGGGGCTATCTTGAAATCAACACCAAATTCTTGCATATTTACTCATAACTAACATTTATGCATCATTTATTTCTTTGGACATTCATCCATTCATATACTCATTCATTCATTCATCGCATGTACATATCACCATAATCATCCACCGAAACTAAAAGAGCCATATAATCCGCAGTTGCAAGACTTCAAGACTGGAATCACGATATTCATACAGAACGCGTCGACAAACCAGGGCAATGGAAGCTGAGTTCAATGAGAGAATCGAAAGGATGGAAAGGGCTCAAAAGGAATTACAAGAGCAACTGGCTAAATCGCAACAAGAGACGAGAGATCTAATGGTAAGATCTCGAGAGGATTCACTCGAGCAAAGAGATCAGATGGCCAAAATTATGGAGATGATGACAACTTTGGTCAAAGGAAAGGGACCCATGCAGAACCCAGATGTTATGGAACCTCAATCGAGAATTCACCACGATCAGGATCCACTCTATCCTCGGGATTCACTCCACAACAGAGGGTATGCTCAAGGAGAACCCACAGAGCTTGGAACATCGACCTATGCCACCGCTCCACCCACTAATTTGGGGCAAGGAAATATCGCGTCGAAACCCAGGGCTAGTCCTGTTTGATCCACTAGTTCCAGATCTGGATGACCCCCCGAAGTTGCCAAATTGAAATTGGATAACCATGACGCGAAATATAAGAGTCCGGAGGAAAGACTCAAAGCAATAGAAGGCACCGAGGTCTTCTCCATACTGGGTGCCAAGGAACTTAGTGCAGTACTGATCTAATTTTGCCTCCGAAGTTCAAGGCGCTGATTTTGAGAAGTATGATGGGACTAGGTGCCCAAAAGCACATCTCATCATGTTCTCGTCGAAAAATGATCAAGTTACGTGAATGATGATAAGTTACTTATACATTGCTTCCAAGATAGTCTAACAAGTCGAGCCCTCCGTTGGTACAACCAACTCGGCGAGGAAAAGATTAGATCCTGGAAAGACTTGGCATCCGCGATTCTGCGAACAATACAAGCATGTATCAGACATGGTGCCAGATCGGATGACCTTACAGATGATGGAGAAAAAGCCGTCAGAAACCTTTAGACAGTATGCGCAGAGATGGAGAGACGTCTCAGCCCAAGTGGAACCTCCACTAACAAAAACGGAGATAACCGTTCTCTTTATCAACACCTTAAAAGCGCCGTTTTATGACAAACTAGTGGGAAGTGCCACGAAGGAGTTTGCAGATATTGTAATATCTGGGGAGCTCATAGAGAATGCCGTTAAGAGCGGTAGAATGGAAGGTTCAGAAGGTTCGAAAAGGGCAGCGCCTATGAAAAAGAAGGAACCAGAAACCCACATGGTCGGGATGGGAAACCGCTATGCCTCTAATTCACATCCTAACCAACCCCGACCCCGAAATTTTCCACCTCCAAATTTCCATTATCCTCCTCAAACCCCTTACTACCAAATACCACCTCTCTCCTACCCTGTATACGCCATGAACAACCAAAGACCCGTCACCACTTTTTCACAAAACACCGCACCTGCTCAAAACCAACCAGAAATGAGCCAAGACCAAAGCAAGGCCTAATCCTGAGAGACCTCAATTCACTCCCATCCCTGTGTCATATGGGGAGCTATACCCAAAGCTCTTGGAAAAACAACTGATCTCTCCCCACTACATGGCACCCCTTAAACCTCCATATCCAAAATGGTACGATCCAAACGCTAGTTGTGCATACCATGCGGGGAACCAGGGCATTCTACCGAGAAGCGTCTCGGCTTTCAAAAAAGGAGAGTTCAAGGGCTCATTGATGCTTGGTATTTTGAGATTCGATGGTACTAGCGAAGACGGCCGGAAATCTATTCCCAAATCACACCGAAGGGAATGTAAGCGCAGTAGAAGAAGAAGATAAACGACAAAGTAAAAGATGGGTTTCTGAAGTAAGAACACCTCTGCAGAGAATCTGGGAGGTGCTAGTTGAAAAAGGGTTGCTTTGTCCTTTTAACGGAGTATTCGAAGGAAGGGATGCAAAGAGTCACAGTTTTTGCGAGTTCCATGGCGTCGAAGGACACGACATTGATCCTGTGATGAATTGAAGATTGTTACAAAGTATGATGGATAACAAGGAGATAGGGATTTTTGTAAAGCCGAAGAGGCCGATAGTGGAGAAATATGTGCCTCGACAATCAATCATCAGTCCCCTTATATAGCGCTGATCGACCATTGGTGATTTACTATGCCTTGAAGAGGGAGGTGAAACCAAAGATGATCATTGAAATACCATCTCTTTTTCCTTACAAAGATGACAAGGCGGTATTTTGGAAATACGATGTCAACATCGTAACACCCGAAAGTGAAAAACACAAGCCGCAAATCGAAGCGTCGGGAAGTGGGTCACTTCACCGCATGATGGGAGATGCTATTCTAAAGAAATTGAACCGACAAAGAAAAGTAGCGATTTGAAGCAAAAAGGAAAGCGATGATGCACGAAGTTGAAGTCGAGCAAGAAATTCCACCCGCAAGAAACCAAAAGCTCGTGAATGAGGAAGAAGCTCAAGAATTCTTAAAGTTTATCAAGCACGAGTGAGTATAGTGTGGTGGAACAATTGAGTAAGCGACCGGTAGCGAATCTCGCTTTTATCTCATGTTAAATTCGAGAGCCACACCGGAATGCTTTATTGAGGGTGTTAAATCAAGCTTATGTGGCTAATAACATATCCGTTGAAAAGCTTGATAGGTGGGTAAACAATTTGAATGCGGACAATTTCATCTCTTTTAGTGATGATGAGATACCGCATAAACGGTAGAGGATCGGTGAAAGCGCGCATATCACGACTCATTGCAAGGGCTACATAATACCGAACGTACTCATCGATAATGGGTCGGCGTTAAATGTTATGCCATTGGCCACACTTTCCGAATACCGATGGATTTGTCCTACTTAAGGCCCCTGTCATTCCACGTAAGGGCATTCGACGGGACGAGGCGTGAAGTTATGGGAAAGATTGAGATCCTCCGAAGTAGGCCCTTACATTTACGATGTCGAGTTCCAAGTCATGGACATTACACCCTCTTATAATCGCTTTTGGGAGACCCCGGATCCATTCTCGCTGAGCGGTCCGTCATCCTCCACCAAAAATAAAATTTATCATGGGACTACCGTCGGTCACGATCGAAGGAGAAGAAGATATTGTCGCATCTGTCTCTGTTGATGCACCGCATTTGGAAGTGAACAAAGACACACAGTGGAGTGTTCTTTCCGATCCCTTGAATTTGTGAATGCCACTTTTGTTCTTGAGGAAACATAATTCCAAAGGCTTAAAGCGTCGAGAAATACCGAGAATGGGTGTCAAGTTGACCGTAGGAAGAGGAGCTCGAGCAAGAAGAGGTTTAGGCGCGGACATCCGCAAGGAATAGTCGGGCTTTAAAGCGATTACACCACAAAGTCCGATACGGTTTGGGATTCCGACTGACATGCGTCAAAGAAGAAGACGATGGAAGAAAGATCGGGAAAGGAGGATTGCAAGAACTTTGGGCCGAGAACCGAATGGGAGCCCATAGAATACCCTCCTTTGTCAAAAACATTTACGTCATGGAATGATATACCCTGGACAAGACGATCCACGAAACATGCCGAGGATAATTGAAAGGGGTTTTCGAATGTCGCGCATAAATGTCATTGACAAAGGGGTGGTACAAGTAAAGATGTCTCGAAGATACGCCTTGCCCTCCCGGTTCCATGTTGAACAATTGGACTTACGAGGAGCTTGTAGTTTATAAGTCTTGAGTAATGCTAAACATTAACCTTCTATTGTGTCCTTAGATATGATAGAACTCTTTTGTAAGAGCGTGCATTCGTTCTTTATCATTTAAATGAGTATCAATGAAGATGCATTTTGTCACGATTCTTTTTTCGCATTATCGCTAATTTCATGATCATTTTCTCATTTCATAGCCTATACTCACATTTGCCACATTCCATGCCATGACATTTTTGTTTGTTGTTTCCAATACTCGGACACCCCTCTATAGTTTCCTTTTCCATTCAACTTTCAGGTGCTCAGATATCGATGACATGAACAAACCCGTTACGAGTCTTGAAATTGATTTTGAGAAGGCTGTTTGCTTAGGGGAATTTGAAGCCGAAGAAAATGCTGAAGATTACGTCTCGTCTCCTGAATTGTTAAGAATGGTGGAACAAGAGGATAAACAGATTTTGCCTCATGAAGAATCTGTGGAAACAATAAACTTGGGCACTGAAGAAAGGAAACAAGAAATGAAGATTGGGACTTCTATTTGAAAGCACCGTGCATAATCGATCGCTTCTACTCTACGAATACAAAGATGTTTTCGCATGGTCATACCAGGACATGCCGGGGCTAGATGAAGATTTAGTAGTCCATAAGCTCCCATTAAAGCGAATGCAAGCCCATCCGGCCAAAAAATTAAGACGGATGAGACCGAAATGTTGCTTTGAAAATAAAAGAGGAAGTCAAGAAGCAATTTGACCTTTGGTTTCCTACAAGCCTCCAAATATCCGAGAATGGGTGGCTAACATAGTCCGGCATACCAAAGAAGGATGGCAAATTACGAATGTGTGTAGATTATCGACATGACTGAATCGGGCAAGCCCAAAAGATAATTTTCCTTGCCACACATTGATACGTTGGTGGACAACACAAACAAAACATTCGTTGTTTTCTTTCATGGACGGATTCTCGGGGTATAATCGAGATCAAGATGGCCCCCGAAGATATGGAGAAAACTACCTTCATAACAATGTGGGGACATTCGCTACAAGGTGATGCCATTCGGGTTAAAGAATGCCGGGCAACGATCGTAGAGCTATGGTGACGTTATTCCATGACATGATGCATAAAGAAATAGAGGTCTACGTCGATGATATGATTAAAATCCGAGGGGAAGAAGAGCATATAGTGAATCTCAAGAAGTTGTTTGACAGGCTGAGAAAGTTCCAGTTAAAGCTCAATCCAGCCAAATGTACGTTCGGGGCTACCTCAGGAAAGTTGCTAGGCTTCATTGTCAGTGAAAGAGGTATCGAGGTTGATCCAGATAAAATAAAAGCCATCCAAGAGTTACCGCCCCCACGCACGCAAAAGGAAGTTAGAGGATTTTTAGGGAGATTAAACTATATCGCCCGATTTATCGCTCAACTTACCAACCAATGCGACCCAATCTTTCGACTTCTTCGAAAACATAACCCTGGAGAATGGAATGAGGAATGCCAGATGGCCTTTGATAAGATAAAGCAATACTTGTCTAGTCCTCCAGTGCTGGTACCGCCAACTCCGGGAAGACCATTGATTCTGTATTTGACTGTGTTCGAAAATTCAATGGGTTGTGTACTGGGGCAACACGATGAGACGGGAAAGAAAGAAAAGGCGATCTACTACCTCAGCAAAAAGTTTACTGAACATGAGGCAAAGTATTCATCCATTGAAAAATTTTGTTGCGCTCTGGTTTGGGTAGCTCGGAGACTCAGACAATACATGTTGTACCATACAACGTGGTTGATTTCAAAGCTGGACCCGATAAAATACATGATGGAATCACCGGCATTATCAGGAAGAATGGCCCGATGGCAGATTCTCCTTTCGGAATACGACATTGCCTATGTGAGCCAAAAGTCGGTAAAAGGAAGCGCAATAGCCGACTTTCTAGCAACTCGAACAACAGAAGAATATGAGCCTTTAAGATTTGATTTTCCGGACGAAGACTTAATGTGCATCACAGAAATGAAACCAGAGTCATCAAATGAGAAGTCATGGAAGATGTGCTTTGATGGAGCGTCGAATGCTTTGGGGCATGGGATCGGAGCCATTTTGGTATCACCAGAAGGGAATCATTATCCATTCACTGCAAGACTGAACTTCTTTTGTACCAATAATATCGCAGAATATGAGGCTTGTATTATGGGGCTTCGTGCAGCTATTGATCGAGACATCAAAATCCTAGAGGTGTACGGAGACTCAGCTCTAGTAATTTACCAAATCCGTAGAGAGTGGGAAGTGAGAGATCCAAAATTGATTAAGTACAGTGATTTAGTGGCTGAATTGATCAAGAAATTCAAAGAAGTAACTTTTCACTATTTCCCACGAGAAGAAAACCAACTGGCTGATGCCCTGGCCACTTTGGCTTCAATGTTCAAAGCAAGTAAAGAAGCAGAAATAATGCCCCTCAAAATGAGTATATATCAGGTCCCTGCACACTGTTGTAGCATTGAAAAAGAAGCAGACGGGCGTCCATGGTTCCACGATATCCTAGAATATATCAAGAATCGAAGCTATCCCGAACAAGCGAATGAGAACGACAAGAGAACAATCAGAAGAATGGCAACGGGATTTGTTCTTGATGGGGACATCCTATACAAAAAAGGAAAGGATCAGATGCTCTTGAGATGTGTGGATGATGTTGAAGCTAGGAAAATACTTGAAGAGGTCCATGAGGGAATCTGCGGAACACATGCCAATGGATTCAATATGGCCAGAAAGATCATGAGACTTGGTTATTATTGGCTGACAATGGAAAGTGACTGCATCAATTTTGCCAGAAAATGTCACAAATGCCAAATCTACGGCGATAAAATTCATGTGGCCCCTTCTCCTCTTCATGTCATGACCTCTCCGTGGCCTTTTGCTATGTGGGGCATGGACGTTATAGGGCCAATCTCTCCAAAGGCATCAAACGGACATCGATTCATCTTTGTGGTCATCGATTACTTCACAAAATGGATAGAAGCCGCTTCGTTTGCCAATGTGACAAGGATCGCATTTGCGAGTTTTTGAAAAAGGAGATCATTTGCCGGTACGGATTGCCTGAAAGAATCATTTCAGATAATGCCACGAATCTGAATAATAAGATGATGAAAGAAGTGTGCGAGCAGTTCCAAATAAAGCATCATAACTCTTCGCCCTATCGCCCAAAGATGAACGGGTCATTGAAGCAAACTAACAAGAATATTAAGAGGATCATTGGGAAAATGGCTGAGACGTATAAAGATTGGCACGAGAAACTTCCATTTGCTTTGTTTGCATATCGCACATCTGTGCGAACATCTACGGGAGCAACTCCTTTCTCTCTAGTCTATGGAATGGAAGCCGTGCTACCTATCGAGGTTGAGATCCCCTCTCTGCGAGTCTTAATGGAATCAAAGTTAGAAGAAGCAGAATGGGTTCGAGCTCGATATGATCAGTTGAACCTCATCGAAGAAAAACGTCTAAGAGCAATTTGTCATGGGCAGATGTACCAAAAGAGAATGATCGCGACACATGACAAGAAGGTACGACCAAGAGAATTCCGTGAAGGAGAACTTGTGTTGAGAAAAATTCTCCCGATACAAAAAGACCTGCGAGGAAAATGGGCACCAAACTGGGAAGGACCATACGTCGTAAAGAAGGCATTTTCAGGAGGAGCTTTGATCCTTACCGAGATGGATGGCAAGGAGCTACCAAATCCAGTGAACTCCGATGCAAGTGAAGAAGTACTATGCTTGAAAGAAAAGTCAAGATGAAAACCCAAAAGGGCATCAAAAAAAAAAAAAAAAAGGATCAGAGCGAAAACCCGAAAAGGGCGCTTTGATTAAACGCAAAAGATTAGGATAAAAACCCGAAAGGGCATTCTAATGAAGCAAGCATTCGGCTTACAAGGCAAGGTGTTTTAAACCGTACGACAAACAAAGTGAGACTACAAAGATTTGAAGCATCTCTCGAAAGCTCAAAATCTTCTACGCAAGGAGCCGGACTCGAAAAGATTCTTGATTGAGGAACGTGGAAGAGTTCATGTGTTGAATATCTAGAGCATTTGTATTCGTTGAATACGATCCTTTCTTTTTCTTTTGACATTTTTACTCTCATTGGTTAACTTCCTTTGTGTGCCACACTTGAAATAAATGAATATGAGATATCATTTTTGTCCCTACTTGACTTTTTTCATGCACCTCATTATGTGTTTATTTGCATGATAAATGGTGAAATGACATGCTCTAAACAAAATAAATGTTAAACATTACTCGGATGAAAATTTGATAAACACAAGAGCCTCAAAGCAAGAATAAAGTTCAACCAGGGGCTAAAGAGTGATATCTGAGAAACGTTGATTACTTGTAAAGCCTGAAGACGGGTACATGGCTTAAAGAGGAAGTCAAGAGCCAAAGTAATGAACGCGGATCTTCATAACAATTCGTGACAAAAAAAAAAAGAAAAAAGAAAAGAAAAGGACAAGCGACAAACATGCTTAAGGAGCACTGCATAATCATGTAGACATAAAGGCATTTAAGACAAACATGTGCATATCATGATAAC